>CAFUXE010000797.1:748234-766611 GCA_903364295.1 Serranus cabrilla | reverse complement strand
GTAACAAAATTATTTAGGAGCTTGTAATTGTGTATTTTTTAATACTTTTTGCCACTGCCCCTCAGACAGCATGAGTCTGCCAATGGCAGGTACACAACAGAGAATACTGTGTGGCAGAAGGAGAGAGGATAGATGTCTTCCTTTTCCTTCTACTTTGTGTTATGGTACTGTATCATACTCTGCTGTGATGTTTTTTTTTTTGTTTTGAGTCTTTTGCACCCAATTATTTGGTCACGTGTATATTTATCACTATTGAAAAAGACATCTACTGATTTCTCAGTGTTATTGTCATATGAAAGAACTAGTTCATCACTGTGGCCCAATGGTTCTTAGATGTGTATTTTCAAATAACATTTGTGCAAACAACTATCAACTGAATTTAAAACTGAACTTGCATTGTACGTCTTTGAAACATCCGAGCAACAGTATGTGGTATCGAGGTATATACTGAGGTTATACATATAATAATCTGTTTAGTGGCCACAAAATAAATTAGGTAGGCACAAACTGAAAAACTGAAATAAAAAAAGGAAAAATCTCTTACACCAAACAGAGTGAAATCTTTCCAATTGTGCACTGAAATTAAAGAGTAAACCTGAACTGTCATAAACTCCAGTTTCAAACAGGTAGTTTTGTCAGACTGGTTGAACAGCTCGGTGAACGTTGCCAACTGTTGTTTGTCATTTCTCATCACGACTTTGATGCATGTTTAATTAAATTAATCCTAATTACAGCAGCTGGCTATGTTAATCACACACAAACAGGGCGTATGCTTTTAGTCATCACACCCAAGTCAAATCCAGAACAGTGAGGTTACAGGAGAGTGGCTGACACGTGCACAACACATTTTTATTTGTAAAATAGTTTTAAATATTTCATCTGTTGAAAAGTAATACAGCTGTTTTGATCTGTTACTATTTTAACATGAAATGAGGGTAAAGTCATGACAGTTTGACCTGTCATGAAGGGAAACAGGACCCTAAAAGCTGAAGCATCTAATCATCCAATTCATTGGTTACCTACTTTGACATGTCATAATGTCTTAAAGTTGGCATTGTGCAGAATGATACACACATTTTTACTTTTCCCTGTCATGCTATTTATCAATAGAGATTGTTTATGTGCTAGGTACTGAATGTTGGGAGATATCAGCTATAAAGTCGGCCTTCTCTCCAGTATAACAGCACTATATGGCGCTTTGATTGTGGTCCTAAAATTGAAAAAAACATTTAAAAAGAACACAATGTTTCTTTCTGGTAACCATGGTTGCTCAAGATAATCCACGCACCTTGTTGCCTACAGTCTAATGTCCACTGGAAAGGCACTTTGTCATGTTTTCTTCTCTGGAAAGACACGCAACCTTCCAGTTGGTTAAAGCAAAGTTGTGTCAAAATGTCCCCTTTACATGTCTCCACACTAACTTCCTCATGGGTTCCACTACTCTCCTCGTTGAGAGACAGTTTCCTCCTATGGGGTTCAAATTATACAGGATGACTAATCCTTTAGTGTGAATAAATGACTTACTGACTTTGGAGTCAGAGTCTAAGCTAAATTAACCATGTGTTTTAATGAAAATGCACTCTACAGCATGCTCACAGAACACCAGCATCAGGCACACAGCATCTGGCTTCTTACTTGGTAAAGAACACAAACCTGAAAGTTTGGATTCTGCAGTTTTAATGTTGTTCTGTAATCTGATCCAGGTGAAACATCAGTGTTGCGTGACTCTCAAAAAAACCCACACAGCTGTCTTAAAATAGAATGAGGATGAAACAAAAATGGTCAAAGGACCAACAACTATAATACTTTACTGCCAAAGCAGTCTCCTCCAGCTCAGCAGTATCAGTACATGGTCAGACAGGTTCTCTAACACGTTTATCTGTGGATCAGGAATGTTTGAGCGGCAACACAGAACTCAGGTGATGAGAAATCCCCAGGAGCAGGCGGAGTTCAGGAAAGTACAAGTGTTGCAGCCCCAAACAGCTTACGGTCCAAAACGTTTTACACACTGTTAGAAAAAGTTGCAGATATATCTGTGGTTACAACAGATGTTTGTGCTGCTCTGTACCTAACAATATAAACATAAAACAATATGATAAAGAAACTCATTACTAAAAACCAAAAGAGGAATACAGCTGTCCAACAGCAGGCCTTTTCTCCATCTGGCTGCATGAGCGTCAGTCCAATGCTTCCCATTAACAGGAGCTAAATAAAATCCTCAAGTTTTTATGTCTTCACACAATTATGAACAAACCTCTGAAAACAATGGTTTACCTATTTAAGAGGGTTGCAGCTTCAAATCTGTCCTGCCGCTCTTCGGTGGAGTTTGCATGTTCTTCTCTCCATGCAGCTTGAAAGTAAACCTGCCCATAGAGGGCAGTAAAAGTCTGACTTCATTAAGTGTCTCTCTGCATCCTGTAGTGATATATCACAAATCAATGGTCCCTCTGACTTTGAACTTCTTGGCGGAGCGTTCACTGGCTCGCTGCTCAAACTTGCTTCCATAGATGTGGGAGATGAAGCCGTTGATCTCCACTTCAAACACACTGTTCCTCTTAGGGATCACTGTCACACAAGTGGAGGGAAAGAAAAAAAAACACAAGATGTGATAACCTCATGATGTATGACTTATGTAGACTGCCAGTCAGTGCTGTCAGTGTAATTCAGTATTTTGACAAAAATATCTATACGCTGGCTCACAGTTCTTATGTCTCAATACACAAATCAAATTTGACAAAACAACTTTTTTCAACTCTTTACCTTTTGTGTCGTCACATATTAACCTCAAGTAACCCACCCATTCAATAGGCCAAATTAGAGGCCATTCTCTTTATGCCATACCTAAACATTTAGTCAACATACCAGCTTAACCTTTCATACGGAGCCATGTCATTTAATAGACACTGAGTGTTTGTTTGCTTTACTGTTTCTTTAATAAATACTTTTTGCAACAGACAAGTCGTTCATGAGATACCAACCTCTTCTATGAAAAGAAAAATTCCAAATTACTTCAACCCTTACTACTGTTAACATGGTCATCTGATTATGATTATTATAAATTAATTATTAATCCAGAGTTCCAAATTGATAGTTTAGCTACTTTATGAGACAGATTTAAGTTATGTGGCTATCTTTTCTTTTTTTTCTGCCCCATTTCGAGGTAACTTAAGGTAAATCAAGTCATATTAATTATTATAATTCATTAGTATTTATTATCATTATGAATAAATCTGACAGCCGTCTAAACACACTTCATGAAATGGACAATTGTTGCTCAGGTTTGAGGCATAATAAAACCCAAACATATTGTTAGTTTGTACTTTGGACAACAGAACTTTGTGAAATGTTAAGCCAGTTATCTGATCCACTTCTTAAAGAACAGCAAAAAGTGAGCGGCAATAGGTTAGTTGCAGTGAGTGAGACTTGCCCAGTTGTCTCACCTTTTAGTCTGTCTTCTTTGGTGATGATTTTGAAGACATGTTTGAACTCTTGGACTAGGATCCCTGTTGTCCCTACATATGATGGGCATTTAGAGCGAACCACTATGAGAGAGGAGAGAAAACAAACTATTTAAACAGCAGATATAGCTCACAGTTCTGCCATATCTCAGCCTGGCTGTTGGTTGGAAATCACAGTTCTCTCCTGCATACAGACAACAACATGAATCCTCTCTAAAACTGAATGGACAAACACAGCACTCATATCTGCCTACCTGATGCTGTTTCTACAATAGCTGTTTTGACACTTTGGTCAATAACTTTTGAACCAAATGTGATAGGAAAACAATTCCCTGATTCTCTTTCTCGCAGCGTATGTTAAACCTTATCTGGCTACCTATCACCCATTCATTACCTACGCTAAGGAGGCTATGTTTGTCTGTGTACAAAATAACTAAAAAGAACGGTTGCTCAGCTGTCAAATAAGCAGCCAAACTACAATAACTAACTTCTGTCTTTTTTTACAACACCTGCTTCCGCATGTCCCTTTCACCTCACAAAGCATTAGCACTGAACTGATTCTCTCTGGTGATTATGGGTAAATAACTGAACATGGCTAAACCCAGTGTCTTTACAGAACATATGAGCCACTATTAAAATTCACTACAACTTCAAACAGCTGAATTTGATACTGATTAATGTCACTGTGATTGTTACTTGAAAGAAAGCTGAAGCTCTACCTGTGATGATGGCACCATGGAAGTCTGCCTTCAGAAGTTTCTGCTGCACAAACTGTGGATTGCTGTAAAACACAACAGAACACACAACAAGAGTGGATACACAGTGACTCCATGAAGACTTCTGAAGTGGCTTCAAATAAGCAGTTAATGAGGAATGTCAGCATTTACATCTGTGGAGGTCCAACCTGATTTACCTTTTTGGTTTCAGTCCGTCACACAGGTCAATAATGTACTTTCTCCAGAGTTGATGCAGAGGCAGGAAAAGCTCATATCTGCAATGATCAGGAAAAAGACATGAAGGCATGATGCTGCGGAAAGGGGTGGGAAAACTATAGGAAATTTAGCAAAATCAAAAATATTTTCATGCAGTTCATAAATTTTCCCATGGTGCACAATAACTGTGCCATCCCTTAGAATCCTCACCAACCTCTGGTGCTCAGGTTTAATCTGGAAGATCTTCATCGCCCTCTTCTGCCGAGCGTTCAGTCCTTTGGCTTTCTTGCTGTTCTTCTTGGACTTGCCCTTCTTGTGCCTGGCGTAGCCAAGGATCACAGCCTTGTGAGTCAACATTCTCTTCAGAACTTCTGGTTTGGGTTTTGGCAGGCATTTTTTCAGGAACGCCTGGGTGAAGGCCTCCGCTTTAGAATTGCCATGAGACTGAAAATGAAACAAGGACATTTACAGATGTTAAAGGTTTTTCTGTCTGTCTGTCTGTCTGTCTCACACAGACACACACACTAAAAAGGTAACTACAGATTGAAACAAATGAGAGGCGTCTGTTTACCTCAACACCGAGAACCTTCTCCAGATCCTGAGGAACCTTGGCTCGAACAAGTGCTTCTATTGAACATGACAAATGAAACTAGTATTAGACAAAACCTGACTGACTCACTGAGGATATGGTCCACAATGCTGGAGTAGTACAAGGACCCTAGCAGCCAGCCTTATGGCAACATAAAGACTTCAAACTTTATCAACAACTACTACCTTTTTGTTACTGGCAATGATTTTGCTGCTTCCAAATGAAACATTTATAGTACATTTTGGCCATGTGATAAAGTGATATAACACGACGAAAAAATGCTTTTGGTCAGTATAATCACACAACAGAATGCAATAATTTGCCAATCCTTTGTGACATATTCTATTAAAAACTGTAGTAACATGTTCAAACTGATAAGCCTTTGTCTTGACTTTAAAGCATTTGTTCCAACTTTTTCTGGAATGGGGTTTTACCATAACAAGTCTGTGTTGCTGCCCTATCCAATTTCTTCTAGCAGTTCATACAGCTTGCATATCAGATAGTAATGTACAATCATAATTTTGCCACAAATTCTAAATCTCTTCAGGCAAAGTAATAGTTTTTATGATTTAAGGTTTGAGGTTATTTTCAGATCTGTAAAGCTGAATAAAAAAAAATCAGGTTTTGCCAACAGAAAACCTTCAGATAGATTAAGCTGACCTATGCTTGTACTTATGCTGACCTTTTCACAGGGCTATTAGGGGCCATTCAATTAGTCATGTCACTAAAATACCACTACAGCGCCATTCTCATCGTTTTATTCTGCAGACAGGCAAGTACACAAGGCAGTGAATATGACCTGAATACCAAAATGTCAAAATGTCTGGTGCCAGTAAGATTTGGTGAACAAAGCTTTTTGTTCCAGCTGACAAGGAAGAAATCCTGACTTCTTTATTTATTTTTTTAGACAGGGACTTTCCTGTGACAGATGAGAATCTCAGTTGTTCTGGAATAACCTCTGCACAGTCAAATGTATACACAAGTGGCTCTGACTTAATGTACAGCTTCAGGGAAACCAGATTCACAGCTGTTTGTGAACACAGATGTCAAAGAGTGTGAAGAGAGGGCAACCATAGTCCTCTGACAGAGCAGACAGACCTGTCTGTCTGCCTACTTCAGTGCTGTTTTTTTTTTACACAGTCACACTGAGAAAGTACAGGACTGGTAACTATACCACTAATAGGAAACAATGTCAGGCACCACAGACTTAGAAAAGAAAAACAATAACAGAAAGTTCAGATACTGGCTGATGAACTGTGCTTTCTTTTCCTGATTAAAAGGTGCAATGTTATTTTCTGTTGGCAGAGCGGGGTGACAAATGATTTGATAATGGACTGAAATGTGTCTGTTAAGAATACATACTGTAGGTCTGGACATTATCTTGTTAGTAAACGATTCAGCAGTTCCTGATTTTAATTCAAATGTGAAATTTTCAATTAATATTCAGGCAAAGTTCTTAAAGAGCAGCTATATCTATCTCATGGCTTATTTTATTAAATTACCTGCAACAAAGCAACATTAGCATTCATTTGACGTTTTGTTTGTGTCTTCTTGATTTATGTAATTCCAACAGTCTTTCAACTCTGCTTTGGTCTCTACCAACTCCTAACAGAAAAATCTGGCTCTTTAGCTGCTAAATGATCCACTATGTTCACCAACTAGTCGACAGCTTTGTCTGTCTACTGTGTGCTGCTGAGCAGGTAGCGTTCAGTGGGTACATCAGTTATTATTTTTGAAGCAAAAGAGTTGCAGGCCATAAAGCTATAAGATGCTAACACTCAAATGTGCCGTCAGTGAGCCGTGGACACAGCAGTTATCACTATCATTAATCACAAGTGGAAGAATAAAAGTAGACTACTAACGAAAAACAAAATAGTTAATGAATATACAAATGTCAGTGTGCCTTCTGGAAGACTTTTCTTTTAACTGCACTGCAATGTTGTGTCGTTGTTATATGTGATTATATGTATTGCTAGCTTTTGCTGTTTTTACAACGTTACTTTTATTTAAATAGCATTTGAACGCAGCACTGTTTGTAACAAAGCATTTCTACACTGTATTACTACTTTTATTTTTTCAAATGCTTCTACCACGACCGCTGTAACAGCATCTTGACATAGATATTATAAAGATAAAGAGACATTTATCAGATATTATAAAGATAAAGATAGCGTGCTAGCCGGTCAGAGTAGGATAGGATTTGAAAGGAAGTTAGATATTAGACTGGCGAGTGTCGGATTTAATGGGTCAACAATCATTAAGTGCAACTTTCCTTTCTTCTACGATAATCAAACTCACCGTCCATTTCCACGTTTTCGCGGAATTCTTGAAGAAAGCTGTACTACATTTAACTCTGACAACAGAAAACTGCTCAACACATGAGTTTTCAACACAACACGAGCTCGCTTCCGTCTCCTGCTTCTTCTTCTTCTGTCTCTTACTCTGAGGAGTTTCCGGCAGTCTGTCCGCCGTGAAGTATGATGTTGCCCTCTATAGGCCATACCACGCAACACGCAAGTCCTTATAATTAGTATCTACATTAAAGACGTTGTGGTACTTTTAGTCTCCTCCTTTAAAAAGAAACACTCGATACTAAATTGAATTATACATCTTATATAATTCTATTTCTCCATTGTTTAATCAAGCTGTCAGCTGTACTGGTGGCCTCATGTTATCATGTGTTCTTCACACTTTTCTATCTTCTTTTTCACATGCTAAGTGTGAATGATTTGTCTCTATAACTTGCTATTGAATATTTAAATTTATGGTCAGTTTAACTCGCTGTTAGCCTACATTATTTAATTAGGTGGTACAACCAATATGTTCCTGTACAGGGATCAGTGAAACAAGCATTAAAAAGCAGAACCTTATGCAATGAACTAGAGGAGAGGAACCAAAAAAGCTCACATTGCACGAGCTCCTGTCCAACCACTGCAATCAAGATATTTAAGAGCAACCTTGAGGCATTGTGGGAAGGCGGAGCAACTTTCTAACAGAAAAGCCAAAGTCAAACCTTCAGCCATGATGATGTCCAATACTCAGACTCACACTCAACAGCAGTTCAAGGCTTCACACATTACACCAGGCAACCTCATTCCAGATGTTGCTCCAAACCAGCAGCCTTCATTTCCCTGATTAAGGAGGACAGGTGCTTTTGAAGTCACTAAAAGATATGTTTTATTTTAGGCCCAAATTTGGACTAACACAATCTAAAAGTAACAATTTAAACAACTAATAGTGTTGACAATATCAACAACAAAAATAACACAATACATATTGTTTCAGTATTATAAAATTCAACAACATAATGACCGTACACAATTGCTGTTAAAACATAGCAAAAAAGAAAAAAAGGAAGTTAGGCATTGCACAAATTGGCCGTTTTTGGACACACTGAGACACAAGACTGTCTCACAATACAGACACTAAACTTGATGAGAAGATACCCCTTGTTGTATTTCCTTGACCTTGGATCTGGCAAACATCATCATTCCTCTCTACACTGTCACAAATGTGCCCATGTTGTACTTCACGTCTGAATCTGGTAGATTGGATATCACAAAAGCACCTTTGTTTGGTTCCTCATTCAACTTTAGTTCCTCTTCATATCTTCCACTCACATTCATGCCACTCCTAACTTTGCACCATACAGAGAAAGCTTGACCTAAAATTTCAAAACCATTGCTCTGAAAAATACTTACATTTTTTTGCATGTTGTAATAATCTCATCTGTAGTCACAACAATGTTTACATTCTTATATTTTTTTTTCGCTAAAGCGATGCCAAGACAGTCAGTGTTAGAGCACAAATATCTCTCCATCTCCAATGCAGCTGCTGTGCATGACCTTTGACCTCGCTATACTACAGAAGACATGTAACATTCTGCATGTGAATTAATCTTTCAGACAAATTCTGGTGAAAAGATTAGAATCTTTATGGCCAGGTTAGATAAAGATCATTGGTTCAGCAGCACCAATTATGAACTGGAAATTTCCATACTTGAGGAATGTGTGTGTGTGTGTGTGTGTGTGTGTGTGTGTTATGCCGTAAGACATGGCTACATAAGAGATAACTGGCTAACAAAATGAAAGGAGGGTGATACCCCAACATTAAGTGCTTCCCTTGACAAAAATGAGACATCCACAAATTAATTCTTAGAATATCTGCAAAATATTTATTTAGAATCTGTCTGGATAATTTTTTTTAGACACATTTCACAAAACGCAGACTGAACTATAAGCTGTATTCAAATATCAGAAAATTCCATCTTCCCCATACATTCAGACTTTTACAACCCTCTCTTCATAAAAAAATATTTTCCCTTTTTTTGACACACACACACACGCACACACACACACGCACACACATATATATATATATATATATATATATATGTATGTGCCGTGAATTGTATTTATATAAATACCAAGGCACACTTTGGCTTCTTTCTGAAAGGATTTAGAATTCTAGTTAAAAAAAGAAAAAGAAAAGAGATCTGAATACGCTGGCTCATGGCAGGTGTCACTCTTTTCATATGCACGTCATATTGGTGCCTCTGGAAAGAATGTTGTTTTTTATGGCGTGGTTCCAATAAAAAAAATTAATCTTATCATTGTGAGATAGGATCATTTTAACATTTCCTGATGAAATGCCGCCCTTATGCGCAGGGGAAAACCATCGGACACAGGTATCTGATGATTGTGTTTCACTACGTGATGGAATGTGGAGTGACCCAGAAAAAAAATGCTTTGCTGAAATATGCTCTGAGTGATTTCCAGTTACAGGTTTGTTTCCTGGTTCCTTAGTTTTCCTGGTTGTCAAGTTGTTATCTTTCAGTGTGGGGAACATGTTCAATTAAAATCCTCCCCAGAAACTCTCAGGGTTTTTCGTTCCACACATTGTCTAAACACAATTAATCTAGTTACATAACACCAAATTTATCGATGACATGTTGGTCTTCCTCCTTTGCTAAAGTGGTTTGTTATGAAACAGGTTTTTACGTCATATCTAACTGATCAAGCTACGGCAGGTGGGTTCCTCGGTTGTTCTTCAGTATATTTCCTCCTTTTTTATTTATTTATTTATTATTTGGGTAATCATGAAGATTTTAAAGCCCCTTGAGGCGATGATCTTGGGCTTTCTCAACTCAACGCTTTCATGTTGGGTGTGCCTTTTCTATTGTTTTGTATTTGTTGACTGTCTTGCCCTGATGTATGCATGGACCTTTTTTAACGTTAGGGTGTTTTCTATAACCCGTCATGTGTAGAAAGAGACAACTTCAACATGTTCCACACATCAGATCACATTGAACAAACGTAGGTCCCTGTGTGAAAGAAGCTTCAGTAACTCGGAGCATGATCAGATATTTTAAAAAGTCTGATGACCTTGCACATGTTTTTTTTTTATGGTTTTAGTGCTTAAAAGGTCTGCATCCAGTGAAAAAATCAGCAAATTCATTGTAAACATGTACCATAAAGGTTATTCTCATTTAACAGCAGCAGTACATATACATACATAAATTCTTTGCTAACTCATATACCACAGTGTGATGAAACAATATACTTAGCTTTTTATGGTTGGACAACATGACTAAAACCTGTAAAGTCTAAGGGGTAAAATGATAAGTGAAACACTGCTCTGGAGGCTCTTCCCAACACTGTTTACTGAGGCCGCAGAAAAAGAAAGTGGCGCAAACAAAAATAAAGTAGTAATATTCTAAAATTTGGATTGTCTTCTCAATGTGCCGTTATTTTGAAGTCACAGTTTGATCATTTTGTGTGCACTTGTTACAGTATGCATACTGTGTGCTATTTCATTATGACTGTACCACCTCACATGTGGTTCCTCAGCTCCAACCAGTCAAGTTCAACTCAACCATTTCCTGTCTGCCTCCACAGAACCTTTGCCAATGAGAAATATGTGCACAACAACAGGGATAACATCACAGGGATAAAAACGTGTGCGACCTACTCGTCTCAGTAGTAATAATAACATACAATAAACAATAAAATACACTAGTAGCAGAATGCTGTAATATTGGCCTCTCAGTGCTTCTACCACACAACAGACTCATTTAATAACAGTCTCTTAGCAGCCGTGGTACTGCATGTAGGTGCTGCTGCTCAGTGTGTGTCTGTGTGTCGCCATTGTAAGTGTAAGTGGGGGTGTTGGTGTAGTTGACATAGTAATTCTTCTTCAGTTGGCTCCTGGATCTGTTCCCTGCAGTGAGAGAAGGACACGTGACAGAGAAAAGAGGAATGGTTGAACAACCAGTTTGCTTTGACTTGAGTTGTGTGACTTACAACAACAAAACATGTCAAACTACCTGAACATGAGCTGAACAGAGGTTTGATATCTGATCCTCTCCACATCTGTAACAGAGCAGCTGTGGCTACGGTCCCATCTATAGATGAAGTTCTGTTTGAAAAAAAAAGGAACAATGAGTGTTTGTGCTGTCAACATGTAGTTCCTATTAAGTCTGACACACAAACCAACAATGACTTCCTGATAGCCCTACCCTTTCTGTGGCACGGAACACCTAACAAATAGATTTATTTAAAAATGTGACCTGTCCAACAGTCAGTGTGTCAGCAGTGGGTCTTATCTTACACTGCACACACTGTCATTACTAGTTTCAGATCGATGCTAAATCTGAGAAAATGGTTGTCCGGGCCTTTTCTATTACACACACAGGGCTGTGCAGCAGTGCTCCCATCCTAACTTAAATATATGAATAAGGCAAATATTCATATGCAGTGCAAGTGAGTCTTAAATGCACTTGCAACATGCACTTTGGACCATGTGCTCTAGGTTGTTAATATGAGGCGCATTATCTTTTTTTTGACCATATAAGAAAAGCAGCACATGAGTGTAGCAGCACTCGCTCAGTTGTTCACAGTGTCTACAGTGGAATTGTACTCAGTGTGAACTCAGATGTCCTTTTGGCAGCTGAACACACAAATACCTTAATTATGAGATGAGGCGTAAAGATAAGAATCTGGTTATGCATGGAAAGTGTGAGGTAACCCTGAGCTGTCAGACAGCTGCACTGATTAAAATAGAATATCTAAGATTATCCATGTCTTGAGGTGCCTCAGTATAGTTACAGTGCATGCAACAAAACCTGTGTAGTTAATCTAATCCATAGGTAGGTTTTAATAATGCTTAAAGAAGAACTTCTGTTTCCATTGTTTCTTGCAGTTTAATATGGAGACATTGGAGTGTCATGCGTTATACTCACGCCTACCGGAGGGGAAAACTGTCTGTGCCACAATACACAACCATGGGCTGAAACACTAACAAAATACCTGTTTCTAGCTAAAACTAGATTTAAATATATCTTATGATTATTTAACACCATATGTCTGCCAGAAAGGACGAGGTTACTAAGCTAATGTTAGCTATGTCATTCAATACAAAGTCACTAGAGAGCGATGGACTGTTTTCCCCTTTGGTAGGGGCGGGACTTAAATGTGCTCTGTCTCTATACTTTGTGCACTGACACTGAGCAGCATTTTAACTGTTATATATAAAGGTGCTGAATGAATGTATGAGTCATACAGTGTTGTCTGATTGGACTGACCTCTAAAATAAGCGCCACGAACAAGTTGACCCACATTACAGAGGAGGTGAGCCACCAACACACAAAGTAGATCTTTGACCACCTGTGAAAAAATAAAACACACTCATCTTCATCATTATCATCAGCACCAGCATAAGCTGTCGTGCATGTAAAATGTTTTTTTTTCTTACTCAGTGGTGTGTCTGCTGTATGCATCCAGGAAGGCCTGCCAGTTGTTGATTACCATGACATCATACAGCAAAATGATGGATGCCTGAGAGAGGGAGGGAGGGAAAGAGTCTTTTTTCTACTGTTATACCAGCAGTCTTCAGGGGTGTAAAATACTAAATCACAGCACTAATCCCATCACCAAAGTACCTCATCATCATCATCATCATCCTCATCATCATTACAATAGTCATCAAATTCCGAATAGGTAAGTAAATGCTTTTAACAGTACATCACAACAAATGGGAAAAAATAAACTCAATATATTTCAATCAAAAGCATGCATTTTAATTCAAAATGTGAAGACAGAACAACAATAACAACTGCTGTTACTCACACCAAAGTCATCAAAGTTATTTGGCCAATAGTTCAGCTGCTCATAGGTGCCGCACTCCACGCTGTAGTTAGAGGTGATGTTTTCCATGGTGGTGTTGGAGAGCCCACTGGGACACACACACACACACACACACACACATATTACAACACAACCGAGGATGGCTCACTGAACTCCTTCCATCCATTTGACATTCATCAGGCTTCTGAAAGTTACAATCTCAAAGACCTCTGTTTTGCTCTCTTTGAGAATTTTACTTCCTAGAGATCCAAACAGTGTCGCCTTGTAATGATTTTTCCAGGAAATGTCTGTTCAAGTTCAAGCTCAATCACCATGTGTTCCTTCATTTGACAATAGATGTGGACTTATTTAAATGAAAATATTGTGATTATTTTTTAAAGAGACAAGCTGTACGTTGGTGCCAGGTTCATAAAACACCAGATTTCACTAAGCCAGATCTTTCTCTTATCTTTCCTCACTCCAATGTACAAAACTTTCATGTAGCAGATTCTCACCTTTGGCACTGTCACTAATGAATGTGATGCTGTGAGTAACTCACCAAGAGAGCTAAATTCACCTGGATGTTGTCATTGATAAATATACTCTTAACAAATTTCTATACCATATTAATGGCCATCTGATTTATTTAAAGTGCCATTAAATAAAACCTGAGCAATGGAGAACAAAAACAAACACTGAACTTGCCTGTAGTTCAAGAGACAAACGATGAGTGATTGAATGAGTTATGAATTGTGGGATTTGTAGTTTGCCGTCATATTGCACTGCACTAGACCAGCTGTGAGCCATTACATGTCACTACTGTTAAGAAACTTCGGATTGCATCTTTTGATTTGCTGTACTGAAGTATTTTCAGTGTCACTGTTTTTGTCTCTAGCCTTCTGTCAGCCTCTGTGTGGGTGTAGTCTTGCAGAGATTTATATAAATTTTCATTTGCTCCTCTCATATTCTGTGCCTCTAAAACACATATTGCATGGGAGCTAACACTAATTTTAACAGTGAGGCTTTTCTTCCATTTGGCCTGAGTAAAACCTCCTTATAGTCCTTAAGTAACTGAAGACAAGCACAGTTCAACCGATTAACAGCTAAAAAGATCTCCAGTATAAGGATGGAGTAGCTCTTTAAAAGAAGAGGCTCGCGAGTCATTCAGACACCGCTGTTATTCTAATGGGTGGGATACAAACTTTGGCTGATCATCTCGTTTTCTGGTTGTAAGTACCAGTTCAGAATTAATTTACTGTTTCTGCTCCTTCTGCAAACAAAGAGGTGTCATGAGTGTGATTTTTTTTCCTTCTGCAGATGACTTCTTACCTCGTCTCTGGAGGAGGTTTAATGGCTCCTTCAAACAGCCAGATCCCAAACACAGCAAACACATAGTACACCACCTGCACAGAGAGCATACAGCAAAAAAAACATGAAAACTGCTCTGCATATCACTGTGGTCAGGTGAAAAACTTGTATCTGCACTGCTAACATCTTGGAACTGCAGTAAGCAGCCTTGTTTAAAGGACCAGGTGAAGGATTTTGTGGCATCTAGTGGTGAGTTTGCAGATTGCAACTAAGTGAATTATGAATACAGTGGCCTTCGGCAAGGAGGGTCTAATGAGGAGAAGTCACAGGGTCATTTGGTGATATATCATTGAGCTACAGTGTTGGAGGGCTAGAAATAAAGGGAAGGTTTTGGCTCAGGTGCGCCACCTACTTCCCTGTGCATGTCTTGTACCCTAATGACATGTGACTTCTCCTCTTTTTAGCTTCCTTCACCTCCAGGGAACATAAAAACGTGAAAGGTGCTTTTTAGAGCCAGTGTTTGGTTTGTATGTTCCAGGGCCACTGCAGAAACATGGTGGTGCAAGCACCTTCTCCCTATGCAGATATGAAAGGCTCATTCTAATCTGCAAAAAACACAACACTTCTAATTTTACTAATGAAAAACAGTTGCCAATATTTGCCATTAGATTACCCTAACTGGCCCACTGGCCTTAAGCAAGAAGAAGTTAGGAAAAGGTTTTATGAGCCAACGATGATGATCACACATAATTATGAAGCCTATTTAAATAAGTGTAGATCAGCTGGCTGATGTCACTCACCACCAGTATCCCTGCAAAGGCTCTGAGGTTCTTCAGCAGGTCCAACAGGGTACTCGCTACCAAAGCCATGAGCTGGACAGCAAGATGGAACGTATCAAAGGCAGAAAGGGACATAAAGACAGACAGAGGAGTGATGAGGCTGCAGTGTTGTTAAAGTGGACACATGCTGCAGTCACCATGACTACACACAACAATGTTTTAAAAACAGTGTTCAGCTGATTATCCTTCTGTTTTTACTGCAATTATACATATTTGCAATATACAGGGTGCTGCAAAAGTAGGTATACAGTAAAGATTATTCCAGTATTATAATAGTGGTGCTAGGATGTTTGAATGCCGGGACAAACAGTTTGAACATTTGAGGGATTAATATGTTTATTATTGATATGTTTGTATAATCAATGAAATAAGTTTTGAGTGCACATTTTGTTTTTCATTACTGTACACCTATTTTTGCAGCTCCCTGTATATTATTATATTGTTACAATATTACATTTGGCTACTCATAAAAGCCACCATTTGGTACATGAGTGCTAGTATACTTGTTCTGGGACAGTTTGTATTATTATTGTATTATTATTATTATATAAAGAGTTGTTTTTGTTTGTACCTTGATATCTGGGATGATGCGCAGGAAGCGAAACACAATCAGCATGTTGATCAAACGAACCATCTCCCACAGGGACATTACACCATGAGAGGACGGGTCCCTGTTGTGATACACACACACACACAAATGTGAGGCATTTGAAAGGTCATTTAACACACAGTACTGATTTTAAAGCTCTTTTGTCCTGCAGCTTCAAAGTATGTTCCTGTGAACGGTTATGTAGCAATTTGAGCGATTCATAAGCACCACCTTCATCCCTGAACGCAAATAAAAAAGTGAACGAGGACATATTCTGCTCATTTCCAGGTTCATACTTTCTACTGGAGCATTTTCACATGCACAAAATGTTTAAACCAATCCTTATTTTTTCTCATAGTGTCTGTCTGCACTGTGAACAGCATTTCTGTTCTCTGAGTTTTTTGATACGTCCACAGTATTTAAATAGCACCTAGAAATCACTTGTAACTATATGGTTGGAGTGTTTGACATGTCTTTATAAATGTCAGCACATTTGGTTTAACAATTAAACAGCGAATGTTTGCATTTGACTTTAATGAATCTTTAAAATCTTGATGCAGTGATTGCTGTTTGTTTCCAATGCTCATGTTGAGATGGAAAACCAAATGCTTTGCACTGCAGTTCCTGGAAAAAGACTGAATTTAATATGTGTAGCTTTGGTGACTATATTGCTATCTGTTCTTAGGCTTAGGTTTTTAATGGTCTCATATGTGGATTTCCCTTTGAATATAGAATCTGGTTTTTAGATTTTGTCTGTCTGTCTTGGTCAAAGGTCTATATATATAATATGAAAATAAAAACAACATAAGAGGCACAAACTGAAGTTCAATGTACAGACATCCACTTTAATATAATTGTAAGAAAAGGCAAACCTACCATTGAGAATAAGGGAGCCTGTAGGTGATGTATATGGTGATCTGTAGGACCTGATGGAGACAAAACACAGGAGATCAGTGATGAATATCAATAGTGGTGAACGTAACAAATAAAATGTTCATGAGACATTGAACCTGCAACTTGGGGGCAGCAGAAACAGGTTATGAACAAAACACTGACATGCAACACCTTTAAAGTTGATTAAGCTTATTTACACATCAAACAGTTACACAACAACATGAGTGTTGTTTGTGTTGACCAACAGCCAAACGGACACTTCAGGCTGAACTCAGTGTTTGCAGAGTGTCTCTATCGTTACTGTGCTTGCATATTAAGGAGGAATGTGCAAATAACCGGAGAGTAAGGTGTGTTTTAATTCAGTTAGGTCACGCAATTTACAATAGGGAGTGTCGCATATTAATATGTTGAAAAAGCCACACACAGCTAGTATATTGTGAATGCACTGCAAATGTATCGCTAAATAGGACGGCATCAGGCTGTATTCACTACAGTCAGCTTCTCCTGATTGGGATTCCTTTCAATTTTCATTATCAGGAGGTTTTTACAAACGGGGTGAATTATCCACTGAGGTCTCCTCCTCCCCAAAACTAATATACAACAATAGTTAAAAACGACCAAGATCTAAAAAGTGAGTCATAAAAATGTGGCTTAAATTAGGATAGACAGTAAATATATTAGAGTGTTTGGCAGAGAGCCATGACACTGACGCATGCACAAAGTGGATGTGATGCAATTGACAGGAAACTAAATGAAAAGTAACAGAATGTATAAACTGAGCACATTTTTGTAAAGATTTCTCTGGGCTGAAAAATTGTTGCAAACATTTAGGATAATGTTCTTATCCTATGCTTAGGGTCATCGTTTCACATTCAAAGTGCCATAGTAAATATGACAGTAATAAGTAGGGTTACCAAGAGCAGGATGGTGAGGAAGCCGTCAAAGATGTTGTTCTTGTAGGACAGGTACCCTCTACAGCCGTAGGCAAAGATCTTCACACACATCTCAAACAGGTAATACAGGATGAAGCACAGGTTGATGAGCTGACAGTTGGACAGGAGAAGAGTGAAGAAATTAGTCAGTTTATCAGGTCGATTATGTTGATAATTTTGAGTTTTTTTCAAAACCGTTAGAGGAAACAAATGATCACTGATGATTTTAGTTGTTTAAACATGGAGCTAGTGAGAATAACACTATTTCTGTGGTCATATCCAACAATGAAAGAGGTTTAAATCCTTACTATTGTTCATGACTGAAAAATTAACATACTTATATTTTAAACCGTTTATATATTAAGGCATGGATCAGGATTTAATATTCACAGTCAGTTTCGGGGATATATTTTTGAGTTACTCTGTCATGGACTAAATATTGGTTAAGATGTCTTCTTAGCCTGATGGTGATGCTACAGTAAAAGTCAGGGGGTCACCAGAAATGATTAAGACTCCTCCATGGTCAGACATGATATGACTATGTTTACCTCCATGGTGTAGTTGTCTCTCTCTGCAGTGGATTTTTCAGAATTCACCACCAGGACGGTCTGAAACACACACACACAAAGGCCATATTTTGATATGGTAGACATCTTGGTCAGCATGCGTAGGAGTATAATGCATGTGCATGAGTGTGTGTGTGTGTGTGTGTG
>CAFUXE010000797.1:725019-743605 GCA_903364295.1 Serranus cabrilla | reverse complement strand
ACACACTCAGGGTGAGTTGGAAAATCCCGGGGGGTTAGGGAAGAATCTAAATCTACCTCTATTTTGTGAAGAAACACTCCATAAAAAGAGGTGATTTTTTTTTTTAACTTAAAAACATTACAGGTTTATGCAAAGGACACCAATTTAAATAACATTAACTACATTTCTTTAAAAAAATCACAATTCCTAAGTTTGGTATGCATGCAGTTAGAGAGCTTAAAGCTCTGTGACTGGATGCTTGTTATTGAAATGCTCTTTGGGAGTCATAGTTGAGCTCCAGCTATCAGTCCTTTAACATATACTACTATACTATAATAAATATTTAAAACAAGCTGCACCGACACAAGCTTCCTCATTGTTCAAGTTAACGGGGTCAAATACATTTTTGCAACCTGGAAAGCACTCCTGGACACTGTACTTCAACCAGGAAGCATCTCATTAAGTAGAGTTGGTGCAGCAAAGTAAATCATCTTCAAACTGTGGCCACATAATGGAGAAGCAGTGACTTGCTCAGTGAAGTGAGAGTAGTCACTGGTGGCTTTTTTTGTTGAGTGGTGAAATGAGAGTGAATATAAGAATAGTTTAAGTTTGTACATACAGTGCACTCCTCTCCATGTACTAATAATGACTAGATAGATAGATAGATAGATAGATAGATAGATAGATAGATAGATAGATAGATAGATAGATAGATAGATAGATAGATAGATAGATAGATAGATAGTACTGAGTAACTTGCCCAACACTGTTACTGAGCCAGCCAATTAAGTTGCATGAAAGGACCATAAATTAGAAAGTCCCTTAAAATCAATAGGTCTTGTCAGTGAAAAGAAGTCCGATACCTGGCGATCTCTGGCAGAGTCCTCTTGATGCACTTCAGGGTCTTTTTCATTAAGGAAGAGTTCTGCAGCAGGAAGAACGGCCGGAAGAGTCGCCGGACTCTGAGTTTCTGATGAACAGAGAAAAGACAAGATCACTTTTTTGAATGCACGGTAAAATGTACCAACACCACATTCATTTAAATTCAATGGCCACCACTGAGTAGGCCATGTTTGAAGTAATACGTGCACCTTGCCAAGTATTCTTACTCTACAATGTGATCATAAAAAGGTGTTCTTCATGAGTCACCAGCTCAGTTTTGACATCACAACATATCTGCTTCGCTAAATACACAAGTATATTTATAATAATGATCCTTGCTTTGTGGCTTGCTAATTTTAGTCATAAGTGATGTGATCCTAACAAATAAGCATATACTGATGTTTGTATTGAAAATGGCAGTCAGGAAGTGACAGGGACAGGGACAGTAAATTGCCAAAAATACAAATTCTACGTAATACTGCTTGAAAAAAAGCAATTGATTTGGTGACAAAGTTTAACAGTTGTAAGACACAGTTATGCGAGTTGTAAGTCTGGCTTAAATTTTCTCTCCTCATTCACTGTTGGTTGATGAGAAATGCATGCACTGTGTCTCCAGTAAACTAGGCAAGAACTATGGGTTAAACTGACCTTTTTTGGGTCTCAAATTATTGTTTTTCCACAAGCTAAACATGTTTTTATTCATTTCTGTGGGAGCATTGGTTTAATGAAAACTGGATCAGATCTTCTGAGACCCTCTCAATCTTTAAGAAGAGTACTATTTTGCACTGTCCTTAAACACTGTCTACGTGAACCATGGCACTGACTCATGTTGTCTTCTTGCTGGATCTTTGCTTATGTTGCAGCGTCTGCTAAATGGAACTGCAACATTGTAATATTGGTGTTTGACGGTGCACTACACTCCTCTACCCACAGCATGCAAACAGAAGCATGACCAAGGAGAGCCTCACCTCATCACACAACATGCTGACAGACAACACCCAGTCGATGACGGAGACTGAAATGACTACCGTGTAGCCAATCAGCCATTTATTCTTTCTGAATTCCTCCCAGCCAATCAAGTAGCTCTGAGGACAAAACAGATGGAGTGACACAAATAAGAAGGTAACAACTATCAAAAGGAGCAAGATTATTTGGAAACATTGAATGTGGCCCCAGCTTCCCCAGATGGCTGACCACATCCTGTGCTTACCTTAACGGCAAGATCAAGAGTGAAGATGATGAGGCAGAGCATCTCGATGCTTTCGGTGAAGCCGCAGGGAGGCTCCCAGGCTGGAGATCGATACCGAGGATCCGAGGAGAGTGACAGGGAAGAGGGGCGCTCTACGAATGCCAGCAATAACACCACTGCAATGGTAAGACCCAAGCCCCTGGTGCAGGGAAAGGCGAGTGAGTGGATGACAAATGGATGCAGGCATGGTAGAAATATGGCTTGGAAAAATCCAGCTTCTAAACACAATTAAACTAACTCTGTGTGTAAATGCAATGATTAAAGTTACATTTTGCTCAAACTAGAATTACGGCCTTGATGTTTTATGCTTCTACCAACCAGTCAAATTGCAGTTTACATCCATGTCTGTCCAGACATGGTACTGTAAACAATGTATCAAATATGGATGTTGCGCCAAAAAAGCTACTTAATATTCACCACAGTTTCAAGGACAGCACCCAGCATCACTGTCAGTGATTAAGCATCTGACCAAATATCTCCTCATGAGAGTTATAGCAATACATAATTGCTAAAGAAATGTGATAACGACACAGTGTAGTTGAAATTGTGAAGTTGTTAAAATTAGTGTAGGAATTCATGAGTTATGGCCAAATGTGTTTTTTTCCTTAGACCTCCTGTTAGGGTTGGTAAAAAAAATGGGCAATTATCTACATTATGACACTATTAATAAATACTGCTTAAAGTATATACCACACAAGGGCTGAAACACAGATTAAATATCTCACACATACAAACAAGTACCAGCACACACATAGTTTCAAGACACGCACACACACACACACCTGGTGCAGAGAGAGGAGGCGCACAGCAGAGCACACACACAGATAAACACCCCTACACATATTCACATATCTGAAGGCAGATGGAGCACAAGAAGCCCATTGAGAGCTACATCAAAGTCATAAACCCAGGTGAAGATGACCTCAGACACGAGATAGAGAAAGCCAAATAAGGACAAGTGTGGTGTTAGTTGGCTAGCACAAAGAGGCTAAGGATTTAGCCTGGGAGCTAATAATGGGCGGCCTGAGTCATTATAAAAAGTAACGTAACCATGTATGAACTTCTTACTGTGAACTATCAGACACCAGACATACACCTGGTGTGTTGAACTCAGATGGCTGCAACTTGTTCTATTCCATTCATTTCATAGGAAAAAACTGTTGACTGAATCATTCATTTATTATTCAGTGTGTTCATGAGTTATGCTATTGATGCATCTGTGTTTTCTATTGATCTTCTGACCTTTGATGTGGTTATTTGGTTAGTTAGGTTTCGAGGAAAATTAGCCTTTGGCTTTAGTCTGCCATGTTTACATTCTTATCGTGTACTAGAAATGCTTATTTGCATGGACTGTCACTAACAAATAAAGAGTAACTAAATACATGTTGTTTACTTAGCAGACAGAGACAATGCAGACAGTTGCAGTGTTAAATTATAGTTCACGTAAGTTCAGCAATTTTTTCAAACTTTAAAACATTAATGAATTTTAGGGGATGCAAAGAATAAAAAATTATGTTAAAATTATATATCACCCTGCTCTGTAAATATATGCATCAGCCTTAAAAAAAACAATATCAACAACTATTATATAAGCAAACATATCATTCCAAAACAATTTAATAGCTTAATTGTTATCATATGGCTTGCATATGACTTAATGGATAAAGATTATAAATGTAGTTTATGAGAAAAGGACATGAGTTTTACACAAGCTCCATGATTAAAAATGTTGTCTAATTTTGGTCAAAATGGTGTCTTTTAGTAATCTTATTGTCCCAATCAATTTCTCTGCCTGAACACCCTCCTGTGGCGGTTCCTTAATAGGACTCAGTGCTCACCAGGGTCCTTTACTGCATCGACTATCAGCAGAGGTCACAATAAGTTCCTGACCTGAGAAAACTGAGACACTTGATAAACACAGGCCATGCTCAGAGTTCTTGTTTCCAAACTATCAAAATGACGCCTCTATGGTTCACATGTCCAAGGATCAAAACATAAAGCTTTGACCAAATATTTCAAATATTGCAGCATTGCAGTTTATTCACGGTGGTTGTACAAAGTGAGATTAGTTAGAACCTGGCTAGATCGTAATAGTAACTCATGCTACATGGCTAACCTTGTTGGGACCCGTTTTTAATCTGAGTTTCATCTTAAAATTGATCGATTCGTCCAGCAGCAAGAGTCAAATATGGCTCCAAACGTTCCCTTTTATGAGAAATCACACCAAGTGTGCAGAAGAAACCCTGTGTTACCGTGACGATAACAATAATTATCTCTGATCAGGTCTTCAGACTTGAAAACTCAAAGAACCCTGGCTGAACTTACCACTGGCATATCCTGGAGTAGTACCATCGATACAGGCGGAGTGAGCGGGCATCCACCCGATGGTTGATGGACCGGTACTGTAGCAACCAAACAAGGGGAAGAAGCCTGATATATTAAAATAATAAAATATTTTTTTGCTGATGCTTAGGCTGAGGCAAGGGTGTGACTCTTAAAGGTTTCTTTGTTGGAAAAAAGCAGGACTGAAATTTCACTTGAAGCTCAAAATGTAGGGTTGTGATCCAAGTTCAGAACCTTATTAAGTATATTTTTTTTTACATTATACAATCTTTGGTAGACAATCTTATCCCCTGACAGTATAATAAGTTCATGAAGAAGGACGAGCATGGAGGACATTAGAAAGCAGTCCAACATTACCCACAATATGACCCTGTGTTGTTATTGTTCATTTACCATGTCTTATTATTTACCATAGGAGAAATAAGTCAGGAAAGCTGTTCTTACCTGTATGGCATCCTCGATGAATACAACAGCTTGTTGGATGTATAGGTCCTCATTATCTGTGGAGAGTGTAAAAACTTTGAGAAACAGGCCCATCTGAGCAGTTCCTCTGTCTCACAAGTAGAATAACGCAGGACTTTCTCTTATATTAGAAGTGCTGTGAGTGACTTCACTGTCCTGAATCCCCTATGTGAACCTTCAGTCAGTACCTAGCTTAACATATACGGAGCATGTTGTCAGACTGAAGGCAAGAGAAGCTGTGAGGGATGATGTTGTCTGTAGAACTGGTTGGATTGGGAGCTGAGCTGAAGATTTGCTCTTTCTTGAGGCAAAACTGAGAAAAAACAGGAAGTGGGAAACAGCTCAGTGATCTGGTAAAGGTGTGGCTTATTTTTCTAACTGTGATCAGTCCAGATTAAGCATAATAGAATATATTAATATTGATCTCATGAACATTAAATCAAGATATTAGCTAGAGCTACATCAGTGGAAACAAGAGACAGCAGATGGCCTTCATCCTTCTGGAGTATTTTATCTTTTTTATTTATAAGAATATAGAGTTTGACTTTAGGGACTCAGGAACCACCAGGTTACAGGTGATTAGAAAGGCTGCTAGGTTTATAGTTGGAATTCGAAGTCCACTAGCTCAGATGGACCGACAACACTGAGACAAATGTCATTGTCTGACAGTGATGAAGTGTCCTACAAAACCCCTGACAGTATTACAAAACAGAATAGGTAAAGTTTCCCCTCACTTTCATATCCCTTTACCATTGCATGCACCACCAAATACCACATTAATAATAAAATATAACTTGTTCCAATGAGTACATCTTCTGCTGCAGACTCATTGGCCTATTACTAAATCCTTACGCCCAACAAGACTGATACCTGGATTGCAATTTGAACCAATTAAGCCATTTTTATGACTCATTAGAGACAAGACACTCATATCAGCACAGGCTTGTTCCACCGCTGTCAGGTGACCCTGTAACTTTTCCATCCAGCAGTGACATAGACACAGACATGATGACTCTGTTCTACACGAACATGGTGCTGCTGACTCAATGATTCACAGCAGCATGTGTCATGTTTGTGGTGGGTGCCACTGACTGGGAAACACTTCAAACACCCTGCAACACTACAGACACACACACAACCTACACACCACTTTGCACTAACAAGTGTGAACTGCACTTCTCACTTGTGCAGCAGCAGTAGTGAAACCGCCAGAGAAATCCTGTCCTGACTGACTTCCAACACCAGTATAAATGATCCAGAAAACAATATTACAATAAATAATATGAATATGATCTATTCTAATTGTCCTTCATTTCATATAAGTGGCCAACAATATAGTATACAATATGATAGAAATAGCTACATTGATTCAGAATTATAGAGCAATTTTAAGTTTAAATATTTAACTTAAAAGTTAAAGATTATGTTTGAATTTTAAGTCATTTTCAGACAGGGAATAAGTGACTTAATCTATGCATTAATAACCACTTTTAGTCATTCATTTGTCAGAAATATATCAATTATTTATCTATTTCTTATCAAGGATTTATACATCCTTGCAGCTGGCATAGACAATTATTATTGTTACGTCAATGCACCAATATTTTTTTATCCTTTAGTTCTTTAGTTTAATTCTTCATTGTTGAGTACAATAAAACCAAACAAAAAAAAGGAAAAGAAATATATACAGTGACATAGGAAAACACACACTCTCTTTTGCTCTGGACTATGAGGAGAAATCATAGGGAGAAAAACTTTTTTTAAAGACTGATCTGAAAAGAGAAAAATCTCCTTATTCTTCCAGTAAATCAAAGTGATTTCATCATGTGGGATGATTTATGGGACGCTAACTGAGTGATTATCACAGTACTCATAATAAGGCAGAACAAGATGATATCTTTATATTAATGTGACACTGTGCTGCTGCATCCTTTATGTTAATCTGACACGTTCAGATGGATCGGTTACTATGGAAATTTTACAAGGTGAGTTGGACATGAATTCAGACATTGGACCACCATAAATGTCCTTTCATTCAGGTTACATCACAGCAGGACAGTTATGAGTTCTGTGTTGTACATTAATGTACACACTGTACCTGCAGCAATTTTAAAACTATAGAGCAAAAAAAACAGAACACAAACAATGTTTCTGTTATTATAAACCCCCCATTACATCTCTATTATTACTTAATAGTTAATTATCAGTTTTCAGCTACTGGAATTAAGTATACATTTTCCATACTGTGCAAACAGAACAATCATCCTTTATGCAGTAATAAACATAGAATTGTATACTATGCTAGCACTTCTCCCCTGCTTCTAGTCTTTGTGCTAAGCTAGGCTAAAGACACCACACATATCTCTATACTGGACACAGACACATTAAACAGAATATTTCCTCAGACTCTGTGTCAGGTAGAGAAACAAGGGACTAAACCTCAATGGATCCAAACATAAAATGCATGAAATTGAAACCTTTCATTCACAATACCCTGAGTAACATGACACATCACTGCTGCTTTGATCCTGTTAGCCGAAACAAGTAAAACAAAGGGGAGTACTTACTTCATCTGTAGTGATTTGATTTTACAATCTTGTGCATGAAAGAAAGTGGATCTGATCTTTCGATCTATCTACCATTTATATGAACAGCATGTAACTGATTTTTCATGGAAATGTTTTTTCTTACCACCTTCTGCTCTTCCACCATACACCCTACACTGGCAAGAAGTCTGTACTGTCTTTAGACTGGCTAAGAAAATAAGTGCAAATAGTTTGATACCAATTCATTGTGCTCTGACATTACCATCACATGTGCTGATTGGACTCCTCCATGCACCACAGAAAGCCAAATCACCTTCCAAATCAACCCAACACCTCAGTGATTCACTTCACTGTCTTTTAAGGGGGTTGGACTGTTGTTTCAACTAAACCTTAGAGACCGATATTAGAAGCTTCAGCATTCAGCTCAATAGATACAGACATCGCTATCACTGGGTATCGACATATAAGTTGTCTGTTATATGCAGGCATAGAAACCCTTTGGAAACAGTGTCTTATAGCATTTGACTAATGTTTATTTGGCATTTAATTCGTTCTTTTATATTCCTTATTTTTCAGGTTCAAAAATGTATTATATTAGCCAAAATATCAGTAGTTGTGGGGTGTGCAGTAGCTTACTAGTAAAGTGCATACCACTAAGGCTCTGTCCTTGCCATGGAGGACCTGGGTTAAATTCGGGGTCCCCACGTGTCTCCCCTCTGTCTCCCCTTCCATTCCCTCTAAAGCTGAAACATGTCAATATCAAAGATGTCAATATCAAAAATGTCAATTGGCGTATCAAAAATCCCATCTCAGTCAGGCTGTAGCAAGGTTCTGTTGTTGTTCAAAAACAATGGAGGAAAACTTCCACACTGGTTCAACCTCACAGATAACCAGTCCTTACAGCAGTGCTATGAAAATAAGCATGTCACAACACGTGGCACCTGGATGTGGACGGACATGAACACAGCTGGTTCCACTCTTGTCAGCTGAGAGCTACAGGGACAATAAACTGGATAGCAGTTTCCTGACTAACAATTAGCTCCACCAACAACAATAAAATGCCACTTACACATGAATGCATCAGTTATAACAATCCAGTATAAAAACATAACATAGGTAAGTACACAGCCGGGTGCATCACTGACTCATAGTCCCAGACCCTCAGGGCTACTGCCAGTGATTTGTCATTGTCATTTGTTGGTGTGCAGATTTGTTTGTGACTACACTCTTAAATTACACTTTTTCTTGGAATCACAATTTTGAAACACCAATCAATATGAAGGGCCCAGAACCAAAAAGATGTAGTTAAAGGTAACAGGACACACACAATGCCAGGTGGTGGTGTCAATGGGGGCCCAGGGCCCCTTGGTTTATTTGGCCTGCCCTGCTTAGAGTTAGGGTTCATATGAGTTACAACACCGACCTGAGAGCGTCATGATCCCTCTCCACTCACCTGGTCTCGCCTCGACACTGCACGACGCCCCGGCAGCACTGTACGACATCCGCCTGCCGCCCGGGGGCCCCCTGCGTCCTGAGCCCGACGAGGAGCCATAATCTCCGGGAAGCACGTTCACACTCCCAGTGGTCAGCAGACCGTCCGTTTCCATCCAGGAAATCTACAAGTGCTTCTGTTGCCGCTTCTCCGCCGAGAAAGTGAAAGTAACTGATAGGAAAGTTACATAGGTTGTTTTGAAGCTAAGTTTAGTTTGTCCGTTCAGTCGGGGACAAGTCAAAGTTACATAGTTTCAAAGAGCACAACAAGCAGGGCAGAGAGCAGGGGAATGCGCTTTTAGGAAGTCACTCCTAAGCTCTGCTCCACCCTCCCCTCCTGTCCGCAAGTATCACTTTACACTGACTTTAAAAACACAAACTCCACCTACAGTACAGCGCACGTGCTGCAGTCTACAGGCGCGGGAAGATATGAGAGACACGGGAACAAGAGTAATTGACTACATCTTTTTTTATTTAGATCCTCAACGCTCTGACATCAAAATTCAGATAAGTTATCATATTTTCTACTCTAAGTAAAATCATTTTGACTTACCATTAAGCTCATAATATGGACTTGTGACGCGGATTTTAATTATTGCCAATATAAAAAAAAGTACTTACCATAGATCATTTGGAATTCTTAAAAGGGATTTTGCTTCCACAGCCAGGAACTGAACATGTCTCCCAAAAACTAAGTTGTATGCACCACTGACAAGCTTTTAAATTTCCATGTAAGCAAATAAGCATGCATGTTGTAAATGAGCTTCACTAACCCTTCCTGAAGAATCCCCCAAAAATAAAACCTGCAGACATCCCAACCAATGGATGAGTAAACAAGCCATGTGAGGGTGTCCAACACAGAACCAGCTTCTTTGAATTTGTCATTCTCATGTACAGTAGGCCAATATCAGAATCTGTGTTGTCATAATTTGCATAATATTTTACTGCAAAATTTGAATTTGTCCCATACTACATTAATGCTCAGAAATGAGCAAAACTAATGACACCTAAACTGACCCACCTTATGACCATGTTTACATTATCAACATGTAAACGTTTTCATTATTATCATGTCAACATGCTGTTAGCATGTAGCAGGAAGCAGAAGTGTAGCTGCAGTATGTTCAGCCTCACGGAGCCACAAGCATTGCTCTGAGGACAAAGTCTTGTTTGGGAAATAAGCTTGCTGTACCAAAAACTAAACAAATAACTAGCTCTTTATCCCCTGAGTATTTTTTTTCCACCTAAAAGGTTTGGAGCATGAGATGCTATACCTCCATAATGACAAGAAAATATCTTTGTGTAGCTACACAGTACCCAAGTAATAAGTGGAGGGTTTATAAGGGTCAACCAACTGCTTAAGAAAAATGATTTAATATCTGTAGTAAAGAATCAATCATGTAGAAACTTTCAATGGTGATTATTAAGGAAATTTGTGATTGTATTTTTGTAGAGGTCTTCCTCAAAGGTAAACAGATATAAAAAGATCTAGAACTTTACCGTTAGAATGAAAGAGAAACCAATACACAAGTTATAACTGCAATCTTGCACACACTGTATATGTTAGCTTCTTAAGGCACACTCATAAAAATGCTCTTTCTTGATGTTGATGGTTTAAGTGCCATATGATATTTAGATATATTCACATATGAATCACATACAGGATCAATCAGAAATCAACTCTGAAACCCATGCACTGCCTCGAGTGATATCCACAATATTGATATGAGGCCTCCAAGACGAAGCCAAGAGGCCCCATTTATTTATCACCTGCACGATCAGAGAAGAAGAGCAGCTATTGGTTCTTACCAGAGAGGATTTAATATGTTGCATTTGTTTTTTTTGCACAACTGATTGCATTACTGAATTCGACATTAGACAAGACTTCAGATGATCCTATTATTCTTAGCAAAGTTAGTCACAGTTGTGACAATGGCTGAGGTAGGTTCTATATAGTCCCAGGTACATGCTTCTTCCCCTGCTTGGCCCTCTGTTTACAAACACAGTACAAAGTATTTGGCTTTACTGAAAGTGGCACAAAATCTCCATATACTATTTTACGAGTTGTGGTGGTTTTCAGTGGACACTGAAGACATTAAGTCTTTATTGCTTTGGGGTGTTTGCTGCCACCTGGGACACCTGTGGGAAAGAAAAAGAAACATGGAAACAACTTAATACAGATGTTTACTCAAAAAAACATCTTTGGGAGTATCTGGATGGATCATGTTCACCATACACAGTTAAGTCCTGAATTCCTGAATTGTTTATTTCTAACAGTGTCTGCTTTGTTTCTACCTGGTCGTCGATGCTCCTGAACTGCCAGGTCCAGCGTGTGTTGTAGAGGAAAGGTCGGAGGTCAAATCGGTTGTCGTCAGGGCTGTAGCTCTCAGCGTGGTAGGACGGTGTCACCGTGGTCATCTTGTGGCGGTTCATTGAGTACATACGGAAGAAGTGTTTCACTTTGTGGGCCACCTGAAGAAAGACAATGATTCACTGTTATTTTGAAGGTCTTAAAGTCTTTAGAAGTTTAGCACCTTCTGAATGCACATTATTCCAGGGCTCAAAAACACATTTTCAATGTCTGAAGGTGCCCCTTGCCTTGAAGGTTTAAGAGCTTTCTTAAGCAGTTCATCCTGTCATTCAGCAGCTAAAGTGCAGAGCTATTGACTGTATCATCAGAAGTTATCAGCCTCACATTAAACATTGTCACATATGACTTGTTAGTCAGTATTAACAGAATTGAGCCCTGATGCAGCCATTGTCAAAAAAACATTGTTATACAGCTACAGCAATAAGTTGCATTATACAGAAAAATGAGTAACTGACCTCAGTGGGTGACAGCACATCCTTCCACATGTGAATCAGTTTACAGAACATACTGAAGGGGCCACACTTGGAGATCTTCCTCAGCCGTCCAATCACAGATAACTCAGAGTACGTCATCCCCATGTCCGCCTGAGGAGCGAGGTGTGAGGAGGTTAGAGAAAGATGGATGAAACCAGGATGAGGAGGAGGAGAAATAGAGTGCTAATTAGCTAGTTAGCAAACTAATTCATTGGCTCTTGGCACTTCTTGGAACCCTGTTAATTAATCTTTAAGCTGTAAAGTAGTTATTACTGTGGGACAAGCAGTAACCTCCTTCTGGTGAAAGCAAAAAGGCATTCAGAATCACCTGAGTTAGCAACTGTCTGGGTAAAAATATTACTATAATATTAACAATACTAATTAGAACAGTTCATAACAGTTCAATAAGTTGATAAACCTCCAGATGAGGAGTCCTGCGCCTCTAAATCAACAGCACAATTATGGTTAGAAGTAGGAAGAACTAAAAAAAATGCGTCTCCAATTTGTTCTCCAAATGCTATGTATATTTTATTTTTACAGTCTATGTTATATTTACAACCTCTGCTTTCTAACTCTATTGTCCTCTTCCTTTCTGTTCTGCAGCACCAAGTTCAGATTCATTGAATATTTCTCACGTGACTGCTGGTATTACCTGATACATTTATAGATGTGTTCATCATGTACGATTCCTTCAAGGGCAGTCAAATTTTAAAATGTCAAACTGATAATTTCCATTTTGCAGTTTTTGTCTATGACGAATGGTCTAATTTATATTTTCCAAACCCACCAGTGGGCTGCGGGGTTCAGAGGGTTAAGTGTCACTGTTGGAGTGGAAACATTATTCTCACTGAAATACTGTTCGAAGGTCTGAAGAGTATTTTCATTTCTCACCTCGTCAGTTTGCGACACCTGTCCGTCCGTCAGTGGCTCCAGTTCGGCCGTGGGCGGAGCAGCCAGGATGCTGCGGAGGAAACCAAAACCACACAAGAGGCTTCGCTTCAAACAATGACTGGTGCAGGAAATGTAATCATGTAAAGATATTTAGAAATATTTAAATGTGTTGCAGTTTGTATTTGTGGGTCAGTTATTTGAAAGAAAAATATAGTAAAATTATTGCCAAGATCATAAAAGAGGCTAAAGCTGGTGGTGTCTGTGTTTTTTTTAAAAACATATTTCCAATATAACCTCATGGTACTTTTATGTCTACTTCTCAAGGTTTTTGTTAAGTGAAGAGGGTAAAATACTAGAATTTGCTCCTAGCATGGTGTGATCACTGGTGTGTAAACGATGGGTTAAATGCAGAGAATCATTTCACTGCTCGCTGTTTCAGTGTGTGTGCAATCATTACCCAACAGTTCAGTCTCTCTGTCAGCTGACCTTACCCGCTCAGAGAGGTGAGCTGAAACTGCTCAACACAGTAAAGCAGGAAGCTCTTCAGGTCCATCTTGCTGATGCCTCCTATTGGGTTGATGTCAGCACTGGAGCAGTCATACTTTGTGAAATACCCTGTTAGACTGAGCGGGAAAAGTTAGCCAGGCTGTAATTTTTCTCCTCAAAGAAAACAAATATTTATCTTTCAGTAGCTGCACTGCTTTAGCTAAACTAACAATGTGTAGTGATGCTGCAGAGCTGTTCAGCAGCTGATCAGCTGACAGCCGGGCAGGGCAGAGAGACCGCAGCAGCAGCATATGTTTACATCACACATTTAATTCAACCAAACTAGAGTTAATGATTGTTGAAACAGTGGAAAGAGGGGTTTGAAAAGTTTTATTAGGTTTCTGTCAAGTTTGAATGAAATGTGTCTTGGTTAACAACATGTAACTGTAAAAATGTTTTATTGTAGTTCTAATTAACACTTCTGTGACAGTCTGTGTGCTTCTGTACAATCTTCATTTGAGGCATGCCGGATTGTGTGATGAATGTCTGGTGAAGTATCACTCTAATATGCTTGCCAAAGCTCTGAATCAACCGCCAGTTGCTTTAGGTCTACAGTTCTGGATTGCTTATAAAAGATTCTTCGCGATTTTTCATCTATGACAGCCCAAAATAGCATCCATCTGTCTCATGGAGGCAGTGCCACTCAATTATATATTTTCCCTACTGTAGAGTTTATTTTAGAAGGACGTATGAAATTACACAGACATGTCTGTGGTCAGGTAAAAACTTTATACTAAAACATTATACCTCTCATCTACGTTGGCTGAGCCCAGCACCAGCAGTCCACCTGGCTTCCCCCGGGCCCACAGGCTCAGCTGGGCAAACAGGTAGGCCAGGACCATCCTGACTCGAGCCTGGAAACACACACACGCAGAGGTAAGTGTATTCAAAACTGCCTGCAGTAGTGTCAAAAAAAACAGTCACAGTTGTGTTACTGAAATAGGAGTGAGAAGACTTAAACTGTCAGAATGTGCTGTGGACGGACACTAAGAGTAAAAAGTGATCAAGTGAGTCAAAAGTGGAAGAAAGATGACACAAACTGAGATACTGAGTGTCTCACCTGTACATTCTGCAGAGCGAGGTTTTCTCTGTGGCTTCCTCCATTTGCACGAAACTGAGGCAACCTTCCAGTAACCACTGAGAAGATACCCAGAATGCCTTTCACCGCCATATCAATGTTAATATTCATGTGTGTGCTGCAAACCAAGATATACATGACAAAGGATGAAAACATTTTTATTACAAAGCAACTCAAATGACCTTAATTCTACTAAAAATAATAGACATTGACGAGTTCATACAAGCAATTTTAAACTGAACAGAACAAAGCAAACAGATGTTTAACATTACTTATTTCTAATGGTGATAAATATAATTTTTTTTTCAAAACTATGGAGCCATTACATATTATATACAGCACATAGCACCTTACAATCTCCTTAAACCAATCCGCCTACCTGCCGATCTGATTGGCCAGGTCTTTGGCCCTGCTGCGCGTGTCCTCTGAGGAGTTTTCACTGGACATGTAGCAAGTGGTGAAGATCCGACCACACAGCTCCCTTGGGTGCTGAGGACGGTAGGAGTCATCCCCTACCACTCTGCGAACATCCTCCAGTACCTGGCTGTCTGACAGGCGAAGAGAGAGAAAGAAGAGGGAGGAGGGGACAACAAAAGATGACATTATGGAACTTCTGTTTAGTTTATGTGAAGAGAGAAAGAAGAGACAGGAAATTGAGGAGGATGGCATGCAACCAAGATCAAAGAGTGGATCCTCAGACAGGAAGTAGGACTATTGAGGTTGATCCACATTCTTGTGTGTAGTAGCAGCAGGATAGTGTTTGTGGGTCTGAGTCAAAACATACTCCAGTGTGTGTTCATGCTAATGAAGGAACCAGGTTAGTCACCAGGTCAACACTTTAGCTCATGACCTTTGGACAACAGTGGAGCTCTACGGCTCAGAGGAAGAAGACATATCAGGCCTTGATAGACAAATGATACTTGTTTGCACATTCATCATTGTTGGTTCGGCCTGAACATGATAAATGTTGAGGGTATGGAAAATCAAATTTAACCAGACAATAAACACATTGATAGAACTTGTGTGTTTACAGTAAATTATAATTGAAGCGTACTCACTGTCCTCCTCTATAGCCTGGCAGAGCAGAACACACATGGAGTGAACGATACAGGCTGTGGAGGAGCTGTCCACACCTCCACTCAGAGGCAACAGAAAACCACCCTGACACAAAAAAAATAGCACACATGAACCTGACACAATTACATTCAGTACAGCAGAATGTTTTTCAGTGTGTGTGTGTTCCTGCTCACCTGTCCACTCCTCCTCAGGTAGTCCCACAACCAGCAGGCCGGCCCTAAGCTGAACAACACAAGCAACAGCTGTTTATTGGATCACTGGTTTATTTAACTTGCCCTTCTCTGGTGAAACTAGATGATACTGGTTTATTGTTATGAAGCAGTTAATTTTTGCACCAGATGAAATGTACATATTTGTACCTGATCTCTTCCTCTGGAGTATGAAAGTGCCATGTTATTGGTTGGTGGGTAGGGAGGTAGATATCATCACCACTGGATAAAGAAAAGTCAACTTTGATCCTGTGGCAAGGTTTGGGTTCACTTTCCTACAACAGAGAAGGAAGTATAGTAGAAATAGAGTGACACAAGCTCCAATTGGTTGATTGGGAAATGGAGAAAGGTGTTTATGCTACAGAAATCTCTTAAAACTGTAGGATGACAGGTTGAGACATCTGTCCAATGTAAGAGATGCTTGTGGGTCATCTCAAACGTGTTTAAACGCCATAATTCACTTGTTCATGAGCTTAAGACTATAGAGTTAAGAGTACATTGATTCTAAGTATGATTACATATTCAAAAAGAACGTAATGTATTAAAAGATTTGTTTATAGCTGCTTTTATGGCCGCCTGGGCACAACAGACCACAGACTGGATAAAAGAGGTGGATGTGGCCTCTGAATCTGAAAAGTGAAGCTAACGTGGATGTACCTCACACCTACTTTCTTTGTAATGGCAAGAAGTGGGCAACTGGGCTGGTTGCAAAAGGAAGTCAGACTGCATTGAACTCTATGAGAAGATGACCCTACCTCTCACTTGATTTATTACCTCAGTAAACACATTTCAAATGAGATTTTGGTCTCAATTGCTAGTTTCAAGTCTTCTTTAATACAGCATGATGTTCATTTTGTAAATAAAGGGGTTGGCTGTTTACTTGCTCTGGTAGGTACATTTAGTTTTAGGCCTGTTTTGACAAGCTGAAATAAGCATCCCACTTAAAATCACAGTTAACATGTATAATGGATGCATCCTGCTAACCACATGCTAGTGCTAGCGTTACCTGACAGTTCACTCCTCCATAGCTCCAGTCTTTTCTGGCCCCCCAAAAATACTAAATGAGGACCAAATTCAGCTTAAAACAGCAGGCCACAAACCAATGGATGACATCACAATATCTACTTCCACTTAGTCCATGGTGTAAAACACATCCTCTAACGTTTTATTACAAGGTTAATAGTGCCTATTTACACATCCAGTAGACACAGAGCAACATTATCATTAATTTAACGTTTGATTAATGTAATATATGTTTTATTTAAGTATCAATCATTGCACTTTTACTCCCTTACTCTATTGCAATACTCAAAGTATTCTGTACATTTTAGTATACACAATCCTTTCCCCTCAGAGCATGATTTGAGGCTTGGCCTCTGATGGCAGGAATCTTACATGATCAGGTCTTTAAAGGGAGAGGCCTCATCATGAGAGCATGATGTAAGGCAGCCTGGTTTTCAGTCTCATTAGCTGTAATATGTGACATACAAATGCCAGGCCTGATAGTTTGGCCCAGCAGCAATAAAGACATACAGCATTTGCACTCAACTGTAAACACAGCTACAACTCACTTGAACCACCAAGGTTCACGTAGTAGTTGATGAAGTAAAGAACAAAAGGTTATTGTTCATATTTCCTTACTTAAGCTTACCACTGGGACAAACACTACCACAGCTCAACATGGCACATCCTCCCCTCCAACATATAACCCTGATTCTGAAATTGGGACGTTGTGTAAAACCTAAATAAACAGAAAGTGATTTTTCTGAATTTGATGCATTCTGTTAATATTTATGTTTCACACAGCGTGCAAACTTGTTTGTCGTACAGTTCACCACTGTTCTAAATTAGCATGCAACCTGAATATGCTAAATAATAGGTTACTATAACAACAGTATTTTTGTGAAATACAATTTTTGGATACACTTTCACTGATAACACAAAGCTAACAGGTGAAGGCTATGTTTGCTATGTTCACTATCTTAGTTGAGCATGAATTTGGTGAGGCTGGAGGGAATGTCTGTAGTTTTACAGCAGATATTTAGTCAGAAACCAAAGCATTTCCACCTGGTTATTAGTTTTAAAGGTGATAAAAGGATATGAAAAATGAAACAAAAAGCAACAAGCCATGATTTGGCAACTTCACACATAACACAGATGGTGCTGTCTCACCATGTTTGGCTGACACACTTCTCCTCTGTAGCTCCGCACATCCTCAAGGTCAAGAGTGGCTGTAATCACGTCCTACAACACACACACACACACACACACACCCTATTTCAAGCATTTTGTGACACTTAGAAGTTGTTCAAATGAATTTTACTACAACCCTAAAGCCAAAAAAGTTGAGACGCTGAGAAAAACTGAACAAAAACAAAATGCAGCGACTTGCAAATCCTTCGTGACCTACATTCAATTTCTTTTTATATTTCATACGTCACTTTTTGGAATCTGGGTTGTACATGAACAGGATAGGACAATATGGATCCTATGTGTGTGTTTCCGCATCTCTTCTCACATGACTTCTTTCTAGCCAGTCACGCTTCTTTTAGGCTATGATGAACATGAGCAAGGCTGTGTTTTTCTCTCACATCATAGCTGCATCAGCTTGCTTTAAAGAAATAAATGTGGATAGACTCTTCGGTGTGTTCAAAGTTACACATTTCACCATTTTGTTCTTGTGGTTATGAGTTTCATACAATTCTTTTTCCTCTAAATATAATCATTTTAAGCTCCTGGTACAAATATTAGCATTTATCTGTCAATGCTGCTTTGCTATCATTAATGATTTTCAAATACATAAAGAGACCTTTTTGCAGGTAGGATATAAACCAGGTCTGGCTGTTTTCCTGTCCATACATACATACCACATCATTAAGAGAGAACTGTGCTCCCTGAGCCACTATGTCTCCATTGATGGCCACCATGGCACAGCCATCATAATAGACACGGTCTCCGTCACAGCCCCTCTGGTTGGCGTACAGGTAGA
>CAFUXE010000797.1:710432-723752 GCA_903364295.1 Serranus cabrilla | reverse complement strand
GACACTGCTATCCTTTGCTACTCTCAAGGAAACACGGAAGATGATAGGGGGATTTTTTTTTACCTGCCCTGTTACCTCCTGGATCATTCTGGGCAGAAAATACTCCTCCACACACCTGGAAGAAACAGGCGAAAAGAGAAAAAAGTGAAATTAAATCCATTTATTCTTGCTTAACTAAGTTTAGCTCAAAGAATACGATCAGAGGAATGGCTCAGACTCTACAAAGGTGATACACTAACAAAACGAGAAAAGCGTGCAGACCTGCGCCAAGGCAGCTCACTTCTTACCCTCCTACTTCTGGGGCCCTTGCTCAGGCTACACCCATCTTTGATCTTTGAACAACTAAAAACCTGCAGTTTTTGAAGTTTCATGACTACATCTTGTACAGTTGTAACAAAAACTATCCATAGAAAGACACAAATAAGCACCTGGCAAAATATTCAAACTAGTTTTGACTAACACACACACACAGAAACACACAGATTCACAAAGTGAAAACAATACCAATATAAAAGTGTAAATAATCACAGACAGTCTGTAGGACTTCTGAGTGATGACCAACCTTAACTGGTTCCAAGGTGAGAACCAGCGCATCTCTCTGTAGTTCCCATGGTTGGCCATCAGCATCTTTGGTCTAATCAGAAGTATCTTTCTATAGTATGGAGGACAAATGCTCAGTGATAACAATATACTGTATATGATATATACAGGTGTGCTGACAAACCTGTTGAGGAAGAGCACCCGGCAGTTGTAGCGCACATTATGATGCATGATGGGCCTGAAGGGAAAAGAATATCACATTCAAATTAAAATCTTACAAATGTGTGTGTATCACAAAACAGGACTCCCAGCTTCACAAGTAGAGTTGTTCCGATTCAGATACCAGTATCGGAAATTGCTCTGATACTGCCGAAAATGCTGGCATGGGTAGAATCGTTATCGGGAGGGAAAAAATGATATCGGAACATCTCTATTCACAAGGTGCCATATTTAAGATAAAAACAACCCCATCCTGTTGGTTTAAAAACATGTAAAGAGTGTCCCATGTTCTGAGCAAAGCTTTAAGGTTTCTGTTAAACTGAATACTGCTGGGCTTGTCTGATGGTTTGAAAGTTATACCCACATCCCAACATCACAGATGATGTCCTGGGTAACAGGAGATTCCAGAAGCTTCCTCAGGACCTGAAAGCTGTGGAGCAATGTGTCTGACTCGTAGAAGTGATCCGCACAGCCGTAACCACTGCGAAATATAATGGATTAGAAAAGAGATGTCAGTGAAGTAAAACTGAAAAGTCAAACTCTGTATAATACACCGAGCTGCAAGGCAATGAAGCTGTTAGTTCCAGTTCTAAAGATCATAGTTTGGATAATATTCGGTCAATCAGATATCATGTAAAGTCATGTCATTGTGAAATCTAATGAATGCTTTTCATACCATATCTCCAGCTCTGGGCCTAGTCTGTATTTGGCTCCATGAGCTTTAGCAATCTCAATACCTGCAGAAAGGCATGAAGACACACAACAGGCAGAATTTATTTAACATATTTTAACAAAAAAATGTGTTGATTGTGTGTACCCTTTTTGTGTGTTTTTCCCAGTGACTGGAGCATAGACTGACTTAAAAAGGTCACAACTGAAGCAGCAAAGACAGACATATCTTGATGTAGAAAGGTCGAGTTCAAGGTAGATCAACTTGGCAACATTGTAGGCTGAAATGCTTATCATCTCAAGAGGGAATTGTGTGTACATTTGTCAGGCTCTGTCAACAATACGTGATCAGTTTGAGCTTCTTCTGTGGGTATTGGTGATTTTTCAGAGAAAAAACCGGTTTGCAGAGACACTCCTCACATCTCAGCTAATAATATTTCGTGTTTTGACACACTTTGTCAGGAGCAAAGTTACCTTTTTACACTGCAGTCATCTTACATGAGGTTTTGCACTGTGACGGAACTGACATAATGTTAAAAGTGTATTTGTGTGTGTTGTATGTACATACTAGGTTTTGCACATATGCTGGCATTGTTAATAGAACCAGTAACCCACATCTCGCAGCAGTAGTTTTCAGTCATGTATTACAGATGGAACCGCTTTAAAACACACCACTGTCCAGTTAGTAAAAGTCGGACTTACTCTTTAGTATTCTCTCTGAGTTGCCTTCAAAGTCCAGAGCCCATTGATTTAATGAGCAAGTAGCGAGGGTCACTTTCCGCCCCATGTTATTGGTAGTTTGCGGCTACAGCAGTGAGCAGGGCGCGTGACAAAACCTGGCGAACAATGCCAAAGATATACCGTTAATATACGTCTGCACACGTACAGCTAAATGCTCTTTCTTTAGATTTCCAACTACCTGGTTGTCAGAGTCTGTGGAGTTGACTGACAGGATCTGGAGAAGTACAGTACGCCTGTACTCGCATTTCTTCTTCTTCCGTTACTCCCATTGTGACAGCTAAGACGCCTCTGAGCACATTACCGCCCCCCACTGGAGAATGGATACATTACTTCAGTCACTTGATGTTAACAAGGAAACTTTTAATTTGAAAAGGTGCAGAACCATAACATGTTTGTTTTATGACTAGAACAACCTGCTGTCTCCCCATAAAGACCCCTGCACTTCTTTAAAAAAAGACAATCATGGCCCTTTGTGGTTCTCACATGGTTAACAAATAATCAGCAAATAATCAATAACAAATTGAAATGGTAAGACTTTCTATGAAGCCCATGTATGTAATTAATTATAAAAATACTTAATAACATACTAATAATATTCTTGTAAAATAATTAGCTTATAGCAAAAAAAATCAAGAGCGAAACACAATGGAAATATCACGTTAACTTACAAGCTGTTTGTCAAATGCATGGCTCTACATTAGCATGTTAGCATGCATGTTTACTGAAGGGTTGTTCTTTCTTAATCATATAAATAAACTAGACAAATCCAATGAATGCATCCATTAATGAAGGTGTATATATATATATATAATTGAGAGAGAGAGATAAATGAAAAGTGAGTACATCTATTAATATGAATATATATATATATATACATACCATCAAACTGAGACTTTATAGTTGTTTAGCCTTTTTTTTGTTGCTTTTTTTTTCATGTCCCGTGGTGGTCATTATATATTTCTATCTCTCTTTATTGTTGTTTTTGTAGGTTTTTGGCTCTAGTTGTTTTCTCTCTCTCTGTCATCATAATGAGCCTTTTTGTGGTTATTTGTCCCCATTTTATAGTCATCATAAGTCTCTGTGTGGTCTCTTTTGGTCTCTGGAGCTTATTTTCATTTGTTGATAGTAGTTTTTGTCTCATTGTAGTCTGTTTGTCTGTAGTCATTTTGTTTCTTTTCAGTCATTCGATTCTCTTCATATTTGGAATGTGTCCATTTGTGACTTTCTGTCATTTTTCTATAGTCTTATGTTTTCTCTGCTTTCAGCTCTGTTTCTATCCTCTACCAACTGAGAACATGTTCTGTATCTTTGCTGCTAAATGCTCCACTGTGTTATCAGCTCATCTCTATCTGTGTGTCTGCTGTTTGGTGCTGAGCAGGTAGTGTACACTGGTTTATTAGAGCTGCCTGCTGCTGATGTTGTTGAGAGCAGTGAGACAGAAAACAATGAAGTTGTGGGCTGTAAAATGGAAACAATGAGCTAAAAGACACCAAAGAGTTTGTCAGGGCTGAGGGAACAGCAGTGAGTTTGAATTCTCTGTGGGTCTGTCACTACAGGAACATATTTCATTTATTCTTTAATTTATTGTAAACTTACCAGATTTTACATGAACATGGTCTTTACTGGGACTTTTAATGCCACACCCAAATCGGTTGAACTATCATGTCCAATATTTTACATGTGACAGATTTTTAAAAAGAAAAGGCAAAGCATTAAAGTCACAAAGGATTGACATCACAATGGAGGGCTACACCGTTAAGTAATGGACTTTATTTTTCTATAAAACATGCACTTGGTGTGGACAGTGTGAATGGGAGAAAACAACATGTTGTCATCTGTTACAAAGCTAAGGGGAGGTCAGAGCCGACGCTGTCAGCGTGATAACACTACAATCACAAACAGTGACTTTAACCATGCTGGAGGAAAACTGTTCCCCAGCCATTTCCATCAGTCACCTCTTCCACTTAGCACATTGCTGTGTCACTTAAATAACCAGAGGGGTGTTTTACAAAGCAACATCTACAGTGAAGCCTGACTTACCTCAGTAAATCAGGCTTATTTCCAGGAAAGTTTGTTTCATAGAAGAGGTTAGGTCAGTCCAAATCTTTGGTCCAGACTGACATACCTCAACAAATATTTGATGGATTGCAGTGAAATTTATGATGATGAATCCATATGGGTTTGGTTATCCTCTGACTTGTCATCTACTCAAACCAGTCAGTCTGTAAAATATCTCAATATTTCAGCACAAAATGCAGTATGAACATCAATAGTTGTATGACTTCAAATAACTTTGGTGAGCATCTCTAGTGCCACCTGCAGGTTGACATTGTGTTTCAGAGTGAAATGTCATAAGACGAGACACTACAGGGGAAAACATTTTTTCCTGCAATAATTAATTTTGAGATTTTGGGCTATTTTGCTTCTATAGTATGTCTCCTTTCAGACCAGTGGAAAGAAACTTCCAAAATACACATTTGGGTTTTTATTTAACTACACTTTGTCTGTCTGTTCGTCTCTACCATGTGTATATATTTACAAATAATAATAATAATAAAGGAGGTTCATATCAGTTACATCTTAAAAAAAACGTTTTCACCTGTAGTGTCTCGCCTTAAGTTGACACTAGTTTGGTAGGGACATTCATGTTTATAGTGCTATAATTTAGGCAATCCTCTGACTTTTCACTGCCATCAGCCTCAGCTAAACTTCAACTTTAAGGATGATTGGCAAATGTTAGCATGCTAACATGTTAAACTAAGGCAGACAAAACAGAAATCAATGCTTGACATTGTCATTATGAGCATCATAGCATACTGTCATTCACAGTTAGCTCAAGTGTGCTCTTAATCTTTGACTGTAGCCTCATTTTGCATTGAGCCATTGGAGGAATGAAGGCATCATGTTTAACCCACAGCTGTAGCCGCAGTGAAATGCAATTCAAATAGGGGTACCAGAAAAACTACTATCAAAAACACTGGCAACAGGCAACCAGTCTGAAGGTTTAAAAATTGTTCTTTAACCATACAAAGGCTATTATGTTACTGGGACAAACCAAGTAATGTATGCATCTCAGTTTTCTCTTCACATGTAACTTTCCTTTATGGGATAATCTGTGCTTGAAGTTTCAGGTCTGTGTTTTAAATTCATAAACAGGCTGTTCCTATTCTATACTTGACTTTGGCTGCGCTCCATGCATACTACAATACTGTTTAGTGTGCCAGAAAAAGATTTAGTGTGTCCCAATACATAGTAACCAATGTCAAATGCAATATGTCAAAAATACCAGGATGTCCTATTGCATCTGGTCGCACTTCCAGTCTGCATGTTTTTCGGACTATACTGACCTACAATGCTTTGCACAGCGGAAGATGCATTGCCTGAGCCACGAGAGAGCACACAGGGATGACAGCCAAAGATGCTCTATGACAAGAGGTGATGCATTATGATCTCTATCAATGGTATGAGCCGGTATACACTTCCTGTCTCCATAGTTCAGTCTTCTTTCCCCCTCGTTCTCTCACCTTGCTTGGAAGCATTGCAATGTTTAGCATAGATTATTTATACACGGTTTGTTAACATTTTATATTTACACGGATAACAGCCATGTTTATGAAATATTATCGGCTATGGGGTTGACATTAGCTGAAGATTTTCCCACTGTGTTGTCAGATGTTATAAGAATATGTTGCTGGTCCTCAACAAAGGTCATTTTCTCCTGATTTATCTGAAGAAATGAAGTATCAAAACGTTCAGAATAAATGTGATTTGTGAAAATTGAGTCAATTATTTACTTCAGTGGTCATAATCTCATGTTCACTTCTCCAATTGAAGTGAACAGACTTCTGAAACTGTTGCGAGTTACCCTCTTGACACACAGGTGCAGGAAACTTCACTGTCTGTGTGACAGCCAACTGACACAAGCTGTGAGCAAGAGGGTCCAATCTCAGGACCCAATGTTTGGACAAAGTGGTATGTCCCAATTGTATGCATACTGCATGCAACACTGCATACTTTGTAAGTGCAGCTGCAATGCACACTTAAAGTAAAAAGTATGGAATGGAACACAGCATTAGCCTGACCTCATTAGCTGTGTTTTGGATTCATGAAACAGCTTTATCCTGGTTCAGTTGTCTGAGCTTGTTCAAGCCAGGCTTTTTACATTAAGCTCTGCTTTTCTGAGCCTTCTTAATGAAACACCTCTCTGTATGATGCTACAGTTTGTTTCCTAAACAGACAATCAAACAAACAAACAGAAACAGCAGCATGGCATGTGATAATCTAAGGCCAAAAGATTCATGCTGGGAGAGGGGACGGAGCAGAAGACAGAGTGGTAAATATGCTCTTGTTGTTCACTCAGGTGCAGATTTATGTGTGAAGAGACACGCTGACAAAGTGTGGACCAGCTACCATCTGCTTGGTCAACATTATAAGGTACAAAAAAGTGGTGTCGGCATTTTAAATGATCACACGTTCCCATAATCCCTCATTTCTTTCTCTCTATCACACACACACACACACACGCACACGCACACACACATGCACACGCACACACACACACACTCACATTCAATATGAAATAAATAGCAATATGTACAAAATCAAGTTATACAGAATGTAAGTACACAAAACACATCTACACACAATACACAACTTACATCATGTAAACAACCAACAAAATGCTTAGCCCTGTCATGTTAAAATGACATAAAAACAAACAAAAACAAACAATAAGTTGTACAAAGATTCCAGCATTAATCTAGCTAATTCAGATCTAGACAATCCAGATAAGAGGCATTTCACAATGGTGTCAAGGTGGTGGGTGTGTTCCCAGTCGTCACATCTCCACTGTCATATTAACAGTCTTAATCCTTATGACAGATTCAAAAGGCAGCAATCAAAGGATACCTCCCATATGAGCCCACAATTGAGATGCTTGGCATGCTTATTACCTTCCTCCCACTCTATGGATAAATAGTTTGTGACAGAAAATGTGTAAAAGGCAGAATGGAACCAATAATGGAATGCCATACAAAAATGTAGGCAGATATGTGTCACCCATAAAAGGCTTAGATCTGGTTCAGTGTCCTCCCCTATTATGATACACTTTGACAGTAACAGAGTTGATCAATCCTTCATTTAAGGGAAGACTTGGACTTCTAAAATGCTAATAATGCTATGCCCTCTTTGTGAATGCTGACATTATTGGAGGGCAATTTTGGTTTTATCCAACTTGGGTTTTAACTTACATTTTATAATTTCAATCTTGTACTAACGTCATTTATTAGATGATGGAATATGGCAGCAGAGCAAAACAATCCTCGAATTGACTTTAATTTATGTTCTATGCTGCAGGGGTTTTGTCACTTCATCATTGACTTAGCACTGCTTACGTCAATTATGGCTGGTTTAATGAAATACAACCACAAGCTTATTCTTCCACTGTTGCAGAATGCTAATAGTTGCGACCCTTCTCCAGCGCTGACACAACACTGTGGAGATAGGTCTGGGGATTTGAGAACCAGATGATTGGACAGGTTGGTAGCCAACAGCTGAACCCTACTGGCACTATCAAATTTGAAAGCCAAACCCTACCAAGACAGACAGCTACATTTTGGCTCTCATCATTGAGCATTGTCGTTTAATACATAAGAAATACATAAAAGAGTTCAAATAGACGAGTCAGGGAGGAGAGTGAAATGTTTGAATACACTTCATTTGTAAAGATCCCGGCCCGGACCAGACCCAAGACCCATAGAGCCCCAAACTTGATACTTAAGTAGCAGAACTCTTAACTGGAGCGAGAAAGGTTGGTCAAAATTAAACTTAAATGCTACATTAATTTAATTGCCAAATAAGATGAGCTAAACAGGGGGTTTGTTTGACCTGATTATCTGAATTATTGTGTTCCTTGCTCCTTCCTTCTTTTGAGGACTGTTGATCAGTTAATAGACCAGATTTAATTTACAACGGTATGATTACAAATAGAAAGAATGGCCAAAATAATGTGTAATTAAGACCATCTGTCTGGCTGAGTTTGACTAAATCACGGTAAAGAAAAGGTTTGAAATACCAGAAAAAAAGAAACTATGACACTACCTGTCTGCTGGTTTCACTATTATAATATCAAGATGTATCTTTATATCCTTTCCTTGTTTTCACAGTACATCATGTACTTGAGTGGTCCAAGTGTCCCTTTGGTTGGCAAAACAATCCTGTCATATGCTGAAGTGCTACTCTGGTGTGACTCAAGTAGGGTTGCTCAGTATTGGTTTGTTTGTTTGTTTGTTTGTCAGCAGGATCACAGAGAAAACTGCTGGCCATATTTTTATGAAACCTAGTGAAAGGGGGTAGCATGGACCAAGGAAGAACCTGTTACACTTGGAAGGGGTCCAAATCACAGGGTAGATACAGCATTTTGTTTTAACTTTCATTGTCGTGGCCAGATAGGGAATGGCCTTGGCAGATTTCTGTGCTCTCTGAGTGCCCTTGTATTTCACCCTCAATGCGACAATTCCATGCATCATTTTTGATCTGATGTCAGATATCATGTAGGCAAATTTAATTACCTTGAGTGCCCCTGTAGGCAGACCCAATACCCCATGCGCCCCTTCAGTGTGACCTTAGGGCAGAATGAACTCCAACCCAGTGGGAGGAAGAGATGTGTTGTATTATTTCAATTCCAGAGTCTGAACTCCGATGTTGAAACATGTTTCCCTATTTTACTCCTGTTTGTCAGCAGAGTTTCCCATTTCAGCATTTAGGGTTTTTTTTGTTGGTAAGTATTCAGTAATTTGGGAAAATGTAAAATCTGGCATTCAAAAGGTCATATGTAAAGACACTGAATATCAACTGACAGGTTTCGTTCCAAATGTATCATCAGTTTGGGCTTTGAAAATGCGTATCTGTTGACCTCTACACTATTATTCCCTATTTAATAAACTAAGACCTAAGAAAATAAAAGGGTTGTGCAAATATAGCTCAATAAAAGCATGTGGCTACTAGGAGATGAATAGGATACATCCCAGAAGGTCTGAAGCTCTGAGGGTGAATATCCAGTTGAGAACAGGAGCCAATCCATAAACATGAATCCAATCACAGTTTCATTCAATGGTTGAGAACCTCAGCAAAGCAAACAGATCCAGGAACTGCAAAGCCACATGAGTTATCCGCAAAATCAAAGGCATTGATCCGGACGAGGACGAACAGTGAAATAATCAAGTGTTCTTCAGACAATGTGTCAGCTGGCACTGGTATACTGGGAACTTTCCACAAGGGAATCCTAGATGTCAGTGTATTTCCAATGATAGCACAGTCCATATGGTGCTATTAAGGCACCATGCAGTCCCACTCCACACAGTATTCAATGTAACATACTGGGCTTTATTGACGTTAATCCCATGGCAGCCATTTGGAAATGATGTTACTCTTATGGTGAGAAACTCAGGCTACAACATCACATCCAGTATGTCTAGTCCTACTGTATACATACTGTATAAAAACCACTGGACTAAAATTTGGCATTTCACAGATTCCCCACGGAACATCAACTAAATCTATCTAGGTTGCTTGATAACGAGATATGTTTGTCTGTAAAGGCTAATATACCTCAAATTAACTAGATTCTGCGATGTGTCATCAAAACACATCAATGTTTAGATCCGTTTCAAATGACCACATTAGAAGGTGGGGTGTCCTAAAATATTGATGCTGTGAATAATACAAAATATGATAACCTTGCAATTTTTCCTTGTTGTTATTCATGGTGTTGCACAAACTTCCAGTCATTAAACTGACAAAAAACCCTTCAAGCGTGGCCACTCAGAACCGGTGGAAACAATGACACGTGGTAATAATACACCCTAATTGGTTTAAATCATACTGAGAGTGCTTCAGTGCTTACTTAAACTTCAAGCAATACATGCCAATTTGCCAGAGTTTCTCATCCTGAGTGTGGAAAAAACGTCAAGTATCCCCCGTCTACTGTGGAATTGTAGGAGCTGCAGTCATTTAAGGAAGCTCAATCTCCTTGCAGTGTTTTGCTGAATTCAGTTTTGATTTCCTGCTGTTAGTCCCACCACAACATCTCCTGTGAGGTGTAACGTTGGGCTGTCAAACTAATGGAAGGAGGGCCAGTGTGTGTTTCTTTCAGTGTGTTGGTTGTGTGTGCCTGCATGCATGTATGTGTTTGCATCTTCTTCAATGTCCACATGTTCTTCTGTGTTTGTGTCACTGTCCTGGGTAGGTGGGGTAGTGTGTTGGGGTGTGTGTGTGTATGTGAGGCTGGGACTGTGCATGTGTGTTTTCCAGGGGCAGGGTGGCATGGCGGTCAGGAGGCAGGCGGGTGGACAGCAGGTCATCCTCTGCAGCATCACCTACAGACAGAGCAGAAACACAGCAGTTACTAACACAGACAGTGTGTTTCTTAATGAGCTTCAGATGTTCTGCTACAGTAGGTGTGTTTTATTGCACACTGGATGGAGACAGGCTAGCTATTTCCTACTACTTCCAGTCTTTTTTGCTGAGCTAAGCTAACTATGTCCTGACTCCAGCTCCTCTACAACTGAGACATGAAATTGATTGCTCATTTAAAAAGAAATCCAAAAGGCAAAAACTGTTAAGTTATTATTCTATCTGTGAATATATAACATGAATGCTTGTCAGCTACAGGTTTTTTAATCAACCTAAACAAAAGGGCCTATTAATCGAGCTGAGTAAACACTCAATTTCCATTTTTCTTTTAAATTTTAAGTCGATGAAAAAGTACTCCAGCCATGTCAATGCCAGCAGGTTCATTTGGAGCCAGGAGAAATTGGACTGAGAATTAAGATTACATGTTTTTGCACTATAAATATACAGTTGTACATATTATGATGCATACATAAGAAAAAGAACAGACAAAAATTGTCTAATGAGGAGCGTCTACCGCTGCCAGGATCCATGCCGGCGTTGTTTCCAGTGATGTGGTGCCAGTAGACAGATCGGGGCAGGATGGCGGTGGGGGTGCAGGGGTAGGAGCCAGGTTCTGAACCCATAGACATCAACTGTGAGTCAAAAACACACAACATCAGGAATAAAAAAAAGGGTAGCATAGAATGAGGTCTTCATATCTACACAGGGAGCCTCTTCTTCTAACGTGGTGAACGTATTCACAGTTTTAGCTCTCCTGAGAAACTTTTTGGCTCATTTTGGTGTTGAAGCCAATGTTGGGAAATATGGCAGTCATGGTAAAACACACTTGTAAGCTTATCTATGTACAGTATGTTAGCCAGGCTCTCACCCTGCTGTTTTTCTCCATCTCCAGCAGGACCTTCTTGTGCTGCTCTGCGATGGCCAGTGTGGAGGAGTGCACCCTCTGGTAGATCTGCTCCCCTTCTCTGGTCTGGAAGGTGTAAAGGCCTTCCCCGCTGTCACACATCCTACACATAACAGCATCTCAGTGTAAAGTCGGGGTACACAACAACAGTTGCTGGCATAATGACCAACACAGTACAACCTTAATGAGCTCCTTCTTCCACTACACCTAATATAAATAAATCAATGTGCGATTAAGGGAGGTAATCAGTGTCTACTGATCTAAATGTTGTTTCATTCTGACAAGTGCACAAACGTGAACACAGAAGCACTTTCAGCTTTAAAGTCGTTCCACACCATGTCTGAACCAAGATTCTGGAAGAAAAAAATGCAAAAATTCTTTCCTTGAGGTCATTCACACGTGGACTGACAGGTAATTCATTTATTGGACAGTTTTGGTAATTGGACCACATGGAGTGAAATCACTGCCTGACAGCAGGTCATGCAGCACATTACTGAACCTGATGTGTGCATTTATGTTGTCTGATGTTAAAAGCAAATCACAGAGAAAAAACTGTTTAAGAGCATTATTAGTCCAGCCTGCAACTGGGCCTCATATTTCAGGGCAACAAGACAATGAAAGAGCCATCTTGCAATGGATAATCATTAACCAAAAAAACGGATAGATCACCAAGTATAAAGAAAGTTATACAATATGTCTTCAGCTTGTTTGTGTGTAAATAAAACATATAGGGAACAGAGCAATCTTGGAACCCAACATCTATCAACAGACAATGACTTAGCCTCTTGGGGCAATGGCTGATATATCAGAGGTTCTGGTGTAATCCAGGGATATCTGAATAGCAGTGACCTGGGCCAAGACTCCATGTTCCATGCACTGGTCTCTTATGGTCGAGCTACACTGCATCTAGTGACATATGTGACAGATCCTATTAATTTTCTATGGGTAGCAAGAAATTCGGCCATGTTGCATGATTGATTCAACACAGCGTTGACTGATGGCTCACCATATCTCAGTTTGTATAAGCACAGTCACACCTTAACGTAAATGAGATTTGTCCATTGCAACGCACAAGGCTTGGGAGACTCAGATCAAACTGTCAGATTCTGCAGTGATAATCAAATATCAAAGAATCAAAACGATGTTACTGCATTGGTTATCTCACTCCTCAAATGTTTTGAGCAACAGATTTTAGTTAACTTTTTAGCCTTAAAATGAGGAAGTTATGATCTAGCTCCATTATGGACTGTTTATCCGGGGAACATTCAATCTGAAAGTGGTGTGCACCTTTTTATTATGGTTTACAGATAAATATGGTCCAGAACACACAATCTGTTGATAGAGATTAGGCACACAGTGACTAGTCTGACATTACTATAAACTGAGCTAATAATAGTCATATAAAAAATGAGGCATATCTCAGTGATTTCTTAATGACACCAGGAAACATAAAAACACACATCAGTTTCAGGGCTGAACTACAGATGTGAAAGTGATCTAGGATTCATGTTCCACATGCTGAAATTAGTTAACACACACACACACACTCACTGACAATGACTGCAAAGAACAAGGGCACTTCTGTAAACTCTGTGTCCTCTCACAGATGACCTCACACTTGGTACTGTTGTTGGTGACTGTCATTGAGTCCTGAAGCTCTCTGATCATCACTTCACAAGCCATTAATAGTTCACTAGCTAATTTAAAATGGTCTGTTTCTATTAGGTTTAAGTTAATTCACATTACTGAGCCCATATTTTTAGGCTAATGATAAATGTTAGCTTAATGAAATTAAATGGTGGTCAATTAGCTGTGAATTAATACATGAGAAATGA
>CAFUXE010000797.1:695162-710231 GCA_903364295.1 Serranus cabrilla | reverse complement strand
GAGAGAGAGAGAGAGAGAGGGGTATCCTTGGACTGACCGTATGCTGACTGAGGAGACCACATTCACACTCACACACACACACACACACATAACGATTGAGCATTACACCCTTAATACACACTGCTATAACAAAAGACGTGTTGTTCCTGATTTAGGACAAACTTTGTATGCGTGTGACAACCCATGATGTGTATGAAGTTATCTGGGGACAATCAGCGATTTAAAAAACTCCGTCCCTTAGCCGTCCCATCCCTGGTCTCACCGCCCGGCCTCGAAGGTGAAGCGTGTTGCATCCCGTCCGTAGCGCCGCAGGGAGCAGAGCGGCCATGTGACCAGCTTGGTGCGAGGGTTGTGAATGTCCCACAGGTAAATGTTTTCGTGGGTGATCTGCATCATGCACTCCCCATAGATATCCAGGTTGGGACAGGGGAGGAGGAACACGTTGAAGCGCTCTGAGGAGATAAAGAAATGACAGGAACAATGTCAGAAACGTATTATCAGTGTAGTTCGACCTGCTTCAGGGATTTTACCAGAATCTGTCCCACAGCTCAGCTCTGTCTGTTAGTTATGTCTCATTGCTCAGTCTAATTTATTATAAAAGCTTTCTTTCACCAGTTTTTCTTAAAGATGCGTGTTTTGTTATTTTTCAGAAAGGGAGCTGTTTTTTTAAGGCATGGCAAGGTGAGTTTTTTAGTAAAGCACATTTCAACAACACAATACGCTAACAATTACTATTACGCTAACAATGTGTTAGGTGAGTATGTATGATGTGAAAAGAGTGGCTTGGTAGAGTCAAACACACAGAAGCCTATCACCCAGTTCACCTCAGCTCTGGGGAGACCTTTAGCAGCTCTCAGCTTATGTTTTTTAGTTTTACAGCCCACAGCTCTACCCTCTAAGTTCAGCCTCACGGTTCCCATCAGTTACGTTTTAAGCAGCGACTGCTTTCAGCGAAGAAACATTGACAAATCCACTGTACTCTACCTGCACAGTACCAAGCAACTACCTGCTGCTGAACAAGTGAATGTTGAAACTGCATTCATCAGGTCAATACAAACCCCCAAATAAAGTTTGCTGGATGTGTAATAGGCAAATGATCATTACTATGTTTATTTAATTTTGAATTTAATTATGTTGAAGTGGCTAAAAAATATATCACTGCAGTCTTTAGTGCAAGTCCAAGTCAAGTCCTTCTGGACAAGTCCCAGCAATGTCCCAAGTCTCACAGCAGTCTAATTCAAATCTCAAATCCTCATTGTGTAAGTCTGGTTTGGTTCCATTTCCCAAACATAGACTGTGAAAAAGAAGTGGATGTAGCTACCATTACATCCTTCCATTTTCCTGTGGACTACAATTTTGAAACCTTGAGTTTTGCCTTTTTGTTGTGGCAAACTTTTTTGAGAGCTTTTTTCTTTTAGAACAAACTGACCATGATGGGTGACAGGGTGAAACTGAGTCAATCAAATATGGACAGAAAAACCCTCATCTTTTTTAGACTGAAACCCACAACGGTATGCATCAATAATTTATGTAAAATGACAAATATTTATTTCAAAAGTTACATTTAGAACCCATCACTCAGTCATCTCTAAGACAGATCTCTACTCTGTTAAAAATGGTGCTTCATTTCACCTGCCAGCAGTGATCCCTCACTGGCTTCCCACCCACCAGCACTATCAAACTGTTTGATAGAGTGCCAATCAGAGCTGGAGGCCCGAAAAACTAAACCACGCATATGCAGTGAAGCCAAAAGAAGCTAAACCATCCCATTAAAACTGAAACCCATAGCATGTTTGTGTGTGGATTACCTGTGTGTTCACACTGCACTCCAGCTGCCAGGAGGTCAGGCTCTCCCATACTGATGTCATTGAGCCGTGTGCCAAGACACTCAATTGACAGCGTTTTAAACCAGTCCTCTGCCTCCAGCTCTGTAGAGAGAGAGAGAGAGGGATAACATCATTCTTGTATCAAAGAAGTCTAATGATGAACTGATGGGTTCATCTACTGGCAGATGTATTGTGACCAATGTACTCTGAAAACAGTTTCTTACTTGATTACATAATCAAGAATCATTGATGCTGGGTGTAAACAGTTACTGCTGCACAGGTCAGGGCAAACTGTCGTGGGGATTCGTTGCTTTTTTTTCTGTTTGCATTTGAAACCTCAATAGCAACGTTCAGGTGAAGTTAACCAGCTGTCATTAGAACTGACATACAGCCTCAATTCCAAAAATGTTCGGACGCTGTGAAAAACAGAATGCAATGATTTGCAAATCTTTTGTGAACTGAATATAATACCATCAGTGGTGGAAAGTAACTAAGTACATTAACTCATGTACTGTACTTAAGTCAAATTTTGAGGTACTTGAAACTATACTACTACATTTTGAGGCAAATATTGTACGTTTTACCCCACTACGTTAGGCTGATCGCTTTTTCAGTTAAAGATTTAACACATAAAACATGATCAATTTAATGACATGACGGTATATTAAGTAGTTCAAATGCCACTTGACTGCATCACAATAACTGTGCATGCTCAAACCTGGGTGGCTTTTTGTGTTTATTGTCTGTCAGTTGTGCCTGTCAGTAGTGCGTAGAGTGGTATAGATCTAATCACAAAGAATGGATATTTGAGTGTGTTGAGAGTATCAGTCCTGACAGTACAAAGCTGTCAGTCTGTGTGTGTGTGTGTGTGTTTCCATACACTACCTGATTCACAAGTGAAGGTGCGTGAAGTGTCGTCTGTGAACACAATGGCCACCGCCTGTCGTTTGGTATCTCGAGGCAACCGCGTGACATTCTTGACGTTGCTAATCTCTGTCACCTAGGTAACAGGTTGGAGATAAATTGGTAAACAAATCAGGGCTGATTAAAGTGACGACACCTCAGTTAAATCAGCTTCAAATTAGAGGTCTATGTTAATGCTGAAATGGTGACTTGAATAGAAGTTGAAAAGCACGATCACATCATCATTTTGGCCATCGCTGATTTTGTTTTTTGGGAGCCAGAAGTGACCAGATTTAGACAAAAAGTGTAGAGTTGAGCTCAGCAAGGCTAGCACTAGTTATCTAGCTTGATTAGCAAGGTGCACAAATTAATCATGGACTCGTTAGGGTTCCTTTTAATCCAACCAGACGCTAAACAAAACATGTTCAGGGTGACCGAAATGTTCCACTGAACTTTCATCAGTTTAAGTTCAAAGACAGAGACAAGGAAATTATTAATTGTTTATGTTTTAATTATGCGACCATAATTTACAAACTGAACATCATGCTGTGTTGAAGAAGACTTCAAACTTAGAATTGAGACCATAAACTTATAAGCAATATTTTTACTGAAGCAGTACATCAAGTAGGAAGTAGACTAATCTTGACAGAGGTTGTCCCTTGGTTGGAGATGAGCAGCTGACACCTTTCTCCTGAAGATTCCCCACATATACAGCTTTTTTCTTGTTACCTTTCACCTTGAAAAACTTCCAAGGACTAATCCGCTCCGTGTTTTGTTAGGAATTACACTTTTGTGTGTACAAAAGAGAAACCTGTAGACGTTTTATCGACGTGCTTGCAGTGAAAATACAGAAAAAAGATAAAAAATAAAGCAAAGTCCCTCAACAACTTCACTTTAAGTCTACTGGTGCTGAAGAGTGTCAATGAAGGAGTGGGGAAGTAGAGGGTCAAGTGAAGGAGAAGTAATGATGATGAAGAATGAAAGATGAGTGAGTTCTGAGAGAGAGAGAAAGAGAGAGAGAGAGAGAGAGAGACGGTGAAGAGAAGAACAGAAAAGGTTGTTGATTCTCGCTGAGCTCAGAAGTAAAAGAATCAGACGTTAACGTGAAGGCTGACTGCTTTCATCCCTGTCAGTGTGTCTGTCTGTCAGCTCTTTAGCTTTGGTCTTCTCCTGCAGAACAGAGTATACCTGTCACACACACAAACACACACCTACCTTAGGAAAGGCTCTGATGTAGGCAGACTTCTCATCAGGGTATTTCTCCAGGCGGCGAGGTCCTTTGCTGGATGACTTCTTGAACACCAGCCAGCAACGCCGATAGATCTGGAAAATAAAATAGTTGAGTTGATCAAAACCAAAAACCTTAGCATGACTGAACAAAATAAGTCCTGTATATCAACACACATTTACAGGTGGCATTGGGTACTTCTGAAAGAGAAGTCACTTTAAATAGTATCAGAGATAAGAAAGCCTGCAGTAGGCTGTTTTATTAAAGAACATATTTATTTTATTTTGAAGGGGTGTGCACAGCAATAACATGACACATGTCCTAAACATGAAGGAATCTTATAAATGTTTATGACTGCTGTCATTAAGTGTCATTCATTCAATTAACCCTAAGCTGACCAAAATACTCGTAATGACAGTATTATGAAGATTCATAAAGAGTCCTGCATGTTTATGACAGCTGTTGTGTCACACCCCTATAAAAAGTGGCAGCTAATAATAATGTAACCATTCATTCTGTTGTTGGGATGAGCTGGAGACTATGAGTACTTTGCCAGGTGATTATATTTCTATCTGTCTATTCGTTCTGTGAAAAGGTCAAAATGAAGGCAGAGTTCACAACAAAAATAATATTGAAAGGTCAACACAAACGATTACTAGGTTATTGAGGTATGTTGAGTTTCCATGTCAAGACGCTGGCTCTTTTAACCTGGTTTGATCACCATGGTAACCTGGTCAGCGCTTGTTTTTGTTTGGAGTTTCAGCTTGAAGTCGATAAAGCGAAGAAGAATGCATGGGTTGACATATAAAGTTGATGACCACCGTCAAAGTATCCGTTATCTCTGGTCAGAGCTTTACACTTTGCAGAGCCAGCTCACACAAAGAAACCCTGACTCTGTGGAACTTGCTTTGTGGTACAGCCCCAAGGTATGGGGGCCAAAAATGTACACATATATTTCTGAGCCAATGTCAAGGATACAAGGGTACTGACCCGGTGACAAGCAATTGTCCTAAAAGGTACAAATTCAGCACATTATTCCTGACAATGCATAGCAGATTCATAGCACTAAACCCTAAATGTGTCACAGAGTCACATTACATCTCAGGTCTTGGCTGAGTTTTAGTGAGTAAAGTCTACTTTAAAACTTTGTGTTTTCAGCCTTGAAGAAGTCAACCAATGAAACATTATTTACCTAGCATGGCCTATTGTCAAGTGTGGGGTGATGTCTGTGCCTGCAGAGTTCCCTTTCTGCCTGTGTTTTTTCTTTTCTTCATATTTTGCTGTTTTCGGTACTTTTCTGAGCATCAGCCTTTAGGCACTGGGTGTGCAGCTTCCAGCCAATAACAGCACGTATGTGAGGTCAAGACTTTCCAAAAAGGAAGGTCAGACTCTGTGTCTCCTCTCCTCTGCTCTCTGTCTGCTCTCATTCTTAAATCATATATATGAACACATTGTCAGGAGCCTTTGGCATCACTTTGAAACCATCAGCAACATGCTGTTTTTTAACCTTAACAATGGCTTCTCTGACCTAAACCATGTAGTCTATTCACACATCCTGGAAGTCTAAAAACTGATACTAAAGGGCTTCCTACTGCATTACCGAGCGCCTATATGGGATGAACTGGGTGTGAGAATGTGTGACTGTGTCATGGCATTCAATGCAGCACCTTCCCACAGGGTGGTGCAGAGTTCTCAGTAATGCCACTCCCTCTCTTCACTCCCTCTCTAGCTCGATCGGCCACCACTGCTCTCACACTTCACAGTTACTTCACAGTAACTTGCAGCTATTCAAGGATAGTTTTACTCTCATATTACTCCGGATGATGGAATGGTTTTCATTACTGCTGATCCCTCAATCTCCTTTCTGCCTGAAGTCCTGAGAACAAGACTGTGGACTCGGTGCTTCAGCTTTATGTGAAAGCAACACAGTGAAACTTTGTCTGGCAAAGAAAAAAAGACTCACAGCTCTTAATGAAAACCTTACATACCCTGTGACTGCATTGCACTCTGGTCCGTGATGTCTTAGAAACCACTACAAAACCCCAAACTGAGCTCAGAGGCGCACAAATGAAGGATTTTTTTAATCAACACTTTCAATAAGCAAACTACATGTGAGTTTTTGCCTTAAGTGGTAAATCTGCAAGGTGGGACTTCACATGATGCCGCACTAACAGTCTAAAAGACGTGCAAGATAAAGATATGCATAAAAGTACATATATTTATAATATAAATATGCTAATGCATTTTTTAGCAAGGAAGCTGATGGATTTGGAAATCTAAGATCTTCATGTAATAAGATGTGACACCTCCTGATAAATAATTCTGTTTTGCTGCCTTTGCTGGAACAGTGACTCACCCTCGTGTATGAAAGGATGGAGGGGTGTTTAAGAAGAAATATGAATAACACAGCAGTACTAATGTATCACATTTCATCATTTTAAATAACTTCTACTACTCTATCAATCAGTGTCTAAAATGGTGTTCTTTTGAAGCCACATTTTTACATTTTGAAAAATAATGTGAGCACACTAAGAATTTTACTTGAACGAAAGTGAAAATGTGTGACAGAAAAGTGGACCATTATTCGCAATGCCTATACCATTTAAGTCTACTGCCGACCCTGCACTTGAAGGTTACACCAGCGCCACGCCTGGTGGCACAACATCATTTCACTTTCATGTGAGCGAACCCCTCTGGAATAACAGCAGCTCCAAACTGTTTCACATCAGTTTCATCTTTGAAGATGTGAGAAGGGAGCAATTAGCACTTTCTATCTCACCCCCTCCTCCCACCCCCTGCTCTGCCTCCTCTCTTTAACTTCACTAAGCGCTCCTACAGCTAGTCTGTCTGCTGAGACCCGATTACTTCAAACACAGGATGGTGAAGCAGCTATATGGAAAGGAAAGATGAAGGGCAGGAGAGAGATGGATGGTGTGGAGGAGGGGCTAAAAAGAGATAGTGGACTAGAAAGCTGAAGGGATGTTCACGGAGGCTTCCACCAGACATTAATAAATAAAATCTGACACATATTCATGCTTCATCCCTGTAAGACCTCCCCCTCATGATACCTAACACCAGCGTAGAACAAATGAAGAATAACATTGGCTGCCAATTCTATTTTTTTACTACGCCAATAACAAAGCTGTTGTAGCAGCTAGTATAGCAACCCTGTCTCTGTCATTTGACTTAATACAACAAACGTACATTCCGATTGAAACATCCTTTCTCCAGAATGACCCTTACAGTCTTAAACACTTGGTTAACATTGTAGATTACTCCTTTGTTAGGTTTAAGCAACAAAACAGCTTGGTCATGTTTAGTAAAAGTTTGGGTTCGGTTTACTGTTAGGGTTAAGTTTGAATAAGTCAGTAATGACTTTTCACATATGACATGGACAGTGGTCAAATTCCTGTTTGCCCCCCTCTTTAATAAGAGAATAAGAGAACTTTGGTTAGAAATTTCTGATAGATTAGTCTATGTTAGTATTATGAACAAAGGGACAGTGCCGCTGTTAATGAATAAAAACAATTAAATATGAAGTGAAATTCCAATATCACCTCTTGCACTATTTGTTGGAATGTGAATAAGATTTCAGTGACAGGTTTTAACCTCACGTTGTTTATGTTAATGTGACGATGGAGACATAAGAGTGAGAAACACAGCAAGCTAAATTAGCGGTTACGGGAGTGGTAAGAATCACCAATAAGCTGTAATAGCATTACACACACACGCACGCACACACACACACACACACACAGAGGGAGGAATTATACTTAGCAGCTGTAGTAAATTGACTTACAATTAAAAAGCCCATTAAATTTTGTCAAAGGAAATACAGAGAGGCTGCTGGGAGGGAGGAAGCGACAGGGAACAGAACAGAGGACAACAGCAGGAGATAATGAAGCAATAATGAAGGAAGGAGGAATGAATACACGAGTGCGTGTACTGGTACAAGACTGCAGAGGAGGGCTGGGGGAGGGAAGAAGAGACGACAGAGAAGAAGACATTGGTCGGAGTGCTTTCTTTCTATAATGCAAGGTGTTTAACATGGGGAATAAAAGCAGCGGGACATGGTGTGTTTAAAAATCTTTGAAATATAAAAGTGGAACACAGAGAAAGAGAGAGTGAAGTAGAAAACCTGGGTCAGGTAATTTACTTCTGACTGGAGAGCCATACGTCATCTCCCACCCCCTGCTGCCACAGTACCCACCCACCTCCTTATGCTGCCACGGCAACCAAACCATCCCACTGCCACAGCATCACAATCCTGCTGAGTGCGCATTTCTTCATCAGCCCATCTGACACGGACAAGGGAGTGGTGTGTTTGTGTGTGTGTGCTTAAAGTCCAGCGGAAAACACAAAAGTCAGCCCATTTTATTCAGCAAAAAGTGATTTTCAGATTTACTGTTTCCATTTTTATGACTAAAAGGAGGGGGGAAATAGTTGAATATGTATCAGGAATGCTTCTTTAGAGTGTGTGGGCTGCCACAGAGACATAATACTGTAAACAAACTGCTCACTGACACAACATTTTGTTAGCAGTGGTGCTGCTGGAGAACACAGTGTGGAATCTGAATGAGTCGCTATAAAAGAGTGTAAAATGTGCCAGCTGGTGATTTACTGGACTCACGCTGCGGATTTCGATGTGTGAAAATTACAAACATGGTGTAAAAATGTTGACTGTGTTCTGAATTAACTTTCTTGTTGACCAGGACAGGTGCCACCCAATGAGCCAGAACATTTTTAACGTATTAGAATACTGTGTGTACATACATATCAGGTACATGCATTTCAGCATGCCTACAAAATGTAGTGATGATCATGAAACTGATGACCACATGTCTGTGAACATCATGCCTGCTGTGTGCAACATATGGTGCTTTAAAAATTCAGCAAAGCACACGTTTCAGGGCGAGCAGCTCGTAGGCAACAGTTTCTTTGGTATTTATTGATCATGTAGAGAAAGAGAAATGCTAATGTTACTTTGGCATCATGCCCACAGTGACATATGGCCTGCAGGTAATGTTTACCATGTTTAACCACCTTAGTTTAGCATGTAAAAATGAAAACATTTGCCAGTTTTTTTTTTGCCAGTCGTCAGAATTCATTTATCAACAAAATCTGAACTTTTCCATTAGGTAACTTTTTACGTTTTTGTACTTTTCAGGGGTTAAGAATTCATTAATTAAGCATTTTTATCCTCAAATAATAAATCCATTATTTTGGATTTTATACACCAAACTGTTTTTCAATGTGAAAATGTGGTCATGATTTAATATGTGAGGGAATCTTAAAACAGAATTTTTATTAACTTGTTTCTGTGGAGACTAAAGAAACAGAAAGACAGGGCTTAATACCCTGATTCCAAAGAAATTGGACACTGTTTGAAATGAAAACAGAATGTATCACATTCATATTTCAGATTAGGATTAGACCTCCTTAACATTTGGAGGCAGAGCTTAAAACAGAAGAACTGTGGGGCCACATGTAAGCTTTGTGTAAAAAGGTAACATCTTCTAATTCCTGCAATTCTGCCCGTTTAGCATTTGGCTAAAACACAACTGGAACTACATCGGTTAAAAAGAACTGAACACTTTGAAATACCACTAATTTCACTAATTTCACTGTAACTGAGTGTGGTAAATTGCCCTGGTCTTTGTAGATTGATATATGCTGGTATCATATGAGACTAGAAGATCTGAAAAAATCCAACCATGTCATAATATCATTTGGAATGACGTGCCAAATGTAGGCTATTATAGGGATGTTAGTCCCCATACTAGCATTTCATTGTAGTGAGAGCATTTCTTGAGTCTCGAGGAGCTGCTGTGACCTCTAGGATAATCACAGCCTCATGAAACTTTACAACTATAAATTAGAGACCTAGAGCATTGAGAAGATACAATAAGGGGGTTTCTCAGCAGTTTACAGAACAGAAGGCAGAAGGTTTTATGAGGCTGTGATTATCATAGAAGTCACAGCAGCTCATTTTATATACTGACCTGATTAACATCATCACACATGAATAAAATTGAATGTCTCATTGAATCCACAAGAGTCTCAGCTTTCCAGTGACACCCAATGTATGTAACTCAGCTTTAAACTGAGCCCGCTACAGCCTCTGAAAGAAAAAAACCCCAGCAAAAAACAAACAAGTTGATGTCCCACTGGTGGGTCAGCGGGACGTCAACATGAACGATAACAGCATGCATACTGAAATGACACGTTAGGTATGTCATAAGGTTCCAGCAGTCCACACCCACATGTACTATATTATGCTGACACAACCAAGACTACAGATCTATTGTGCTGGATGGAATAAATAATAAAACGGTCACAGTTCCAGTCAGCCTGACGGGGTGCTGCCCTCTGCCTCTGGGTCTAGTTCTAAGCCAAACGTAACAAAAACTGCAGACACTAGAATGTGTCTGGTCAGTAGGCAACCTATTGTCATGTGACTCAGCCAATTAAATGCATCATACATATAAAAATGTTATTAAGAGGATTTGCTGAGCATGCATACCCTTTTACTGCAAAGTACTGCTTAATAGTTTACTGCTTATTCTATGGCACCATTTATCAGTGTTAGCCTTCACTGCTGATCTCTGACCAGCAAGGTCTAACTTAGCTGAGTGCCTAGTGCATCTTGATGGTAGTGTTTTTTTAAGCAGACAAAAGCACCCCCCTCATCATCAGCACTTTACCTGGCAATCACACAGGAGATCAAGGTTCAATTCCCAGACACAGAGGTGAGCTGCACAAACAAGTGCAACCTATTCCTATCTGATTAGACACATCTTTTCCCAGCAGGACAATCAGCTTTGGAAAACAGTGGATTGATCGGCTGTTGCAGTGCCTCTGGGAATGCTGCCTGATGTCCCCACAGGCATCATTAAAGATTGATCTGATCTTATCTTACCTGCTTTAGTAAGCTTTAGGCTTCCACCTCTGCTGCACGGTCCTAACGCCTGCACACTAACGGCAGCATACGACTCCTTTCAGCAACAGTGGCTCTGTAATAGCCTAGCTGCTATTTTTGGCAGTGACTTTGGCCTGTTCCTCTCACAGAAAGCAAGGTCAGTGCTAACAGCTACCTAGATAATGATTTTGAGTGATCATCTGGGTGCTTCACTCATCAATGTGGAGGTGGAAAACACATTCAGAATAATTTCAATAGCTCCCATAACTAACTCATCATATGTGGTGGGCCGAAATGTGCCACACATGGCTGAGCAACTGCTAATGCATTGTTGACAGAAACATCAGTCTGCATTGCAGAATGAGGAAAGCAATGCATTGTGGGATGTGTGAGCACTCAAACATGTTGATATGTATATTTGCTGACAGAGCATGGGAAATGATGAACCAGCTCCAGTGAACATTAACGTGTTGGCAACCACTTTCTTTTATTTCATCTGTTGACTGTATGAAGTTACAAAATAGCAAACAAGTGTTACTTCAGCCAAATTATGAAGTAAAATAAACACATTCCACACTCACTTCCTCTACTGGTCACCAGCCATGCTGAGACTTTTGCAAAGTTTCATTAGAGATAACTGGACTAACTAAATTTAATCAACACAGGCATACATTTGGGTCCCGACAATACACAAGTAGGGACATATCCTAGTCGGAGGAGAGAAGTAGGAGTACCAGAGCCAGATATGGGGGTATTTGACTGGAGAACCTGCTGTACTGCACATTGTTGGCAAGCAGCAGCACTGGCAACAGTTGCAGCTAAATGTCATGAATGAATGGCAGTTTGAAGTGGTGAGTATACTTTAAAGGTCCCAAGCATATCATATCAGAATTAACTAGAAAAGGTCACTCAATAGAGTGAAGATCTCCGCCAGGCTTTGAGAATTTCCTGCAAAGCGCAGCTCTGATAAATCCAAAGTCCACTCAGAAAGGACATTTTTAAAGGGGTTGGCTTGTTGTCCTGCAGACAGAGCAGGAGTTTTTAAACATCTGCACCAAGCTACAGTTATTTTGGCATGCATTTGATCAATTTGTTGCAATAAAATCATAGCAAAGTCAGTGGGCCATAACTTCATCACATCTCATGAGTCTGTTTTTCTTCACACAAACCTGCTGTTTGTCTATTTGCTGTTTTACGGTGCATACAATCTCAAACTATTTCTGAATGGAACCTTGCTGGTTTTACACTGTGTGACAATGCATTTCAGACTGACCACAGCATTAGTTGTTAATGGCGACACATGTCTCTGATCAATTATATTTGCTCTTACACATCTTTATGTGTGTTACTGCATTTTTTTGTGCTATTATTTCAAATTTGGCAACTATTTAAATACCAGCTTTAATCTGGGAATTAAGAGTAATCTTTTATTATTATATTTAAAGAGACCTGATGAATGTATCATCTTTTATTAACAAACAAACAAACAAACAATAAACTAGGAAGTTGAGACTTTAAGTGCAATAATAAAGTCCATAACTATATCTGTTGAGACCGAGCGACCTGAATCGGCCTCTTGACAACCATGGTGCTGCCTTGAAAACCCAAAAAAAGGAGCAGCAGATGAGGAGAAGCAGCAACAGTGGCAGCGTGCTCGGCAGGAGCAGAGGAGGATATTGTATTGTGGAGGAGCAGGGAGGTCAAAGCGCCTGCAGCCAGAGCAGTGCTGAGAGGAGAGGTGAAGCTGAATGCCAGATCAGGGAGCTCAGACTCGATAGTTCAGGCTAACCTATTAGTCTCTGAGGGCTGCTTACATAATGATGCCTTCAAGGCATATAAAACACATTTACAGGTTCTCTGGACTCAGTAGAGGAAAGTGGATGTGGCAGACTGAGTGTGAGATTGGACTGAACTGTAAAGAGAACATTATGTACTTCCTTTTTTTTTCAGTGCACGGATTGATATATACACTGGTTTTTGTGAACAGTAGGAAAGTATGTTAATTCTGATATTAGTCTATGTTTTGATCTGATAATTGTTGCTACTACTGAAGCTAAACTAATCAATATTTTTGCATGGATGCAGTGGTGTAAAGCATGCCACCACTGGAGTCTAGAGCAGTGGAGACGCGTTCTCTGGAGTAACGAATCACGCTTGTTCATCTGGCAATCTGATGGACAAGTCTGGGTTTGGCGGTTGCCAGGAGAACGATTCTTGTTTGACTGCATTGTGCCAAGTGTAAAGTTTGGTGGAGGGGGATTGTGGTGTGGGGTTGTTTTTCAGGAGCTGGGCTTGGCCCCTTAGTTCCAATGAAAGGAACTCTGAATGCTTCAGCATACCAAGAGATTTTGGACGATTCCATGCTCCCAACTTTGTGGGAACAGTTTGGGGATGGCCCCTTCCTGTTCCTACATGGCTGTGCACCAGTGCACAAAGCAAGGTCCATTAAGACATCATGAGAGAGTTTGGTGTGGATGAACTTGACGGGCCTGCACAGAGTACTGACCCCAACCCGATATAACACCTTTGGGATGAATTGGAGCGGAGACTGAGAGCCAGGCCTTCCCATCCAACATCAGTGTGTGACCTCACAAATATCCTTCTGGAAGAATGTTCAAAAATTCCAACAAACACACTCCTAAACCTTGTGGAAAGCATTCCCAGAAGAGTTTCACTGTTATAGCTGCAAGAGGTGGAGTGAAGTCATATTAAACCCTATGGGTTAAGAATTGGATGTCACTTAAGTTTATAAGCGAGTCAAGGCAGGTAAGTGAATACTTTTGGCAATATAGTGTGTCTGTGCAGTACTTATAGCAAATCAAATGCACTATTTCTTTAAATTTACAGACAGCTGAAGCAATATTAATGGAAATACTCTACAGTCCATATAACAGTGAAACTCATCTTATTGTCTCACAGATATATGTGCTGGATAAGCAGAGATCAGAGGAGGTGTCTGAAGTGATATATCCTGCATGTTAGCTGAGCTCTCACCTACGCATGTGTCATCTCTGGGTTTACTCAGGCCTCAGGCAATGTCACATTTCATTTTAACTGTGACACTCTTCCACAACTCCAAGGCACTGAGGGAGGTGTTCAGACCTCTATTAATCCATTTTTAATAATTTAGTCTTTGTTTTTTAGAGTAAAATCCAAAGTTATTAAAGATAAGTGTTGGAAACATAAGTGTAGCTGACCATTTTTGCTTGGTTGGTGAATGAATGCATTATTCAGGTACTCTCCAGAATGTGCCATTACTGAAAATGATGTCCATGAACTACTTGAATGCTGGTGTCGTGCATTAAGTACAGCTCTCTCCATAATACACACAGGTCTAAGGAGTGTTTAGCCTGCTAATCTCAAAGTTTGGAATGCATCCAAGACTTGAGTATGTGGAAGCATTAGAAGGATGGAAAACTGCTACATGCAGAATGTTGGCAGGTGAAACTACCCAAGCATTTGTTTCCTCATGCCCATAAGGCACACCTAAGCATACAGACAGATGGTACAAACATCTCACATGTTATTTAGACTTGGTGCATATTAACCATCTGAAAGCAGTGCATTGGCTGCATGCTAAATCAGTAGGAGGTTGGTTAAAGAGGGTGTGGGGGTTTGAAGCCCTTCTCCCCTGCCTGGAGGCTGATCAATATCAATCTCACCAATACAATAGTTCATTATGCTCAGAGGACTGTGGTTATACTAAAGCAGGAAACAAAAAACAGAGCGTTGCATGGAAACATGAGGGCTCCCTGGGTACATCAGTGCATGCGAGGTTAGTTTCAGTCAGTGTGTGCTGGGATTTTGCATGTCTGGGTCTTTTTCCTTTGGCTTTGTTGTTCCTGTTGAGGTAAATTAAGCATGACTTCAGTAGTGTATCTACGCAGCCTTGAGGAGGACCTCAGCTGTGCATGTCCTCTCATGCCCTAAGGACACAGAGACTAACTCCAATAACTCTCTTTTACCTCTCTTTGTACTCATGCCCTCCTCTCGAGCCCTGTCTCTCGTTTTCAGCACTGTGTTAACTTACTGAGAGGAACTGCTCTCCCTCCAGCGTATCCAAACAAATGTGAGGCTTGTTAAGACTTTGTTAATGCTATCCTAAAATCCAATGTCTCACCTGTTCAAAAACAAGAGCAAACCAGACTGTATTTCCATCTTAAAGCTGCACTTATATTTTTATATTAACAATT
>CAFUXE010000797.1:684450-695057 GCA_903364295.1 Serranus cabrilla | reverse complement strand
TCCACCTACACTGCTGGTTTCAGTGAAAGGCTCTGATAAACCCACTAGAGACAACCTGCCCACTGTCAAACAGCAGACAGAAACAGTTAGTTATTAGCTGGTGAGCATAATGACGCATTTAGAAGCTAAAGAGACAGAAGAGAGAGTGAATGTTGGTCTAAAAGGGGAATTTCTGTATTTTCTTCAGCCTGGACCGTATCGTTCGATGTTTTCTTGTCAAAGTGACTGCTGGGGATAAAAATATCTGAAACAGGTCCAGTGTTGAGGGAAAGAGCTGAATCCTGCAGTGGCGAAACACACTATAATTTAAATGGACAGGGCAACTTTGCACCATAAATATACTTCCAGTCAAGGGCTTGCTTAGATGTTTTCTGTGATTGAAAACGTTAAAGAAAGATGAAGGAAGTCTCGTATTGAAATCTCATGAGAGGTCAAGTGTACCGCATGACAAAATGTGAGTGACAGTTGGAGAGAGGAGTGCAGGGGAGGGCATTTTTGTGATGGACAGAAACACGACGCTAGTGTTATCTACATTTTTTAAAAATAAAAATCTTTTTTGGTGTTTACACATTTCTGAGGTGTGCCAACAACATGTTGAATAACACTTCACACAGCTTTCATAGCCGTTGTTGGATACAGACGGGCTGGAATTGCAGCTAGTTGTGCTGCAAATGGATCCTAACACTCTGGTGCAGACACTGACTGCACCTTGCAGACAGCAGGTCCAGAGTGAGGACTTTAACTGTGATGACTACTGCCAGTCAAAGAGGGGATGAAATCCCAACAACCAAATCACTCTCCTAAAGAAAAATGCTGCTCCAAGAGTGGAGAGACCTGATGGTGGCTAAAGTTACAGCATCGACTGTGTTGTCATCATACAAAAGCATGGCAGGAAAACATCACGTTATCCATCCATCCATAATGTTTTCAGACACATATATTGGCTGCCGTGTCTGTTTACATTTCAGCTTATTTCACCACCGCAGCTCTTTTCCCCAATGCTGAACTAAATTCAAATATTTTTCCTGATTAGTGACTTTCCCATGTTCACAAAAACATGGGAAAATAGGGTCCAAGATAAAAGATTAAAAAAAAACAGTAAGGAGTGTTATCCATAGCAATGCCAGCTGCCAGACTCTGTGTTTCACACTACACATGAAAACATACGGGCAGACTGCTTACAAAATTGGCACACGGAGAAGATGGATTAAGAGAGCAAATGAGAAAGGGTAAAAAGAGAGAGAGGGGGAGATGACACAGAAAGAATGTGGAGGAAGGATACAGATAATGAGGCAGGAAAGGAAGAATGAGATGTGAAGAATCAGCGCTCTGGGCAGAAAACCGCAGAGGAAGAAGACACAGAGCAGTTAAATGAGTAGGGTAGTGTGAGAAAGAGAGGAAGAATAAGAGGGGGACGGTTAGTGTTCAAAACAGAACACGGAATAGAGAAAGAGGGAAACTAGGAAGGCGCATTTTACTGTGGTGCTGTTAATTCAAAAACCCAGCTCAAATGTAATGTCAGAAGGAATGAGTTTCTAACATTTTCTGTAAAGTATTTTTCAATAAAAATTATACTGGTCTACCAGTCAATCCAACTCATGTTAACCATGTTTATAGCACATTTCATAGGCCAATCCGTCAGACTTCATAACTCCTGAAACTCATTTAAATGTGATTACAGCTGATGGAGAGGCCAGATAAAAACAGGCAAGTGAACAAAAGCAGACAGATTCTTCGACCGGCATCCCTCAACTTCATTATATGGAGGACAGAAAAGAATGATTCTCAGCCTCAGTGCCAAACAGTTGCCAGTGCTGATCCAAAGCTGGGGTCGGGAGAGGACACACAAAACGAGGAGACCGGGAGGACTGAGAAAGTAGAGCTGTGCCCTCCCAGCACAGCCCCGTGTCCCAGAGCTGGATGAGCAGCAGGACTCCACGACTTTATGCAATGATGGAGGTGACATTTCTCTTTTCCTTTCAGACCTTTAACATTCAGACCCCACAAATATCAGGAATTCACAATAAGTTGCATAATTAACAGCTGATTCCACCCCGATAGTGTGTTAACTAAATCAAAGCTTTGACTAATTAACAATCAACACAACATACAGCTGATGTCGATGGAAATCTGATTAGTTCTTTTCAATATTTTGCCATAAATCAAGCATGTGAAGTACTGTATGACTGGACAATCGTTTTTTGTCTTCACATTGTCCAGTTATGATCACTCTAGATTGCCAACAGGTGATTGGATTGACAATCTGACAGGCACGCTACAATGAACAATTAACATACGCAGACTGTTTGCAGAGCAGCTGCTGCAACACTACACTCCCACTATCAATGGAACTGGCTGCAACAGATCTGCTGTCCGCCTTTTGATTGCCTGATGTGTTGTAGTGAGCATGTTGCCTTATTTCAAATGCTTCTGATACTGATGGTGTATTCTCCCTGCTCTCACCTAACGTAGTGCATTTTATCATATAATTACAATGGCTAATTAACCACTTTACATTTAAACCTACACTAGCTCTGCACAAGCACTCATAACTCTCTCCTTGTTTACATGCTATTCAGTTGTGTTTGCTACTTCAGCTCAGCAGTTACTGATGGCTCTTCTCTCTCTCTGTCTCTTGCTCAACATTTCTCTGCCTGCTATACTGATAATGGTCTATTTGCCTTGTGAGGTGATGCTTAGTGAAGTGCAAGCGGTGATATAGTGTAGCTCGTGTTGTCCCTTGTCACTTGTGCTGATGAATGGGGCTCAGCAGGTGGACATGCTGCTCCACCACCAACAACTCTAGATGCACAGTTGGATGCAGGATCTAACATCTTGATTTTGATAGTGGGATAGTTACAATAGCCTTCATGACAGTAAAGGAAAAAACAAACGTAAATCATCCTCTCAATTGAAATATTATCCCATCACCAATTGACTCGAGCCTAGCATGAAGGTAATTTGATTGGCAGATTTAATACTAACAGGAACACTACTTTATGTATAGATATAATAACAGAATGTGTGTATATTAAAGGGCTATTAGAGAAAAATGTTGAATATGAATTCTATCAAAAATAGGGTTTGATTTCCTGAAAACTGTAAAGACCACAACTTTACCAACACATAGTATTTTCCCTCAACCTAAATACCACAATACATACTTGTTGTTCACCATTTGTGCCAATGTTGTGACAATCAATATATAAGTTATTGAGATATTTAAAAAAAAAAAAGTCAGGGGATCATCCTGAGTCATTAGGGTTCATTCTCCAGAGAATGTGCGTACTAAACTTCCCAGCACTCTATCCAATAGTTGTTGAGATATTTGACATTCTGTCCAACCACCATTTCCTTCCTAAGAGCCATGCCGCTAGCCTGGCTAAAGATCTGATTGTGTGTGGTCCACTTGCCAAATTTGAAGAACTTCCCCCCAGGCGTCCCTCAGATATTACATTCACAAGAGCGGGACAGATGGACATATGACGGACGGATGAACAGACAACCCTACTAAATCATGCCTCCAGCCATGGCTGTCACTGGTGCGGTGGGATAAAAATGCACACATATTGTCTTTTTCCACTTCCATACATTTGTACACAAAGCCCTTTAAGAAACAGAATGGTCACTGTGGGTCAAGTACTAAAAAGAGAGAACATTATTTCCCTCAGGCGACATTTTTCTATACATAAGCCATTAACTGAGCTGAAGAAAAGAAACTTTATTTTGGTAATATCCTGAGCACTGAGTTCATGCTGGAATGGGAATGTCATCAGTCCCCTCAGAGAGCTCAACATCGCCGTTCACTCGGGCTGTGCGAGCAGCGATAGCAGAGGAGGCCATTATTTGAAGTGAGCGCTTGAACAGAAAACCTGGCTCAAATTGATTTGGGTTAGTTTCCATAATATGAGTCATGCAAAGTTGAATTCCACTGCCTACGCCATCTGAATGTGACTCATGCTCACTCAAATTAGCATTCTGCATGCAGCTCAAGCCACAGGCACAAATGTACACAGGACAGATAGTGGAGATGTTCAATCTGTTCAACAAGAGGTCATACAAGCACACACTGTAAGGTCACTTGGCTGCATGCTTCGTTTTACAACCTCAGCCTACTCAAATCTGTCCGCTTGTAGCACTGCAAATCTGCTAATATTTTACTTCGTCATTGTCATCATTTAAAGACAGATTTTTGGTTTTATTTGTAAAAACCTGGAGAAATAAAACTAAAACTACCTGGAAGAGAGAAATGAGAACATGTGTGCTGTCATTTTTTGGAGGAACCATAAAAGTAAGGTACAACATTTTTTGAAGCCATTGGTGAAAAATATTTAGGAAGTGATTTAAAAGATACAGATTCCGCAGCTTAAGTCCCAAGAGCTGGAGTCAATCCCATATCAAGGTACTGAAACATGTGACACTGCATTTCTAACACTGCAGTACTGCTGTATTGTTGGGCTCATTGCTGCAGATGAGCATTATTTTTGGATGACACTGTAATTATATAAAAACTAATTGACCCTAATATGGGCTGAGTAATAGATGTAATGAGTGTGAATGGGCTCTTTAGCATTAGGGCTTTAATGCATTACATATTTAACTTCAATCTTTTCATCTCATCAACATGAGTTCAGCACAGTTGATCAGAACAGTACTGACTATTTCAATCATTTAACTTGGCACGGTATACTGGCAGTGTGTAGGCAAAGTGGTACCTCAGTAATACATTGGTCAAAATGAGATCTTGGAACCCACTGACTAATCTGTAAAGTTCATCTGTTTATTAATTTATTTATTTTCACAAATTAATCTGCATTCATATGAAGAATCTGAGATAAGCTGACATGTCGTCTGGACCTAAAACACAGACAAGAAGCACTGATGAAGTTGCTGATCAGACTGTAAACACTGACTGGTGAATGGAAGTGTATGAGAGTTTTGAAATATCAGGTTGTACTGTACACAATGGCTGAAATATAAATACAATGGACGGCAATGGTGATCGCCTTTTATTGTATAAAACTTTATAAAGTACGGCGGCAGGAACTGTAGGAGTAGATCCAAACTACAGGAGTCTTTTAACTCCAGGATGAACTATATTTTTCAGGGAATGGTTCATTAAATGTGTAGACCTGCATAAAGCTGAGATTTTCCTTTTATGAATAGTCCTATAAAACATGAATGGAGAGGGAACACACACATATATACACACTCACCCCCAGCTTGCGGCTGCGCATGCGTACGTAGCCCTGCTTGACGATGTCGTTGAAGTTGGAGGCCATCTTCGGAGGGGTAACCTGCTGGCCGTCACTGTGGAGACCATCCAGATGTTTCTTCCCTCCCTCAACCAGTCCCTCTCTTTCCTCTTCTACCTCTCCGAAGCTCCCAGCTTCTGTTTCCCGTGCGGCCTCCTCTCTTTCAGGATTCTGTGTTTTTCCTCCCTCTAACACCTCCTGTTACTCTTTATCCTCAACTCCGTCTCTCCTCTGTCATGGAGCACTTCACATCTTCCCACCCACCCACTTCTCTCCTCGTTCTGTTTGCTTTTGGTTCTCCTCTGTGGGATTTGTTTCTCTCCTTTGTCTGTCTCTTCTCTCTTGTGTCTTTTCTTTTACTCCGTCTTTCTTTCATTCACTCTTCACCTGATGGGTCTTCCCTCATCACGCTCTTTGGGATCTCTGAGAAATGTACAGACAAAGAGATAGAGAGAGGGAAAGAGAGAGAGAAATGGATATATATATATATAATTCATTGACGAGTGAGGAGCACAACATTATCGTCCATTATTCATGCTGGAGGCACACACCATTATTGAGGGAAAGTCTGCGGGTTAGCTGCATGGGTCATGCCATTGTGCTTTAATGTACAGTATACTTTATGTCTTGATATATTTGCCTTTCTTTGTTTGAGTGTGTGTGTCTGAATTTGAGTAAATGAGCACACATTACCCTGTATGTGTGTGTGTGCCGTGCTGACATAAAGCTGTAATGCTCCACTGAGGCAGCATCTATTAGGAGCTACTGTAACCAGGAAATAAAAATGTATGAGGTTTAATCTGTTTTTTAATCAGAGCCTGCTTACCCATCATGCCACACAGTTTATTCTCTGCTTGCATCCAGTTAAATTTCCATTTCAAACACCCTGAGCACTTCATTCTTTCCTCCCCAGCATTTATTAATCTGCAGTGCTGCAGTAGATACATGCTTACAGTCTTAACACCTTTTATGAAAACATGGATCTGGTGCCCCTCGTCTTACTAGTTAGTCCTCATTTGTTAAAACTGCACCTTTTTTTTTCATGTTAACAGCCACATGAGGTGTCAAACTCTGCAGCTCCCCTCAGCTTCATGTAGCCTTTTATCCTGTTTTAGCTCAGATAAACCCGCTGTACTTTTGCCTGGTTCCAGAGAGGTGGTAAAGCTGCAGGCCATAAAACCAAAACAATGAACCGACAGAGCCTGAAACGCTGTCGAGGTGCCGGGAACTGCAGAGTAATGTAATAATTCTCTTTGGGTTCATCCCCTTTCATACACAAGGGGTCATTTGGTCCATGGGTACATAAACATATTATAGCAGATTTAACGGTTTCTAGAAACTGCTGCTGTAGCTTTTCTGCAAACTGAAGATGATAGAAGGGGAAAGACACTTTACTCTCTACTGGTAATCCAGGACCTCTTACTTTCTTCCACCTAATATGAAAATGACCATGTCAGTTTTTTTAATCTTAACTGTGGGGCATCACTTTGCCTTCTTTCTGACAAGCCAGCATGGCACAGTTGGGACTAATGGATGCCTTGAAAAGGCAGCCGGCTACAGTCTCTCAAAGACAGTTTAGTTTGGGGGGCCAGAGGGAGTCCAGGCTTACTGCACGGTTCCTTTCTACTGCCCTGCAAAAGCAAAAGACCTGAACTTCATGACGTTAAGGGGTTTATTATCCTGTTTACTATAACATCACCTCAGGTTCTCTGGCTTTCTTTACCCACACATGAAGTTTCTCTTTCCTCTTGCTCAAGTTTTATTAATTCAGCTCCATGTCTTTGGACTGTGAGAGGAATCGAGAGGACCTGGAGAGAACAAACAAAAACTCCACACAGTAGAGCCACAAGCAGGGTTCAAACCTGTGGCCCTCTTGCTGTGAGGGGAAAGTACTAACCACTACACCACTGTGTACCCCTGCTTAAGTTTTATGTGGTCCTAATGATGTGAGTTGGTTGTGTACCAAGACAATGAAAGTAATATCGTTGTTTGTTTTTTAATCTGTAAATTGGTCAGTTTAATCTTTTTTATATGATATTATTGATTTCATACGAAGTGGATAGTTTCATAATATATCACTGGATTCTATACAGGTCATTACTATCATAGTAAATTGCTTACTGTAATCAACAACCAAATGAAAGACCTTTTGACTTGGTATGACCCTTTTTTATTATGCAGACAGTGCAAAAGCAGTATGTTAACTTTGGAATGAAGGTCAAAGGTCAAGTTTAAGCTCTGATTTTCCTCTAGATAAACTTCTTCATTTTAAAAAACAGCCAAAGAGCTGCTACATTTCCAGAGTAAGGAGTTTTCTTTGTTGAGCAGTACAGATGTAAGGACCTATTATACAATTTCTAAAGAAAACTGCCCACCGTGAAATAAGAGGATAAGTGTCCTACAGTACTGCAGTCAAAGTTCAAATACTGTTGTGTCACATTTGGCGAATACAGAGAGAGAGAGAGCTGATTCAAGCACAAAGACACACAGGAATGAGGAGACGACAATGTGTTTGACCTAGTGCTGGAGTAAGCCATGTGTGAAGTACAGCACACACACACACATACACACACACACACGATTCCCCTCCAGAGAACGAGGACACTTGCCTTCTTCATTGACTCACTTGTGGTAATGAAACTGATATACAAGAGGTGATGTGACTTATACAGCCATTTATGTGTCCTGCGCATGCAGATGCACATGCGCAACCTAATGTGTTTGTGTGTGTGTGTGGGAGTGTGTGTTTGCCATCAGGCTGGGAGCAGTGGGGCAGACATTTCCCATAGGGCTCAGTGGTAAATCTCCCTGACAACAGTGGAACAGAGACATTAAACTTTAACAAGGGGATCATTAATACACACACAGACACACACACACACTCACACACACATAGACAGAAGGCTGGCAAAAGGCGAGACGGGGAGAGGCTTATCATTATGGCAATGTTGGTTTAGCTAAGTGGCTCAGGCACAAAGACTATTAAACACTAAACAAACACAGAAGCAGACCAAATGGAAGAGCACATATTCATGCAAATACAAACACAGATGTCAATGACTAGAGCAAACATATGTACATATGAATATGTAAATACAACAATAATCTCTGTTTGTCCTACTGGAAGCAATCAATTGCACCGCCTTAAATAAATATTCTGTTCAAGGTGAGCCATTCATGAATAACAGGAATGATTACTGCAATCATTTATGGACATTGAAATACAAAAAGGACAGTTCAACACAAAATCTTACCTGTAGATCTATTTATCAATCTGTATGACACACTACATAAAATGTAGTATATACAGTATATGGTTTAGCATATGTAAGAGGTATATTTTATTTAATATTCAATATAAAAATGTATTCTGATGTTTAAAGACATTACATTAACTCAGAACAGCATCATAGTTGTTCCCTTTTTAGTAATGTCAGACTGCTTCTAAATATGGTCTGACGGTGAAAATGTTGTCTTGATGATACCAGTGACGGCTCTGCACTGTAGCAGCTCAGGTTAAGGTTAGCTTTAAATATACGTCATAACCACCAATCACTACGGCCCTGATTTCAAGTTTAAAATAATAATATCATGTGTAGCAGTTAAATCTGCAAAACTGAATACTGTTCACTAGAAACCAGCTAATCTGCTGTCAGCAGTGGAAAGCAACTCAGTAAATTTACTCAAATATTTTGTTTAAGTACAATTTTGAGGAACTTGTACTTTAGTTGAGTATTTTAATTTTCTGCTCCTTTTATACTTCTACTCCAATACATTTCAGATGCATATATTAAACTTTTTACTCCACTACATTTATCTAATAACTTAAGTTATTTTGCAAAATCATATTAACAACACAAACATAGGCAAAAAAATGTACATACATGTGATCAGTAAAGCTCCACAACATGATCGACTTTTGGGATTTTTAGTATATTCTGATGCTAATAGTTCTGTGGTTATACGTCATGTGAATACTTTTTTTTACTGGTAGCTTATCAGATCTATATGTCAGAAAATGCTATGATTTTATTATCAAGATTTATTAATTTATTCAGGGAGACAAACCACTGTGTCTTTATCAAAGTATAAGCATATAGCAGACTCTCTGCCTGTCCAAACATCCTAATAATACAGAGTGGTGCTTCTCCTTTCTATGGTGTACAGTAAAACATACTGATACCTCCATGTAGAGAGTTTATTACGCAGAAAACAGCAGAGCTTAATGTCATCGTGTGGACGACTCACAGATTTAACTGTTATTAGCTACAGCTTAGTAAATTCTCTGGCAACAGTTTTTCTTTCGGCCTGTTAAACAGTCACGGTCACCAACTAAAACTTTCACCTCGAATAGCTTAAGACCGTAATAATTTATTTTAAATCGTGGCTCCTGTGATTTGGAAAATATAGTCATTTGAAATCCCCATTTTAATATTAAAACATTAATCTTTCAGGCTTTCCTAGTTCTAATAACTACTGGGATGCAGTGGTGGAAAAGCCTTTGTTCATAATCTGCTGGGTTGTTCCCGAGCACAAAACAGGAAGAATGTCTTATTCATCCACGTGAAACAGAACTGAGGCTTTGAAGAGGGACATTCCTGATATGGATGCTTGATTTAGTACTGACTTTATATGAGCTTATGAAGCTACATCGCTGCATTTTATATTATTTTGTTTAAGTATTCCTGTTTCAGGTCATGTGTCCCATACAGAACTCAATGATCCACTGACTCCGCTATCATAACTCAGGTTTGATGATATGCTATTAAGTCCAGTGAAATGAAACCAATGAGCTTCAGTGTCGACATAAAAGAGCCATAATGACTCAACTTGGATAAGCACCAGCATGACCACAAGGACTAAATGCATTTAGTGTCCTTCTGTCCAAAAAGTCCTTTACTTTCCCGCCCATTCCGTATGCGTACATATGCTACTGTAAGATACCACATTAATGGTGAAATAGTATGGTTTTTGGTCTTTATGTATTCATTATAGTTGCTCTATAACTGTGACCAGTATATACTAAACTACATATTTTTTGGCTTTGAAATTTGTCCTGAGTAAGTGAAAAATGAAAAGGTTTGACAGTTAAAATCTCATCTATCTCAGTAATTATGTATTTTCAAATGGAAGGAAGGCAGTTCTTCTTTACGGGCTGTCAAATTAACACAATAATGACGTATTAACACATATTTCTTAATGCCTTTAAGTGTTTTCATACAGAATGTGTTAATATAACCCTTTGGCCAAATTAAGATGGCAGCCAACTGCAATGGATAAAAGGTATTTTTTAAAGCTCACCAAGCTCAAGGGTAAGCAGGCCAATGCAGCAGAACAATTAACAAAAAAAAA
>CAFUXE010000797.1:580195-592797 GCA_903364295.1 Serranus cabrilla | reverse complement strand
TTACTATAAAAAAAGCACCAAGTTGTTATAATGTGGAATGTTTCTTCAGTAGCTAAATAGCTTCAGGTTCTGAAGTAAAAGACTGACGAGACAAAGGCATGACTAACAGAAGAAGCACTAGACTGTTCTGCCCACCTTGTTTCTCTCGAACAGCTCGCTCTGAATGGCCTTGAGGTCGGTGTCGAGTGCAGAGGCCGCCTGCCGGCGTTTCTTGGCCAGCTGCTCCTCCAGATCTTCAGCCTGAGCCCTCAGCTTCTTGTTGTCCCTCTCCAGGGCAAGTTTCTCTGTCTCCAAGCGCTCCCTGCGCCCCCACTCTGCAGCGTTCTCCACCTGCAGCCTCTCCATCTGACGGAGAGACACAGGGAGAAGAGAGGCTGAGGATACTGAAATAATCAGCGTATTTTAGTTTAACCAACCCTGAACCCTGGTGATAACAGACATGTAAAAAGGGCTGATATTATGTCAGTGACAAACACTACTGATGGAAGCTGCTGATGGTTAATAATAACAACTGTGTAACACGACTTTTTTATTGTGTTATCACAACAATCTGTAAAGCTACTAATAATATTAGCACTTCCTGATGTGGTTAAGCCATAGACTGTAAAATAATATAGTTTAGCTGATTAAAGCTGCTCACTATAAAAAAAATGTGAATTATCTGTTCACAAGACAAGTAGCCCTACAATACTATTATTATACAGAGTAAATAGGTACCAAACTTTGCGACATCTAACTATGAAACTGCTGCTCTGTTCTACTTGTGACCACGTCTTATTGATACAGTCCACAGCCAGCTGGGATCTACTTTTGTACAATGGTGCTTTACTGCACAATGCTTCAATACCATTTCTGATACAGGGTAACAATGTATTATTTCTTTTACAATTCTTTCTCAGACTAAAAACACAACATTTCTGAGGTGTGGATGTAACTGCAAAACACTAACTATGCAATGAATCCATATTCATAGAGTATATATACAAATATATAAACACTACTAAATATATTTTCTCTTATTTTTAACAAATTCAAGATAATCCTTTTTTTATTTTCTGAGATAGGGTAAACTGTGCAAACATATTATATAATACTTGATGTTAAATAACAAAAAATAAATTCAAATTTTAAATACAAATCCCACATAAAAATAACTACATTAAATAATAGAAATAAATACAATCTCGTCAAATAAAAACAAAACAAACTAAGGCTTGCATGTGTTTTTTAGTTTGAATTTTACATCTTTTCTTTTTCAGAAATATCAGCAGATGATCATTCTCAGACAGAAGCTGAGATCTCACATGTCCCCTATTGGCTGTTAGCAAGCTAATGTTCGCTATGTGTTAACAAGCTAATATTTGCAACATGTTAGCAAGCTAAAATTAGCTAATATCCACTATTAGTTTTTAGTTTTTTTAGATTTAAAAAACTTAGTGCTCTTGTTGATGGTGCATTTCACCACACAGCGGCTTTTACACGTTTATGTTGTTTCCTAATAGACAGAACTGACAAGGAGGCTCCTTCCTTCAATACAAAGTCTGTGGAGAACGATGGATTGTTTTCCCCTTTCAGCTTAATTTGTGACATATGCCGTCACACAAGTGAAGTGAAAAGAAGATAGCGCCCTCTGCTGTTGAAAAAGGGTATCAATAATTTTCACCTCAACCGACTTAACACACATTTGTATTGATTTGTCTCACGATGCATCGTTAGATCCCTAGTGAAGACATATCATGTAGCAACAAGCAGATAGCACTGTTTTTTTGTGTGTGTTTCAGGCTTGTAGCCTTTATCAGGTTCATCATGAAACACGTTACAAATAAGATTTAAAAAGGGTTAAACAGAAATAAATGTAAGGAGGTAAAGTGCTGAATGACCAGTGAACTGGTCCGTCCATAGACAGGATCACAGCACACCATCACCAGCCTGATTTCAGAACATTAGGGCGAGAGTTAGTATATTAAACTTTTGCTAAATCAGGTGTACAGTACTGTTCCAAATCAGCTCCGGTTTTAGAGAAGGCCTCAATAGCACTCATTTTAACTGTTTATCTCAAACACTATTAATTGGATATTCAATAAAAAAAATGTGATTGTCTTGGCACATTTCTGGATGCTGAAAATCTGTAAAAAGTTGAGGAACCAGATGCATCTGCCAGAACAAATAAAACACAAACTTTCAGTTTCATCTGGTTCCCAGACAAGAATGCTTGAAAATACAATGAGATGTTTCATCAAATAAAAGTTAAAAACAAAACAAACATTAGGAAATAAATACAAGCTGTTCCATTGCAACAAATGGTACTATTTTCTGAGGATCTGAGTCTGCACCCTCCTGCCCTTTCTTCCTCCATGCTGCTGTCTCTGCCCTCCTGTCTCCTCACCTCAGCTCGCAGCTCTGCTAGCTTCTTGTCCATACTGGTTCGGGCTCCCAGTTCATCCTCCAAGTCTTCTGATATGCGGCCGAGTTCATCCTGGTGCATTTCCTTCAGCAGGTTCAGCTAGATGGTGTTAGGAAAAGACAAATCATCAAGGGGTGTTTTTTGGTGTTTATTTCGCCACATATTGATAAAGTTTTTGAGAACTACTTCCTCTGTTTTTAAATGTGCAATTACTCTACAATGACAGCTGGAAATGAGTGGAGGCATAAAGCTGCAAGGATCCACATTAATATCCTTTAAAGTACATTATATGCTGCTTATTAAATCCTTTTCCTTCCCTTATGAACATTAATCAAAGCTGAAAACAAACATATCGATAGAACCGATACATGACTGATCTTTTACTTTTACTTCACACTTTTCTTTGTCATCTTTTGAATATGCAATAATTCTTTGCATCTGGTATGTTTCTCTGTGTTACAGGTGCTGTAGTGCTGTGTGCTGATGTTACAGATTGGCATGAAAGTTATTCTCTGAGGAATAGACAGGACGACATCAGTGTTCACTTCAGAAATGCTTGATGAAAAACAAAAAAATCAACATTTGATCATTCAGTATCTGAACAACTGCTGCCCTTCAGTCTTTGCTATAGCTTGACATTTAGTGTCATCTACCAATTTGTCAGAAAATACGCTCTCTCCTCTTAAAAGCTGGTCACTCCTGGAGCCAAACATCCCCTGTGATATTGCGGTATCGAGGACAACAAGCTGTAGATAAGGACGACCCAACCCCCTCTGCCGTCCCGTTTTATCCCTCCTTGTTCTTATCTCATCACGTTGCATCTCTGCCTGTGTCTCATCTGCCTCCGCCCCACCTTCAGCACTTTACCCTATCCTGCTTTCATCTCCATCTCCTTTAACCGGCTTATCTTCACAACATGCACCTTCACCATCTACACATCTCTCATATGTTCTGACCTATCCCCTCCTTTCTTTACTTTGGCTGGTTCTATCAAACTAATCTGTCATTCACTGAGCCTTTCTATAAGACCCACCAGGTCTGTGGAGTCCTTTTCTTGAACTTGTCTCCTCTGTGCAGGCCTGGGCTGCCCCCAAGTGGTGGAACACTGCCAAAACATTAGGCTGAGCTCTCCAAGTAACTTCACAGTACATTGAGATGTTTTGAGAATATATGAAAATCTTATATTCAGAATAGATGTCTCATATCGGATCATATAATATGATCAGGAGTGGAATGTATGTGGATGATTGAATCATTATTTTTTAAAACATATATCACATATACTTAACTTCTACATATCACTGTGTTATTTATTCTGTTAACTCATATTCATTATACAGCTCTGGACTAGTGAGGTGAAACTTAATTTTGTGTGATTTATTTATCTTTTATTTATTTAAAGACAGTCTTATAAAAACTACACCAACGCTTTAGCATTCTATGTGATGAAGAACTCTCCCATAAGTCAAATATGTGTGTACGCCACCATTAGCTGTAGAGACAGGCAGGTTTGCTGGCTCCCCTCATGAGGAAAGACTTGAGTAATGTGGATGGTGGCGCTGACGACTGTGTCCTTTTTGTGCTTGACTTGATGGTTTAAGGGCTGTGATTCTGAGCCAATTGCCCCTTTTCTCTGATGACTTCTCCTGCTGGGATGTTTATAAATGACTTGTGTGTGTCCGTTCAGGGCCATTGCTCAACAGATACAGGACAGAGAACCACAGAGTGTGTGTTGGGTTGTACATGTATATATATTTGGTGAAAATGCCCTTGAAGTGAACTACTCAGTTTATTCTGAAGATAAAAAGAGAGATTAGGAGCTTTTTACGCCCAGATGAGCTTATGTAAATCAGTTCAGTTCTGAAACTAAGCATTACTGTAACCTCACATATTGAGCAGAGAGCTCGACAGGAAAGGGATATAGAGAGTAGACCAAATAAAACCACTGTTAGAAACTACAAAACTATATATGTTACCATAGACCAGTGGGCAAAATACAAAAGGAAAAGCAGCATTTCTCTCTGTTTACTCTTCTGTTGGGCCGGGGAGAGCGTACACATATGTAAGGTGTCACTAGCCACTCCTCGCCTGCCAGCAAGCTAACCCCATTCATACAGGTGATTCACTCACCACTAGGAGTCGCTACAACGTTCTCTGTGTCAGTTAGAACATGAAACAAAGCCATCGGTACAGCTGCTGAGGTCTCTGAGCTTTATGGGTTTTGTGCATCAAAATTAAACATGCCTCGATCAGCACAGATACAGATGCAGCACATGGATTTACAGCTTGAGATGGCAGACAAACAAGATGCCTCGCTGCATGTGGCTTTACTGTTTGTTTCTCTTTGGGAAGTCCTCATCCTTGTTGGTGTGAATTTGGATTCAAAAGTCTCAGATATCAACCTGCCACCGGCTATGTGTTGGATTGAACAATCCTCAGAGAACCGCGGACTGCTGGAACACTTCTTTCTGTCCTGACATGCAGCCTCTGTGTTGAATCAGTTGCTTCCACGCTGCTGGCTACAGCTACTTTTAGGTTTGGTTCAGATTTGTTTAAGAAATGTTTTCCTAATCCCTGAGGCCAATGAATTCTGACCAAACCTGAATCAAAAGCAAAGTCTGCTTTTCTGATGAAAAACGTCTCTTCAACATTCAAGATTTCATTGCCTAAAGTAGCATCCAGTGACAAACAAATGTAGTGTGAATGACATCTGGTCAGTGCTGGTGAGTAGGTGCAGACTTGCTCTGAGGCACAGTGGTGCTCAAGCTAAATACATTCAGCATGTCACTGTCAGGCTACCACGCCTTCGTTGGGTGGATTAAACCATCTGGAGCTGAACATAAGCAAGAGAAAGTGGATTAATGCTACAAAAAAAAGAAGAAGACCCCCTCTGACCCCTGTATCTAAGTTTTTTTTTAAAAGGCTTTTATCATAAAGCAGAAAAACCAGGAAAAGCTGTTTTTTTTTGGTAGCAGGCAAAAGCGAGCATGAAACGGTAAAATAAAGCAGATATCTGAAAGTACTCACAGAGACGCAGGGGACAAACTAAACCTCAAACCAATTTCTTCAAACAGAGATTCAGTTAGAGGTTTCAACAGTACAGGGCTGAACACACGGAGGCTTTTAAGACGCTCCTTCACAGACATAAGTTATGTCTCGCAACAAATGCTAGTTTGAGGGGGCGAGGAGGAGTCTTCATGAATAGATAACAACAACAAGACAGCAAGAAAGGTAGTAAAACAGGCAATGGAGACGCAAATCAGCAGGTCATGGTTTGAATGAGTGTGACCATAAGGTCATTGGAAAGCCCAATAGAAGAAGGGCCAGGGCTGGCTCTGCTTCAATAGGACATAAAGTTAGCCTGACTACTATCCGAAGTGAAACATTAATAATGCAGTCAGACCCGACATTGAAGCACAAACAGTTGAATACGTTGTTTTGTGATCAAACACTACAAACTTGTCTGTGAAACCAACCAACAGGATCTCCAGCCTAAACGACAGAATAGACCGTTTGTTAATACCTCCCATAACGACATTTTCGCACGTTCAGCAGTTGTAAAAAAGGCTGCAGTTTCTGTGAATTTAGGCCATAAAACCACTGACTTCAGTTTATGGCAAAACCTCCCTGGTTAGACGTTATAAAAGACAGTTTAAACTGTAAATAAATGGACGTTAATGCTCGAAGTGAAGTAGTTACGAGGGTGACGTGAGCCACGGAAGTTACAAAAAAAAAATTGAAGTTACGTTAAAAGTTGTTTACTTTTGTTTTCACATGGGACATGAACCTTGTTCTCCCAGGTGAAAGTCTGCCATTTGTTTGTTCAATCCACTTCCTCTCCCTTCCCTCCTGTCCCGATTGGGACATATGCCATTTAAACTCCACATCACCTTTAATCGCTACTAATACATCAGCAAGATGGCTGCGGAGGACAGTCTGAAACGTAGAGTCATATTTTGCTGCTTGTATAGAAACAACCTATATTGACGTTTTTGAAGGGAGACCAGAGGGGAACAGAAGAGCCACCTAGTACAGTGACCTGATGTCTAGCTGCATTCAGTAAAGCAGGAGATCCAAACAGACACACCGTGGTGATCATAGATGTCTCACCTGTTTAAGGGCCTCCTGTTTGGTCTTGCTGAGCTCCTCATATTTAAATTTCCACTGAGTGAGTTCAGCCTCCAGCCTCTCGATGCTCTTACTCAGTGCAAGCTTGTCTCTGGGGAAGACACAACACACATTAGAGACTTTCAACACTCAATCATACTGCTTTAGTGCCTGAGTGGGTTATTATTTGAGTCAGCAAATGTCTTCTAAATGGATTGTTCACATTTTATATTTCCACATTAACAATCCCTGTGCACTTCAGAACTAAATACTGTCTATCCCCAAATTCACCATCTACAGCCTTTATTATTCTAAAACATTACAATGCATGCTTGTTCAATTCTGCTGTTGTCTGCTTGTATATTTGTCTCAATAGAACTGGAGGGGATCAGTTCTATTGAGACATATATACAAATATCCCAATTCAAACTATGATGTGTGTCTGATAATGTATTTTCAGCAAAAAAAAAAAGGATAATTTTGCATTATATTCTTAAAAATGGCCTCTAGTGCTTCTGCGTACATGCCAACTATATTAATACACTATATGAATTCTTGTGTCCTCCTTTACTACAAACACCATTGTCAGAGGATACAGACCTGCGGCTTTAGGCTTCTACATCACACTTTTATAAGTTGCAAAACTGGACCAGGATTGATCTCCAAAATATTTGTGATGTCACAAATCATGGTCATAAGCCCAGCCCTTACAAAATCATTTTCAATAAGCACAGATAAACCTTCCACTCTCAGCAGATAAATGTGAAAACAGCCCTCTGTTATCAAACGGTGCATATTCTGCACAGTAAAGCTAAAACATCCAACTGTAGGAACAAGAAGGAAAGCATATTTCTGAGCAGAGGGGGACTTTAGAAACCAATGATGCATGGTATATTCAAAAACACATGGCACATGTGAGCAGCCAGGCATTTTTTGTATTTCACGGCCAGAGGAAGGGGTGTTAAGGGGTGCACTTCTTGGCTTCAGCTGCTGTGCTCCTGACAGCAGAGGTAACCATCACATGGACTGGGTGGTGGAGGAATTATCATTCTCTGCTCTGGTTACGGGCTAATCTGGTTCTTACAGGTTGGCAGATGTGCCACAACACTCCAACATAGAGTATAAGGCACATCTACTGAGCAGCTGAGTACAGAAAAAGATCAAAGTAACACATCAGTATTACTGGTATCCAGGTGTAATTTATCAGCTTAGGTCATAGGGGTGAAAGCAGTATTCACATGTTTAGTAGAGATGCCACACTGTAAAACAACTCACTTACAAGCCTTGCTTTCTTAACTAAAGGGGTACTCAATTAATGTAGCGTCACACATCATTAAAAGTGCTCACAGGGCACAGATTTGAACATGAATGTTCAAAATTGATGCAGGTGAGGCTAAGATATGCAGACATTTAATGTGTGATACAATATTTATACTATGTTACTATTTGATAACACCCATGTTTCCACCATGCATCCAGTTTGTAAAAATGCAGTTGTCTTTTCATGCAAAATCCTCCATCCTCATGCAGCCTTCCTGAAAGCTATAAATGTCCAGTAAATCTGTGCTGTCAGTCAGCCCGTCAGCTCCTCAGGTGCTGACAGTCTGTCAACAGAGACAGCTCAACAGAGGTTGGAGTCAGTGTTGACTGAATGGACCAAACGCTCACATGTTGCTTTTAAAGTGGATTCACTGTCAGGGTTGACAAAGACCTTCCAGAGCCACAGGAACTATTTACAGCTGTTTTCACACTGATCGGTACTCCACATAAAGACTCCATTAATCTTGATGTGTAGAATTGAGTGCTCCTTAAAACTTCTGTTTTTTAGCAAAACCTCATCAAAAGTAAAAGTACTGATTATACATACATGCCTCTTTAAGAGTTATATTGATATAAACCTGGATTTTTATTACCCGTGAATTATATAGTTGCATTATGATGTTGTAGCAGGTGGTGGAGGACGATCTGATTAGCATGTTGCTAGGTAGTTTGATAGCATCTTATAAGTGGAAGATATTTTTGGAGGGCTTCAAATTATCTGCAAATAACTTAGAACTATACCAGTCATGTAAATGTGCTGTAGAAGTCAACAATATCATCAAATGAAAGTGGCATTCCATCCTTAGTATCAGATTTAAAGAAAAAACATCAAGCTGGACGAACTGAATGATCTCTCACACTGTATCTACGCTACAGCCCAGACAGTTTATGATGTTCCGTGTCTCTTACTCTCTCTCTTTCAGCAGGACTTTCTGGGACTCGTCCAGGCGAAGCTGCAGGGCGTTGAGTTTGCTGGAGTCTTCCTCCACTGTGCTAATGTCATCCCACAGCTGCCTGCTGCGTTCCTGCCGACTCAGACCGGATGAAGAGCGTGAGGTGGACGGGTTGACACCGCCGCGACTTTCCCAGGCCTCCTGACTGTCACCGTCCAGTGCCCTGGAACGGAGGGCCGACTCCAGCGCCTCCAAATCCTGACAGAGACAGAGAGACATTGAGCAGGGCGAGAAAATGATGTTTTTGTTGTTGTTTTTTTGTTGGAATATTACTAAAGCTTAGATAGCGTAGGAACGTTGCTACAACGATAACCAACGGGTAACCAAGTACAATGTTATCAACAAAAGATTTGACTATCCAAAAAATGTATATTACCAGGAAACAGTCACACACAATGCAGTTAGGGAGTAATGAGTAAATCCAATATGTAAATACATTTTAAAGGAGAAAGAAAATATGGTAGACATTGAACCAGGACACCACACACAACACATGCAATCACTTTTTAATCACTTGTTTACAACTTTGCCATGGTTTGGTCAAGGGTTGTGCAATATGGATACAATTCTCTTTCTACAGAGAAAATATAAAACCTGGTGTGAATAACATTGATGATTGATTAATTGAGGTACACTTAAAACCAAAATGTTGGTTCAAATAAGTTGTGAGTCCTGTTTTCAAACAGCAGTGCTCAGGATTTCATCCATTCATGCTTATGGGAATACCCCAGTGTAGTAAAAGAAGACTATTGTCCTAATCTAAATATTATGAATATGTTTACAATAATACAATGGATGGATGAAATATTAATTTCACTTGAAACTGCCATTTATATATTAGTTTTTTTCTTAATTAAATTAGAAAATAGGTGTACTACTTTTCATTTGTACAGAATTTAGAGAGGAGTATACAAAAATGTGATTGCCAGAAAGCAAGCAAAGTTGTGTTGCACATTATTGAGATATTAAATGATCTATATACAGATAGAACATTTCTGGATGTATTGGCTAACTCTATGTTCAACACTGTTTAACTAAGTATGTTATACTGAGCAGAGCTAACAGGCTATTACAGCTGCCTCCATCTTGGGCTCTCCAGGTCCCAGTTTCTACAAAGGTCAGCCCTGATAAGATTGTTCACTAAAGGTCAAGGTAAAGTTGCAGCAGGTTTGGCCAAATATCGTATCATCAGCCTGGTGCTGTTAGTTGTAGCAGAATGATGTGTGCGTGTGTGCCTCTCACTGGTGTTTATTAGCAGTGTCCAACTTCACGTTCCTGGAATAATCCTTTGAGAAGCATTTACCTTCCTAACATTCCATGATCTCTTAGAAAACATCAGCCAGGACAAAAGCTTCCTTTCAGTTTCAGCTCCCACAAATAAAGTCTCATTCCAATCCACCCATATCTCTTGTACGGAGTCATAGGCAGCTCCCTAACTCTGAAGGGGTTGTCAGAATTATGGGCCTCTTTTGCAACAATATTTCTCTCTTCTGTCTTCACAGTTTTCCACTCCACCCTCTCCGCCTCCTTACAAAGCTGCAAATCAAACTGTTTCGTCCTGCAGATCATTTAAGGAACCCTGAAGCTCTTGGGTGGGTTCTCCTGACCAAACATTTTCAAATCTCAATTTATTTAATGACCTTAACAGAAATTAAATTGGAAAAGTATAGCTCTCCACATAGTAAATCTGTCTCCTTTGGCACAGCAACATTAAAAAATGTAATGTTTCCCAAACCTATATCCTTCACAGCATCTGCCAGATGTGATATGTGAGGTCTCTGTCTCCCACAGGCTCCATAATGCTGTGTGGTTCCTCAAGATAATCATCATGCTGCCTTAGAGAGTTCCACATCAATATTTAATTCTTCGACTGAAAGTTGTAAAGATATCTGTGGTTGAGCAGTAAAGTATGACCGACCCAGTGAGAGAATTTTACTTTGTGGGCAAAGAGACAAAATGACCACATTGATACACAGAACGACTACAAAGAGACACAAAATAACTACAAAGAGACACAAAATAACTACAAAGAGACACAAAATAACAGCAAAGGGACACAAAATAACAACAAAAACAACACAATGAAACACGAGATGACTACACAGAAACAAAAAGTAACCAAAAAGACACAAAAATTAATACAAAGATACATAAAACGACAACAAAGAGAAAGAAAATAACAACAAAGAGAAAGACAACACCTACAAGAAAGGGCAAAACATCTACAGGAATAAAAAAAAAAACTACCTCAAAGAGACAAAATGACCACCAGGCTATTCATATTCAACGCTAGAGCTTTTTAAAATGCAGAAAGTCTTTCCTGACAAACTGATTGTCTACAATTCTACAATGTCATGTAACAGATGCTTTTTGATGACGTACATTTGAGAGTTAATGAAACATAAGCAAAGATGAAGTCACGACCAGGCTGGTAAAAAATTGTCAGACATAAATAAAAAGCTAATTGCACATTTTAGCAACAAAATAATCACCAATAAGTGTCATTCGGTGTCACGTCCACTGAAGTTTGGATTATTTTCTCATCTGGAGTTTCCTGCATGCTTAAGGATGATGACACACAATGATGTAATGCTTGAAAGATGCATTGAGGTCAATCTACAAAGAGGGCTCTTCTTCCCAATATTTGAGAAAGTCACATGCAAGTGACTCATGTAAAGCATGTTCCATCCTTTCAAAAACTTTACATATGTGACCATTTGCAGGTGTGCCAAACGGAAAACAGAGCTGTGATGCTGCTGCTGTCATTACAGATGATCCCCAACAGAGGGACCCGGTGTGTAACAGATGTCAGTAAGTCTAACCATACTGTGCCACATGTGGAAGTACTCAGCGTGTGTGAGAACCAGAACAATGGACGGAGACAGGAAATGAGGCTCTGCCGTGTGTGGGTACCAGTTAGCCACATTACCATGGTGTACTTGGAACACTACAGCCTCAATGTGTATTTGTGTGTGTGTGTGCGTGCGTGTTACCATGGAAACCCTGCCCGAGCTAGCTGAAGGTCAAGCCTGATAGGCAGTGACAGTGATCTTTATGCACTGCTGCTTTAACACAGACACCTTCATTATGAGGTTACAGGGCACATGTATGTATCTGTGTGTGACTGTATGGTATTATATAGTATAAGTATCCAACCGCTAAGAAACAGAAGGGCCCATCACTACAGACACACACTGGGAGCCCAGTGAGGTCCAGAGTAAGTGGAAAACACAGAAGGTCAGAGCTGCGTTATCAGATGGACAACTGAATGCTACTGTTGGTACGACTGCAACCCCTGCTGCTGACTCTGTGACAACAGTTTCCAGTCCTTAAAGAAATTATTTTCCAGAACATCTTCAGTGACTTCTGACAACAGATGTAAAAATGGGACCAGTGAAGGTGCTGAGAAACAAGGCTGAGAACCTGACCAAATTGAGGTTTTTGCAAATGTACACTTGAGTTTTGCAGTTGCAATATTTTGTGTATTCACCACCTGATTTCTTTAAAGCTCATTATGCGGTCAGCTCCTGATCCTGGTGCTGAACCCTCAGGACACTGACTGTGTGTGAAGGACAGCTGTGCTGTTCAGTGTAACCGAACTCAGTGGAGAAATAATAACAATAACACATCTTGAGTACAAAACATTTACTTTGGACACAGTCCAACTCCACTTGAGAAAAAATGTTAGTCATAAAATGCTGATATTATCATCTTCAGCATTATGAAATTTCAATACATTTAGAGGTAACAGGGCCGGTTGATGTAACCATTAATATTGAGATATATGGTAGTGAACATATGAACTGACTAATATTAGG
>CAFUXE010000797.1:561464-580063 GCA_903364295.1 Serranus cabrilla | reverse complement strand
ATAATCAATCCATGTTTTGTTTCCTAACTAAAACTATAATACTCAGGCAAATTCCATCTGCTCTCCATTTACGCTTGTTTTTCAGAGGGTGAGAATTTCATACTAAACTGGCAGTCGCAATCAGTGTGACCTCGGAAAAATCCAGCAGAATACATAACTTAACTCTGTTAATATGTGTCCTGCTATTGTTTGCATGGACCTCTCTTGGATGCAATGAGGAGAAAGGGGAACTGTGCCAAGACCTGCCCAAATGATGACACACAAACTGTGACTCCAGCTTGCAGCATCTGTTTGATGAATCCAGCACGCGTTCAGAGCAGAATGTGTCACATCTGCACCTGAGAGGAGGCGCCAACGCAGCAGCAGATCTGACCCTGACAGTCTACAGCAGCCACACCAGCAGCCCTGTGAGGCTGGACTTCAAAACAACTGCGCTTTGAGCTAAATGCCAACTTCAGCATGCTAACAAGCTTGCACTGACAAAATGCTGATGCTTCGTTTGTATGATGTTTACTATGCTTATCATTTGTGTTTCGTGTTCGCTTGCTTTCATCTATTTAGCACTAACCACAAAATACAGCCGACCAGTTGTGTGGCTGGTATGAGACACAATCAATTCATTTTGAATATCTGAACATATTTTTTATTAAAATCCATCCATTAGTTGTTGAGATATTTCTGACACTGCCATCCACCACTGGTTTGACTAAAAAGTGGCTAAAGATACAACTTACTGTAGGCTGTTGTTGCTGTTGTTGAGGAAAGTCAGTTGTTCATTAGATAAAATCTGCCTCATTGTATGTGGGAAATGGTGCTCCCTCATTTAATGCAAGAAAGCTCATTTTGTGATGCAAAAAAATGCAAGAAAATCCAAATGGCAGACTGCAAAAAGAATTTAGAAAAGCAGGCTAATGTATTCCTACTGTGGGCTAATGAATGACTAGCATACCTGCAGAGTAGAGATAATAACTCTCACTTTATTGACAGTGTCACTTCTTTGACAAGGCTGCATATTAGAATGCATTTTTTATGGCTGAGAGTTTATTTTTCTATCCAAAAAGACATTTAGTGAAGGGAACCGTAGTTTATTTCCTACCCTGAGCAGTGTCTACCTCTAGTGTGCACTACCAGGCATAAGATGTGAGGCTTACTGCCGTGAGCGCACTGAAACCGTAAATGTGGGTCGGACAAAAGTGGGATTTTGAAAATGAAGTGAGGGGACAATGTCCCCTGTATCCCCAGAGTAATCTAGCCCTTGCCGGTGGCAGTGACGCTTAAAATAGCAATTATCAAAAATAACGTGTGATCCCAGACGATTTACACCTGACCAAAGGGACAGGTCTCCACCAGCTGTTGGGAGGACAAAACTATTTTGACCCCTCTTATAGGTCAAGCTGCTGAATCACCATGGTCCCAGGTTTTAGACCATTACAAACAAAAATATCACATGTGATAAAGAATTTGTGTTATTTTAAATGTAACATCTTGACAAATGAAACCACATGCATGGTGACTAGGGTTATACTGTAGGGTTGGACTCTCAGTAGTCAGAGTCCCTGTTTCACTTGAGCTCTGTGTACTTTCAGTATAAAATGTCCTCCACAGATCATTTGCCAAATATGCTCCTGATGGTGCTTAATGCTAAGATCACATACAACTTTGAGTTCTTCTCAGGAGTTTCTTGTGTGTCAGTATAAAAATGGTTGAGTGAAACAGCAGGTCAGGTCTGGGTTTATAGAACCAGATATGGTTTAGGTTCAGGATGCACAGAACAGCCTGACAGAGAAGAAGCACTGCAGCATCACTGAGCCCTCAGGGAAACGCAAGCATGATGGGAAAGTGTGTGTGCGAGTACCTTGGTACCCACATTACTAGTAGCTCTTAAATAGGACACCCCTCCCCAGCACACACTCTCGGTGAGCGATCTAACAGGGTTGGGTTCTAACACTCTGGTCTACATTCACTGAGGCTCAGGTCACAGTGTCCAGGAAGCAGCAGAGGACATGAGCACACAATCCCCATGTTAATTTACATCAGCACATTAAAAATGAAAAAAAAAACGCAGCTGAAGCTGCTATTGGAAGGATCTGGATCAGCATCTTTTGCCTTATTGTTTAATCTGTTTATTATTTGGATGAATCATTTTGTTTCACAAAAATGTCAGATGCCCTTTATCTATTCCAAGGCCACGTCTTGAAGTGTCTGCATCCCAAAATCATCATTATTTATGATTATGATTATGATTATTTATTGCCTATTTTGCTTTTAAAATAACTTGAAATATTAATACAGGTCTTAGCATATAAAAAAACCATTGAACATAAACAATGAGAAATGTCTGCTGAGGGAGCCCACTAGTTTTGATATAACTTCTGCAATACTGTTTGTTCTCCAATGATGGAGAGCTTGTTTCAATACAGCCATATATTTACATAAAGCAGTAACATCAGCATTCTGTCACAAGCAGACTGTTACTCTGACTAACATCCAAACAGACAGTCTGCTACACAAGACAAACTCAGAACAACAACCCACATTAGCTCTCCTACTGAAGTCTCCTTATCTGACTTCCTAACATGAACACACATTGTCCTGAACCTGAGCTTGTTGAACAAGCCACCAAACAAACATTCACCAGGGAAAAGTGCAGTGTTGTGCGAGGTCAAGATAATTAGCCGCTCAGCTGCTGCACATTAAACAGCATGTAAATGTACCTGTACATGTCACTTTGGTGACAAATCGCCAATACCCCTAACAACAGACTTTCTACCCACAACATGAGTTTACTCAGGCCTGCAGTGGTCTAGTGGCTAGAACTTCACCTCACAGCAAGATGGTCGCAGGTTTGAATCTGGCTTGTGGCTTTTCTGTGTGGAGTTTGCATTTGGGTCCTCCGGCTTCCTCCCACAGTGAAAAAAACATGCAGCTTAGGTTTAATTAGTGACTCTAAATAGCCCGTAGGAGTGAATGAGAGCATGAATGGTTGTCTGACTCTGTGTGTCAGCCCTGTGGAAGCCTGTCCAGGGTGTAACCCGCCTTGCACCCAACAACCCTGAATCATCTTTGGATAGTTCCATGTCTTTCTTCTCATTCTACCATGAGGTAGACATTTACAGTGAAAAAATATTTTTGATTACAACTACTAAGAATGACTTGATGTGATTTCACTTGGACTTTGAAACCACAAATGTCTACCTCATGGTGGAATGAGACGAAAGACAGGGCCATCTAAAGAGTATGATATTTCAGTGGGACCAACTAACCATGGCACTAGTACAGCTAAAAACTGGAGCATAAATGTACACTCACCTTTTGTTGACCCATCTTTTGTCTGTCCAAGTCCACATCTCTCACTGGTTCCGGCTCTGGAGACCCTGGTGGTCCCTCCCCCACCCTGTCCGCCTGGCTGTCAGTGTGGACCTGAGAGGAGGAGATGGATGAGGCAGGGGAAGAGGGAGGCATAGACGGAGAGGAGGTGGAGGAAGCACCACAAGGGTGTGCAGGAGAGGAAGATGGAGAAGTGGCAGATGGAGGAGGAGGAGGAGCATCAGGAGCGTGGTCGCCGCGGAGGCGCAGCGTCTCCTGCCGTAGCGTCTCATTCTCTGAGGCCAGTTCCTGCCGCTCTCGCCGGACACTGGTCAGCTCCTTGGTGAGGGTATCCAGCCGCTGCCTCAGCTGACGAACCTCATCACGTGCACGGTTACGCTCTGCGCGAACCTGGGGAAAAGATAGACCACAAGAGATAAAGTCATCAGGCCGAATTCAATTGGTTTCTTTGAAGACTTAAATGTTTTTAGGAACTAAGTTAGACCAGTTTTATGGTCTAATCTTAACCAAGTGCTCTGGGATTTTTTTCTTCATGCTTTAGTTGCTATGAGGGAAACCATTAATTGTAATGTTGCTTTTATGGATTTTCATATAAAAAGTTAATGTATTTGAACATAATTTGTTGGAGGCTGAGAAACATATATGGAGAGGCTTTGAATAAAACAGGCATAACACAACAACACTACCTGCCGAACAAGGCGGATCAATTTTTATATCAAGTAACCACAAACCCACCTTGCTCCACTTCTCTCTCCAGTTGGCGGTGCAGTCCGACCACCACCTCATGGTCTTTTCCATCTGGGCCGCTCTGGCCCGAGCCTCCTCCAGCTCCCTAAGCCTCAGCTCCTCCCTGCTCTCCCAGTCGGCCCCAGCTCCATCGCCCATGGCCCCGAGGGATCCCAACCCGAAGCCTCCCAGCCCGGGTGACAGCAGCAGCGGGGGGCTGGAGCTGGGGGTTCCTCCGGTGGGGCTGGGGGTGTGAGTGAGGCTGTCTGGGGAGCGGATCCCCCTGTCGGACCCCAGACCAAGGCTGCATAGTAGGGCACCTCCGGACGACTTGCCCCCTTCAGACAGGTGGGGGCTGGGGGTGTGGTTCATGTTGGAGGCAGTGGAATGGACAAGGCCGGTGAGGAGGATGGAGGGAGTGGGGGGTTGCGAGTGGAGTTAGGGTTAGGAGAGCATCATCCTCTCCAGTGACAGATGAGCCTGGAGACAGAAGCACAGCAACAGGAAGAAATGTCACTCAGCTATCACAGGAAAATAAGTTATACATGTTGGACATCTGTTTTCCTTATGTGCGTAGAAAATGTGCCGATTTTGAGGATAAAACAGCTCAAGGTTGATTGAAAAGCGAAGAATTTAAGTTTGGAACACAGAAACAGTCTGTGCAAATCACTGACAGACACACTACCATGCCTTAAGGGAAGAACATCTCTCATGTGCTTTCTGAACTGAATCAATCCAAAGAGAGGCTGGACAGCTGGTACAGGACTGAGACTGAAACAACTACCGCTTAATGGGAAGCAGCTCTATGTGAAACTAAAACCAAATGGCCATGAGAAGACAGACAGATGACTCTGAAGGAAAGAAACTCAGCAGGCCACTTTCACCACTCATCAGTCTCTCTCTCAACCGTCCCAGATTCCACCACAATCCCTCTGACTTGAAACTAAATTCACTTGCAAGAACACACACAAAGACTATTGTGTAAATCCTATTCCGTCTTTCCACCTTCAGACCTGTGATTGTTTCAACCTACTGAGACTAGGCGCACCACACAAATCTGCTCACAGAGATCAAATTATTCTCCCACACTATTTTATGGCTTCTTTGCTATATGTTTTACTTCATTTGTCATGCTGAATTTAATCGATAATGACAACCTCTTACATTGCAATGTTTTCCAGTAAACCCCCTTCTAACATTCCCAAAAACACCAGCTGGCTCAAACAGAAACAGAACACTTGAAGTGTGTCCATACCTTAATATTGATCTCGATGTTGTAAAGTACCCCTGGCAGTGTTCTGATCAGAGCTATAAATCTATTTTGTTTATCGACTAACTCTTTAATACTTAATCAAGCACAACTGCCAAACAAGTGATGGTTGCAGCTTCTCAACTGTGAGAATATTTTTGCTTTCCTTTGTATTACAATGACAGCAAATTGAATACTTCTGGGCTTTGACCTTTTGAGCACGATCAAAGAAAAAACAAAACAAAAATCTTTGGCTCTCTGTAGAAGTTACACAGTTGTCATTTTCATGGCAAGTGTACAGTGAATAGGTCACACCAATGGGACACCTTTTTTCCCATTTATGCACACAACAGCATGTACTCAATACACACCTACTTTTTAAAATTAGAAATTGAACATATGCATGTTCATCTTTAAGTATATTTTATTATGCTCCACCAACATGGTGGTCACATATTTCTTTGAAGTACTTTCTAGTGTTCCCATAATCATTTGCAAGATATATGGTTTCTGTTTGTATTTTTCTTTGGTGTGTCTTAATAAAACACATTTGTGGTGTAACAACTAAACTTCTCCTCAGGGATCTGCGGGAGAACTGATCTTATCTCCACAGTCGGCCAGGATTGGATTGAGAAAAATACCATCTCTGGCTGTGGTGAAGTTGGCCTCAAACTTTCTGGGCCAAGAAAAGCTCAACTTTTTCCTGTTCGCCTCCCCCTACTGCCTCCTCCTCTCTCCCCTCCAGAGGAGGCAGAGGAAGTTCCGGAGGAGATCTGGAGCTGTGGGAACAAGTCACAGGGAACCAGAAGAAAAGGAGAGGAAATGAAGCAGGAGCATTAGCAGCTGGGGGCTTAGTGGAGGGTAAAACCACTGAAATATATATATCTATATATATATATATATAGATATATATATATAGAGAGAGAAGTGCTTGGATCCAAAAACACTTCAAATGCTGGTTTTAGGAGCAACTGTATAAGCAGACATGACAACATTCTGGATAGAGTCCGTTGTCATTCAAAGGCAAACACACAAGCATAAATATGACATTATCAACATAAACATAAAATACGATATCATTTTATCAATATTTTTGAGAGATTTTCCTAACAAACTGTATGGTTGACCACATTTATTTGTTAATTATTTGGAAATTAAATGAAATCAAGAAAATTCTGAGCTTCATTGAGTCACGTATTTGATGGAGTCACAGGATGACATCATTAGCCAAGTGTGACAGAGTGGGCTCTAATCAATCAATATAGACGTATAAAGAGAGCTGGATACAGCATTGGAGCCCCATTCATTCTCATGAAGGTTGCTCAGTAGAACAAAATAAGTTTGTCTTCCATGTAGGCCTGGGCGATAGACTATACTATACTATACTATAGAGATTAGATTTTAGATTTAGATCTTAGATTTTGAATGTTGTAATATGGCATACATGTTGTCTTTTCCTGGTTTTAAAGTTTACATTACAATAAAGTGATGACATTTTCTGAACTTTTATATCCACTTTACAATTGATCATGATTATTTATCAAATTTGATGATTATTTATCTCATTGTGTAATTATGTTGTGCAAGCACCAATAGTCAAGTATTATTGATATTGAGCTATTTAGTCAGAATTACTGTTATATTTGATGTCCATAGCTCCACATCACCTGCCACATGTCCATGTGCCCAGATCTTCTGCATCTTAAGGGTCCATAAATCATGCATAGGTGTGTTTCCTTTAGCCCCATCTCCAGCTACTCGAACGGAGGAAAATAACTGGGTTAAAGTGAATTTAACAGTTTTTAGGACCTCATGACTTAAATAAGGACCACTTAAGTGTTTGTACTGGGAATAAATAATTAAAACATTTGGTGCCCAACGTAAGTCTAAGTATTTCTGGGAGTGGCATCATGTGACAGACCCAACAGATGAAATTCTATGGTTTGGCCACTACATCAAATTGGCTTCAAAGCCTGCTGCTGTCCGTGGAGGCTTATCGAGTCCAAAACAACATTTTGCTTCCAAAGCAACAATATGAAAAATAATATGAATGAGCGAAATAAACAAAACGGAGATCAACAGTGAAAGCCACAGAATACTGGCAACAGTTGAATCATATTTTTTTCCTGAACAGCAGGGTAAACAAAAAGCAACAAGGGAGAAAAGCTTCTCTGGATTTTATTTCATCTCTACCCCCAATACACATTTCAAAATCCATTTGTAAAGCCAAAATCCAACTGTGACCAATTCAGCATCTCCAGTTCCTAATCTCATCCTCTAGTTCATCTCCCAGTCAAACACCAGGACAGTAGCTGGCAGCCATACACACACACCCACACACACAAAACCAAACCACAGCAGCCTTTTCATGAAAAATCCCAAATCTGGGTCAATGTAAGGGAAAGAAAGAGAGAATGCATTTAGTGACATTAGTGATGGGGACATGACGAGGACGGACAGAGTCCATCACAGCAGAGAGGAAAGTGAGAGAAAAATAAAAAGCTGATGTATTTGCCTTCAACCGCAAAGAAGTCCAAGGCAGCGGTCACAGATGGCCAGGCAGCAAACAAACACTTGAATTAAATAAAAAGCAGTCTTTGAGAAAACTCTCTCTCACAAATACTCTGGGGATACACACAACACAATGTTGACACATTGCTTTGAATCAAATTATGTTTATTTTGAGAAAGTGAGATTTCAGTTGATGCAGTTGTTGAGAAAGCATTAAATCCTGCTCTCTTTGTCTGTTGATGTCTTTCAATATAAGCATGGAAATTGGTTCTGCAACATACTCAAACACAATGCACGACACTAACCACAAACATGTTACCAATTCAGCTCCTTTCATCTTTTCTCTTCAACTGCTTTTTACATTTTACATTTCACCTTCATTTTGTGCTCTTCAACTGGCTGCTCAACGGCTTTCATTTCACAGTTGTTGAATAATAGCTCCACTTATTTTTCTCCATACACATGAACCAACACTTCAACTGCTTTCATCTTGTATTGGTAACTAAGAGTTAAAATTCTTTCTGTGCTTACACATCAACTGTAACTTCAACTGCTTTCATCTCAGTATTCACTTTGAAGCTTTTCTGTCCTTGCGTTAACACTTAAACTGCAAATCTCATACAATAAACAACAAACAAAAAGACAACAAGCAAAGAACTGTCATTTAAAACATGTTAACATGTTTACATTTCTTACAGTTTTTCCGAATCTTTGAAAGACTTAACATGTTGAACATGTTTTTCCCCCAAAGCAATGTTCAACTGACCCTTGAATTCCACATTCCTATTCCGTGTGAAAATCATGTCAGCAGGCAATTAAATGTTTGTTCATTTTTGTCCTGTGTGTTAAGTCAAGTCTTAAACAAATCATTAGTTACAAATGATAATTTGTAAAATAATTACCCCATGAAATACAGATAAGTAACAAATCAAAGGCTTATTCTTCGTATATACACTGTGGTGCACTGCTTAGTAGAGCCGCAAAGGCGGAACAACTGCAAATCCTGAAGTGTGGCATTTTCAAGTAGTCTGATTATTTGATGTAAGAAATTAAGCTTTAGTCTTGTGTTCTGGGTCTTTCGTGTAAATGTCAAGCTGTCATGAAACTGGTAGCAGGAGTTATGCTGTGAAGATGTAAAATGACTATACTGCAACCCTTACTCTGACTCTCACCATGTTGAAGCTCTGAAAAGAGGTTTGGAGACTGTACACGGTCCGAGGCAAAAATATCATGTAACATGTACTGAAAAGATAAAAAAAAACAGTGGAAGGAAGTGATGATAATTTAAGAGTGAACATTAGTGTTTAAGTTCTGAAGAAGGACAAGACGGCTAACAGAGGAAGAGGTTGATAAGAATGTTTTACCGACCAAATTGATGATCTTAATAATTATATGAGTCTTCATTTAGCCCACGAACAGTGTCATAATAGATTACATAAAAGCGAAAAAAAAACATGGGAAGAATCCATCTGAAACATCATTTGATGTCTCTGTAACAAGTGTGCAATATCCAACAATACAACTGTTCATGACTTGGTGCTGGCCATGTGATCCCCTGGTGATAACTCCAAGTGAGACATTTTTCTACCCAGACACACAGAGACACAGCACCATGACAATGTGATGTCCTGGATTAGTCTGTGGAATTATGAGGAGACATTTGAAATTTCTAACAACCTCATGCTCACTACAATATTATTGCTATAAAGCGTACTTTTACAGATGACTCAGCCTGAACTCAACATCAGCCATTATTAATAACAGCTCATGGTTATAAAGTGTTGAGGGTTTCCCAGTTACAGGACAGGGAGAACAGACTGTCAGGTAGGGCAACAAGCAGACTGTGGAAGAGTCATGAATATTTGAAGAGGATCCAATCAGTGGTGGAACTAACGAGCAGCCGTGATCTGATTACCATGTCGGTCTAACGCTGCACTGAGGGACACAAGCCTTGCTCTCCAATCACAACCCTGCTCTGAAGGAAGGGCCGTTCAGCATCTAAACACAGTATGTGCTTCTAAGAGTGCACGAAAGACTCAACACAGGCCATGTCCAGTTAAGTCTGACATTTACACCATGTGAAAAAACGCTGCCAACTCATTCACTTCAATGAGCACACTGAGCTGAAAGAGAAAGTAACAGCCTCTCTCTCACACACACACAAAGCTAACCTCTTACTATTCGCTGCATTTTTCATTTCAGAGTCGGAGAGGTGAGACACCTGGAACCCTCCAATAGAGCTAACATATAAAACAAGCCACACTATTCATATCTATGGAGCCTACTCCAATACACACCTTGCTGTGACACAAGAACATAATGTGACAGGGCCTTGCCACAGATACAGGACATAGAGACTTTCCATTTAAGATTACAATTGGTTTCATCTTATCTATCAATACATTTCACAAAAATAATAACAAATCAACATAATGTAGGAAGTTGTTGTTGACAATGTAAATCTATTAATGTAATAAACAAATTCATATTGTTCTTCCATTATTATAGTGAATATACCCAGCCATGCTTAATAAAAACAGGAACTCCAAGACTGTGATTTCTTTTAACACTGTTCTGTATACAACAATACAATACAACGCTTCATGCTCAGTTGGTAGAGCGGTCGCCCACTGATCGGAAGGATGGTGGTTCGATCCCTGACATGTCGAAGTATCCTTGGGCAAGATACTGAACCCCAATGCCCTGATGCTGCGTTCATCTGGCAGGTGGCACCGTGTAGGGTAGCCTCGGCCACCAGTATGAAAGGGTGAATGAGTGCAGTCTGTAGTGTAAAAGCGCTTTGAGAGGTCGCAAAGACTAGAAAAGCACTTTATAAGTGCAGTCCATTTACCATTTCTCAGACCTGAGCAAGCAAAGCACAACAAGTCTGTGATTTCTAATAGGTGGCCATGCTCAAATAGGATGGGTGAGATAGTCATTTTTCCAGGTACTTTTTTTTTTAGAAAACAGATCATTGTTGCATAAAAGTAATATAAAAGACAGAGGTTTCCCATCTTATCTTGGCTAACAAACTGGTTAACTTGTTCCAAGATGGTTTGCCAGTTATTAAAGTTAAACAGTTGTTGTTCGCCAGGAGCTGAATATTTCTTTTTAACCCATCCAAAAGGATGTGAAATACAGTCCTATACCCTGTTGACTCTCAGCATGTATTATTTGCACCGAATAATTTACTGATATGATTTTTCAGTGAAATTTCACAACACACGCACACACATGCACACACACACCGATTTACAATAAGCCTCTAAGCCAGCAGATGAAGGGAGGAGAGTAGTGGGAGAGTGTTGGAATATTGGTACACATTCATGTAGGAATGTGTCATTCATTGTTAGCCTGCACTAACTTGCACTGGAACTCCCTCTCTTCACCACTCTAGTAGAACAATTCTGTGTGTGTGTGTGGTTTGCTATGCAGCCAACACTGAACTTGAACTGAACTACAAATGTAAAAGTGTCTGTCTTCTTTTTTTCCACCATATTATAGTTCCAGAATGTGTATCTTTATGTTCGTAAAGATGCTGGTGCAGCAACTCCAGCCAGTAACGCCATCAAGTGTGTGGAAAACTAGGGCAAACATGAATACATCAGTACTCGACGGTACAAGAGTAATTATCTGTGCAATAGGTTTTCTTGATGTGAGCATAGAAGCTGGTAGTTGTAACTGCAAGGTTTGATTTGAGAAAGTGCTACATCGCTACTACAAGGTGTCACAGACTGACAAAGTGTTCCCTGTTTGGCTTCATCATAATAACGACAAGTATTTCCACTGCAAGGCCTTCACAATCCATAGTTCAGGATTCTTGTCAAATCATGTTTTTAAAAAATGATTGGGACACATTATTTAACTGTTCTCACAGGCTGAGCAGTGCTATACATGACAGCTAATGTTTGAAGCAAGTGGCTGAAGTGCTGAAAACTGCAAGCCCTCAACCGGCCACTTGATACTCCAAAAAAGCTGTGACACCCATGTTAAAATCTTCACAGCAAAAATAAACACGTTTAGTGTTAGTACAAAACATTTTTTGGTCTCCATAGCAAATTTCCTCCTTCATGGTTACTGTGAGGGAGGTGAATTTGTATATTACTCACCTGTTTAATTTAGCCACCCACATTGAGCTTTAATTCAGCTCCATAGCAACCTATGATTGATGTCCATATTTTCTATGGGTGTATGGGTCCGTTCATGTGTCCATTTTTGCAGCAGTTTCATCATAGCATCAGTGTAGTTATGCAGACAGCGAAATCAAAATGACCTCTTGAAATTATAGTTTGCCATAAAAAAAAGTTAACATTTTCTGCCTCTTTTTTAACTTTGGTCTAATATATTAACATTTATACCTGCATCCTAAGGAACAAAATCATGAAATTATACAAACTGGGCCAGGAGTTAATTTTTTGTGTTCACAGACTGACTGGTTTCTGTTTTGTTGTCTACAAACAAGAAGTAAGAAGAAGAAGAGGGCAGGAGAGACGAACAAAGAAAAGTGATAAACAGACAAAATATGTATGTGTAATCTGAGCTGTGGATTTTTAACCAGTGAGGCATTAAATTATTCAGAATGTGTTTCCAGCAGCAGTTATATTTGGTTTTGAAGACACCATATATCAGGCATTTTCTCAACCAGTTCTTTTAAATGTATATTTGCACACAGTTATGTATTCCAACCTTCCAAGTGGTTGGTTTAAGTGTAAAAGTTGCAAATCCAATTGACATGACAGAATTATCATACTTTATGCTGTGCACTGACTCTGCCCCCGTTTCTCTTACCACCTCCCCCTTCCCCAGTTCCAGCCACACAGTGACTGATGTCTCTGGCAGAGTAATGAAGCCACCATTTATTTTGGATCAGTTGATCGTTAAGCTGATGGATGGGGCGTCAGTGCATCTAGCTGAGCTGCAGCCAATCACAGCCTTTTCATCTCTGTGACGCTCTATAAAACAGACCAGATAACCAGCATGCATGTGAGCACAAACACATGCAAAACAACACAACATCTTTCATTTTCAACACCACAACAAAGGATTTAGGAGAGACACTACTGAGTTGGATCTCATCTGATCTGTGTCTTGTGAATCACTAAAGCTCCCACTATTTTAAGTTAGTCTTACAACAGTATTCACATGCCTATATGTAGGTTTAAAAAGTTGTTGGTTGCTATAAAGAAAGAGTTCCCCTTAAAGCGATTGGCAGACGTTCTGTGCAAAAATGTCTTCCATAGTTCAATGGCTCGATATTGGCTAAGTAAAGATGTTCAAGTATCTGATATATTTTTTATCAACATTTAGGTAAAATATCCCATCAAACTCTAAATCAGGACATCCCTAGTAATTTTAGCATAAAACACTGCCATGAGGAGCATCCCGGTGGATCACCAGTAGCATGCATACAATTTAGGCTCAGTCCTTGCCAAGCAGCGGGCCCATGTTCGAGACCACCTCGGAGCCCTTTCTGCACGTCTGCATGTCTCCCCATTTCACTCTGAATGTCTACCACTCTAATTTACAAAACCTGGGATTCATTCCAAACAGCAGGTCCACAGGAGAACTGAATGGCAAGTTTAATTTTACTCATTTTAAAGCAGCTTTCAGCCTTATTAAGGGCTGGTTGATATGGCCAAACCCTTCGATCTTAATATAGGTCATTTAATATCTCAATAACAATGTATACATGCATCAAAATATAGAATGTTTACTTGTTTTGAAATGTAATAAATACATATTCCATATGAAAGAACCACGTGGTAACTCCTATTGTTTATACTTCATAATTCAGGTTTTGATTATATATATTGTCACCTAGTCCTACCTGTATTCTTATCTTGCTCACCTCTGTGACTTCAGTTATTCCAGTTAGAGATAAATCATAAAATACAGCTTTCACTGATATTGTTTTCTTCTCTTCTCATTCAATATTCTTTTATGCTATTTCCCAACTCCTTCTGTCTCACAGTTTGACTCTTTCTCCCCTTTCTAGGCCCAACCTCCATGTGAACCCCACCCTCTGTCATCACAGGGCCCATAAAATGCACAGCCAGCCATTGGGTCGAGCGATGGGGTAATAAACTCTTTGACAGAACATCTGTCCTCGCCCTACATATGTTACAGCCCAAACTTGGACTAATGTTTAACTTCAATTGCCATATAGCCAATGTTATAAACAAATCATCAGACCACACTTGACCCTGTGTTGGAAACCGGTGTTCTCACCCTATCCTTACCCCCACCACATACACCACTATTTATTTCACTTGTCAATGCAAATGACTGCTTATCTTGTTGAAATAAGCAGCAGTCAGGGTCTGAGCAGAGGGGTCACGGCCAACACAAAAACACACCATAGGCGACAGAGGGTGTTCACCGCACTGATTTATGTGAATGTGACCATAAAGAGATTCAGCATGGCGCTAAAAAGGATTTCCCCCAGTGCTCGCCAACATTTCTGTGTGTGTGCACCAAAATGTGTGTGTTGCAGTGAGTCAGCGTGTGTGCTCAATTCTCTAAATGAGAAACAGCTCTGGCTCAGTGGGGTTGGCTGGGACTGTAAGGTTCAACCACACAGTGAAAGAAAATAAGAATCACACTGGTATCAGACTAACAGGCTTCATTCACTTGTCAGAATCTAATGTCCAGTACTGTCAATCTGTGCTGTGAAACACTCTTTTAAATAATAAACGCATGCGTCTTGGCGAGCACAAACACTGTTGAAAACTTCTGCTGTCACTACAACTCTAAAAGTCTGTTACAAGGTAAAAAAGGCTCCCCATCACAGCTCAGTTCATGCAGATGAAAGGTTTTTATCTGACAGCCGCTACATGTGTTTCGTGGGAACACTGTTAAAAGTACAAATCAAGTCCTTCCAACTCTCCAACCTCCCCCCATGTGACTGAGTTGCATCAGTGCAGATGATTCAAGGAGAAGGGAATGCATCTCACTGTATGACCATGCAGTCTGCAGGTCTAAAGGGACAGTGGGCTGAAAACAGAGCAGCAGTGATGGACTGTTTGTAAGTCCACTGCCAGAGTTTGTGGTCTAACTCCCTGTGTAGCCGGAGTTTTGAGCCCGGACTGAAATACTTCAACATCTTTAGGATGGATTTCTATGATATTTAGTTCAGACATTCATTTTCCCCACAGGATGTTTTATAGGAATCTTGGCGATGATTGTCAGGTCATGGTCAATAACTGCTACATTCCCTTAGATTATCCTTGTTCTTCCAGAAGATTGATTACTGGTTTGGGGCACTTGGTTCAATCCAACTGCCAGTTCAAAAGGAACATCACATAGTTACGGCTGAAGTCATATTCAAACTGTAATGACCTGTTTGAATTCATTATTTACAGTCTACAAGCGCATCAGACCGTTTGAAGAAATCTACCTTATGATCCAGCAGAGGGTCCTCTAAACATCCACCATTAGTCATTAGGATATCCTGAATTCATGTTACCCGTTTTTTTTTGCTTGCTAGATTGTCAGCCTCAGCGGCTTCTAAACATGTTGCTAATGCCAAGCAACAGCATCCTCCTGATATAACCACTTAAACACCAATATCTCATATACACCAATGTATAATTACGAAATCACAAGTTCCATTTCAAGGCAGCATATTCTTGTTGATCAATACTAGCTAATCAGGGAGGTCTAGGTATCAGTGCGTGTTGGTTGAGTAATATTAAGGTATCACAGAGGTATCATCAACTTGTCATAGAGGTACCAGAATGTGGGTTGATTATTAAAAAGAAATAACAGTACAGAAGTGGCAGAAATATGTTTGAGGTGATTTAGAAAGTTTATACACGAACAGCATTGTAACATTTTTTTTTTAGCTGTTAAAAGACTTTCTTTCCCACTTTGACACAATTGTGAAAATTAATACAGGCATCTTTCTGTAGAGTCAGTATCTTAAGTTTGAGTACTTCAAAAAAGTTTAATTTGTAGTAAGTGAGGTAGTTGTTGGTGATCTCAGGCGAGAAATTCAACCTCAGGAGCCATGATACCTCAAGCCACAGTTGCACAGATGTGACAGCTACAATATCCAACACACTCTAGTTACAAGCTGGCCTTTCAGAGGTCTCCCTTTCTACTGATTTTGGATCAAGATCCATTTAGTGTCTTGGCTTAAGTTGTTAAGTAGCTGTCAGCAGTAACCAATGCACCAAAGAAAAATGCAAAGCATATGTGAGACATCCTACAACAAAGACTGAGTCATGAACTTCACTTGGACACATCCAGTTATCTCAGTGGCAAAATGACATCAAAGAGGTGGTCTGGATAATAAGCCAACATGTTATATGTCTTAAGTCATTGAAAATAAATCAATTCACAAATACAAAGATACATTTCCAATGTCTTGTGGCAAACTGGAAAACCTTCACTAGTGATACAGGGCTGATATTTCTTTTGATATGCAGAACAAAGCCTAGAGAAGCCGTCTATTATGTCAAAAATGGCTGACAGTACAATTCTCTCTCTCTAATGCAAGCCTAATCATTTGGCTCCAAACTTCTGCATCAAACCTTGTCCCGCTCCAAGTCGGAGAGTTCTTGAAACGGAGCCAGTGGGAGATTTCCAAACATCAAAGCAGAGCTGGAGAATTTTTCTTTTTTTCCCAAACTGAAATAACAGAGTTTTTCACAGGAAGAAATCTATATGTAGGCTTGTACACAGTCTGCTATGTGAGACGCCTCATCAAGCAGAATTGTTTTAATTACAACATCAAAGGAAAAGATCAGATTTATTTGAGCTTGAACTATGTAATTAAATATAACTGGCAGGGCTTCAATCATAACTCACCCATATACTGCATTTAACCCGATACTCTGAAGAAGAGTCTCAACTGTTATCAGGTAATAATCCGGTCTCATCAAGAATCCAAATTTTTACCACTGCTGCTTCTTTTGGTAATCAGAGATGCAGAAAATGTTGTTTACTGCTATTCTCTCTTTCATGGAGTCATAAACCGCATTTCCATTATTATTCCATTATTATTCCATTTTGAGGCAAAATGTTGAATGTCGCATTAAAGAAAATGCAAATTAGGGACAGTTCCATTAACTGGTTTGGAGCAAATAAACAAAGCTGCATTAACATACTTCCGTCAGAAGATGGCAGTGTAATGTACTGCTGTAGGCTATTCCTTCAGTTAACAGTAAACGAAGAGATTATGCAAGAAAGAAAACAGTAGAAGAGATTGCACAAGAGAGAATGAAAAATAATAAAACATAGGTTGCTAATCAGACAACTTTGGCCACCCATGAGAGAAAATATGTCTTCAGGAATTAGATTTTATATTGTTCTTTCATGTCAGCTTGCCCTGACAGGCAGAGCAGAAACAGCCATGTGAGTTAAATGTTCATTACATCAGAACGTACTCGCAAAAAGTGTTTCCATCTCCTGTTTAGCGCATTAACTCATTCATGCAGGTGGCGTGGTGCTTGCTGCTTAGGGTTGAAACTAACAATTATTTACGTGATCAATCAAAGCATCACTTGACAATAATATGTATTACTTTACATTATATCAACAAAAATACTTTTGAAATAGTTCAGTAAGATAACATGGTCAATAACAATGTAAAGATGGTGAGATTTTGCAGGTGTAATGCTGACTGTCGCTAAGTACTGCTGAAGCTTTTGGGAATTGAATTCGTCTTGCAGGTATTCAGTCATAAAGAAAAAGTATTGGATTTCCTTGTGCTGCTGGTGGTGCTGTGGGAAATTTCAGGGAATCTCCAAAGACAGTTGGCTTCGTCCTTTGGGGATCATCAATGTCGGTACAAAATGCCAAAGCAATACATCAAACACTTGTTGGATGGACCAAAGTGGTGACTGACAGACCGATACATCATCACTAAAGCCATGCCATGGGCTGACTGAAACCAGAGAAAAGTACCAAGCTTTGGATGTCAGAGTTCAGTAAACAAGGTTACAGACCCCAGTAAGTCAAACAGTGAAGTACCAAGTCAACCCTGCTGTAGCAACCCATGCACTTGTGGTAACCATACCAAATAATACTATAATGGTGAGTATGTGGAGTTTCTGAGCCACCATTGCCAAGAAATGTTAAAGCATTTTATCACATGAGCTGTTATTTACACAGTGCATACCCACTAACACAGCAAACAGCAGTCTGCTTGTTAGTAGGCAAATAAAAGACTTTTAAGACTTGAGTTGCTCTAGTCAACCATATTCATTGTATGCCATTTCAAAGCAACAATTTATTGACCACAGACATTCTGCTGCTGCTGCTGTTGATCTTCGGTACCAATGGTGTCTGTGAACTTTGCTGGATAAAATAATTACTCCATCATGCTCTGTCTGTCCAAAAATATAAAAACAAAGAACTTCATCTCCCATGGGGCCCCAGGTAGAGCAAGAGGCTCCACTGTAGCAAATTATACAGAACATTCCTGACGCATGACTCTCCCACTGTCTCACACACACACACACACACACAAGTATACACACACCATGTGCTTCCACACAGCATACGCCCTTCATGCCAATAGAAACGCACACAAACTCAAACAAACACTAAAAAACTAATTTACAAACTCAGAATTTAAGAGTGAATGAGTTTGTGGTTCAAGGACAAGATTAGGCAAAATTAAAACACTATGAATACATCCTTTAGAATTTATACATGAGAACAAGAGGCAGGGAGAGAGAAAGAGTGAGTGTGTGCATTGTCCTTGTGCTTGAGTGGTATCGGTGTGTCAGTGTCCAGCTCAGCACAGGCTGGTGGTGCAGTATCACATTGCCATCATTTA
>CAFUXE010000797.1:528031-538365 GCA_903364295.1 Serranus cabrilla | reverse complement strand
TGTGCAGGAAACTGCAGTGAAGTTAGCTGATATTACACGAACCCGCTGGGGATCGTATCTCTTCAATTCTGAACTGTACATAATACACACAGCATCCATTACAGTGGCATAACAACTGTTACGATTCTCAACATCAACACTGAATAACATATGTTAGCGTTTGAAATGTTGATGTCAGTTAACGTTAGTAATTGAAAAGTTAACAATGTTCTTTTTTTATTAGCTTGCAACACAAACCAATTAGCCGACGAGGTGTGGCGTAAGCTAGCTAGAATGCAATTAGTCCGCTCCATTGAATTGCCTGTATTTGTTGTCACTCACTGTTGTAACGTTATGTTTAGTATGACATGTGTAGCAATCTTCAACCTGTTGAAATGAATGTGTGGCTGCTAACCAAACAACTCCGGTTGACGTGTAAAGATGAAAAAAAGAAAAAAATAGTTTTGTATTTGTTTAGTACGCCCGTGACGACTGACAGGAAGTATTAGGGGTCGTCTGGATATAATTTACGTATATTTTGTCTGGTTGGGTGACCTAAGCATACGGCTATCCTAAATTCATATGGGTTTTAGCTCCTCTTGTATTTCCACGATGAGGCATGATGTGGGCAGAGCTGACATTTGTCAGCAGGCTGTTTCTGCCCCTGTTGTACACACGTGGTTGACTTTTGCTGTCTGGTGTTGGATAGGTCTATATTAAATTGCTAAGACGGTATTAACGTAGCAAACTCATTTCACTAAATTAGGTACAGTGCCCACAAGGACATTTTCAGAGAAGTGTTATTTTTGACATTATGTTGTTGATGTTTACTTTATGTATGCCCACTTGTACAGTTTACGACTGAAGCACATCAGCACAGAGATGTCAGAATTAAATCTTTTTTTCCATTTAGAACATGTTAGGTCAGCTCTGAAGAAAATACTGCATCACTTGTATTGGGAAGCCCATTTATGCCAAGCAAGAAAAAAATAATGTAAAATAGAAAGTTGGAAAATCATACTGAAAGGTCATCTGACAGTTCAGTATGCACCCACATAGAGACCACAGTGAAATGACGCTGATAAATGTGTAATTATTACAATACACTGTAATTAGAAGTTGATATGATATGATTCAGCTATGATTAGACTTCTGTTTGCCATACAGTCAGTGTCTCTGACTCTGACCTTTGTACTGGTTTTATGTTTAAAGACCAACTTAAAATGCATAAATGCAGAGGACTGGCATAGTTGGGAAGAGAGAAATTTTGTAATCAACTATATAACTTTCCAGAGTTTGGAAACCCTGTTGATTATTGCAGTGAAGCCATATGGAAATATTATTTAAATTGAAATCCTGGATTGGTTTGGTATTGCCTTTTTCAATCTAAATGTCATTTATATTTTCTAACAATTCTGTTTTACTCTACATTTCTAGATTGTGATCAGGCATAATGGAGACAACAGGAGTATGTGAGATTGATGTGGCCGCCAGAAGAATAGTGGGAGGCAGTGACTCTCCACCTGACCTGGACAGTCCATGTCAGGTAAACCCTGTAAACCTGTGATGTGTGTGGGCTGTTTTGATGATGTTATCTTTTTTTGCCATAATGTTGCTGGCACGCAACATTACAGTTTTAAATGATCATCAGATGCAATGGATTAACTGCAACTTGTCACTAAAAGTACCAACTGATTTTTTTTAGTAATTGGTCTTGCAATACATGCATTTTGATATCAATACCATACTGTTTTTTTTTTTCTTTTATTACAAATCCCTTTCCTTTCATTAAAAAATCCAATATTCTCAAATCTGTGAAATGTTCTCTAAACACAAAAGCAGATATACAACTTTTTGGCTACATAAAGTAATTTAAAACTGGCATCATTTTGGTTGACATCAGAAACAGAAAATATGTAAAAAAGAAAAGTTTTTTCAGTTTTTGTTACTCTGTGCTGTGCGACAAACACTGCCAGCTTAAAAGAGCTGTTCAGTGAGATGTTTAAGCTTCCTGTGGTCATTTGAATTGTGTATGTGTGTATGTGTGCTATTAGGAGGAGGTGGCGGAGTTTGGTTTGGGTTTGTGCTGCGCTGAGGAGGAGAGGGGAGAAACTCCCGGCAGAGAGGACAGTCCAAGCGAGCTGGGGGAGGCGGAGCTCGACCCCGGTGGAGACCTCAAGAGCGGAGAGGACAAGGCTTTTGGTAGTACCACTACATGTATCTTTCAAGCACTTAGAGACATGCTCCTGATTAGCTGGATGGAAGGATGGATGGAAAAGAAAAGAAAAGAAGGCACCTGCAATGTGACATATTCCCTGTCTGAAACGGGCTATAGGGTAGATGAAGGTCAGGTTGTACCAGACAGCCAGAATTCTAGTTAAGGTTGTCCATAAGAACAATAATGAACTCCTAACACAGCAACAGGAACACATATAAACATAAATAAAGAGGATAATACAGTGCACCATTTATTCAATTCAATAAAAAAAATGGGACTATATAGGAAGCGTAAAACCTTTAAAAAGAGGTGCTAATGCTGTAGTTTCAGTCAATAATATTTATTGGTAGGTGTGCAAGGTCCAGAATAAGCATTAGGTAAGAAGACAACAAATTAACAGACATATTAAAAATATGTTTTGAGATCAATCAAAATTACTATATACATCATTTTCATTTGACTCGACTAAAAGTGCTGCACATAAAATATTTTTGCACACGTAGGTGAAAAAATAATTGCATCTTTGTTTGGACCACAGGAAATACGGTAATAGTGACAGCAATGCTTAGTTTGACCCAGTGCGGCTCGGCTGTGGCTCATCTATTTTTTGCCCGTGATGTGCGTTGTTCTCAGCAAAAAAATTGTCTTTACAATTGAGCACACGTATCTGACCTTTTTCTGTCTGAACTAAATATGAATGAAATTAAACATTTTCTTATTATACGTAAACTCCATATAGACGGATAGGGCTGGCAGGCAGTGGCATAGCAGCCATGCTGTCATTGTGGAAACTACACTTATGTGAGTCACAGCACTTCAGCGAGGTAGCCGTAATGCAATAATGCTCCTAATTTGCATATTATTACATCTACTTATTGAAGACATATACAGGGTTTTATTTTTTGTAGACTTATGCTAAAATGTTGAATGAATGAAATACCTGCAAGCTCTGTACAATGAAAGTATCCCTTTAAATATTTTTTTTCTGATTTTGTTGTGGTTTATGTTCCAGGGAAGGAGGTTGTTCTTTTGATGCAGGCCCTGAACTCCCTCGCCACTCCTGAAGAGAAATTAGCTGCTTTGTGCAAGAAATATGCAGACCTGGTGAGCTGCTGCATTTGTACGGTCACATTTTAAATGCGTTACCATGTCCAACTGCAAATGACATGTTCAATGAACAAAAAAAACAACAAGTTTAGCTATAATGCGATAGTTCTGATGCTGACTGTGTGTTTCAGTTGGAGGAGAGCCGCTGCATGCAGAAGCGGCTGAAAGCCCTGCAGAAGAAACAGTCTCAGATAGTGAAGGAGAAGATCCACCTGCAGGGGGAACACAGCAAGGCCATCCTGGCCCGCAGCAAGCTGGAGAGCCTCTGTAGGGAGCTGCAGAGACACAACAAGACACTGAAGGTACACCTCACTCTGCTGTTGATCATGAACCACTGGAGTAATGTGGTGTTTGTTTCATTAACATGAACGCTCCTTAATTCTTTTCATTATCAACTTTGTATTTGTCCTTTGGAAGGACCAATTTTAGACCCTGCTTATATTATAGCATTGGTTGCCTGAGTGAATATTCCAGATTTCCCTCTTCGCTCTTGAACATCTTCTCTCATTCCTGCTCCTGTCACATCAGGAGGAAAATGCCCAGCGGTCCAGGGAGTATGAGGAGCAACGGAAGGAGGCCATGCTACACTTCCAGATGACTTTGAGTGATATCGAGGTGCAGATGGAACAGCATAGCTCCCACAACACCAAGCTGAGGCAGGAGAACATGGAGCTGGCCGAGAAGCTCAAGAAGCTCATCGAGCAGTATGAGCTCCGAGAGGAGGTATGGGTACAAAACTAATTTAAAGTAGCACTGTCTTCATATGTGAGCTCCTTTACAGCTGCAAACAAAGAAATTGTGGTTGACAAGAAACTGCGATTTCAATTAAGCTTTGCCTTCTCTGCCAACTCTGAGATTGTTTTCCTGTGGAACTTGAATCATGGCAGAAAGTAAAAGATGCTAATTGTTGTTCCTCACTTTAAAATGTCACTATTGTGTTTATTACTGCCACAAAATGTTAATGTTTTCACTTAGTTAAATATTTTAAAAATTAGTTCTTATTATTACTACCAAATATTAAGTCATTTTCACAATCTTTTATTTTAATTTTGACCCTTTAAATGCCAGTTTGTCTACAATTGAAAGCCTGATATAATAACACGATTTTATGTTGTAACTACTATGGGATCAAAATTGTTGTTTTGAATTAGTTCAAATGGTGGCATTTGTGTCTGTGTTGTGTATACACAGTTTAGTGTGTAGTAGTGAGACACAGTAGTTAACATGCGGGCCAGTTAAGTAAATCGGAGGACAAGGAAAAATGCAATTCCTGGCAATAATAGACGAAAAGAGTAACAGGACCACTACAGGTATTGAACATTCAAGAGTGTGTGCATTTGTTGAATAGCTAAAGATTTGTCAAACCACTGGAGTGCTTCAACTGTGAAGCAGTGGCACATAGTGTTGAACACAAACACTGAAGTTTACATTTTGATTTCTTTGGTTGTTATTTTACATAGTTTGAACTGCAAAGTTTCTGATCAGTTGCTCACAGCGGGGCACGTCACAGGTCATCCAGCCTAAAGGAACTCGGTTGTGTCCCTCTTGCAGCACATAGACAAGGTGTTCAAGCACAAGGAGCTGCAGCAGCAGCTGATGGATGCCAAGCTGCAGAGAATCACTGAGATGATGAAAGAAGTGGAGGAGAAGCAGCAAAGAGAGAGAGACTTTGTGAGTGCATCTTTTGTGCCCATTTTCCTCTGCACCAAATTAATTCAACAAATGGTATTAACTGGATCATGAACTGATTGTATTTTGATGTTTCAGCTGCTGAAGGACGCCACAGAGTCCAGACGCAAGTGTGAGCTGATGAAGGAGCAAGAGACGCAGCTCAAACAGCAGGTAAGTACTCAGTTCTTTGGCTCAGACACACTGCACACCCCAATGCAGCAGCTGTTCCTTTGAAAGGCTTGTGTGACCCCAGCTAAAAGCTTTGCTCTCCTCTCATCTCCTCAGCTCTCCCTCTACATGGACAAGTTTGAGGAGTTTCAGAGCACTCTGGCTAAAAGCAACGAAGTCTTCACCACTTTCAGACAAGAGATGGAGAAGGTGAGTGACGGATTTTCTGTTTGGCAAGTGCTGGTGTCTCCCTGTTTTCCCTGCTGGCTGTTAACTGTCTGCATTTACCTCCAGATGACCAAGAAGATCAAGAAGCTGGAGAAGGAAACCACACAGTGGAGGACCAAATGGGAGAGTAACAACCAGGCCCTGCTGCAGATGGCTGAGGAGGTGAGTCTTCTCTCTGCTTCTCTTTATCCTGCCATCATATTTGTTTGTTCTCTCCTGGTTTCTCATACCAGACATAAAGCGGACCGGAGTTAGATTGACTGATTGGATGCAGGCAATTGTTTTCTTAATGCAATGCAGAACTATTGTCAAGCATAAACACTGAATTGATTTTAATTACTGTGTGTGCACAGTGCAGCTGAATGATCAAAGATCAGATTAAATGACTGGGATCAGGGGCAAATAAACTTGATCGGGACATCCCTTCTCATGAGACATTGCGTTGTGTTGTAGAAAACCCTGCGTGATGGTCATTTCAAGGCCATGCAGGGGAAGCTGGAGCTGCTGGAAAGGTTGTGCAGAGCCCTGCAGAAGGAGAGGAACGACCTCAACAACCAGCTGAGCCTCCTCCAGGAGCAGGGAGACAAAGGGACCACTGCGCCTCCTGAAGCCCAGCCACGGGAGCCCTCCACTGGGGAGGAAGATGACGACGAGGAGGAAGACGAGGAGGGCTTGGCACAGGGTGACGAACTGGAGACAGAGGGCATCCACCAAGCTCCCAGACCACCTGAACTGGACCCCACACCGGCTGCTACTGACAAAACCACTACTGCTACGACGACGACCAGCCAGCCTGCAGAAACACCCGGCTCCCAGCAGGACTGAGCGAGCCTACAAGGCCTGTGAGTCGGGAGAAGGGTGTAACCGGAGGGCTCCACACACCTCCAGCCTAGTTCCATAACTAGCCAGAAAAACCATCTTCAATGGGGATAGATTTCTTTTCTTTTTTTAATCCTAGACTTGCCTCTCCACGTTTCTACACAGAAACTGTACCCGTATCTTTTTGTGCTATAGTTAAAGAGGAATAAAATGATTGTATCAAGGATTCTATACTAAAACTTTGCCCATGTTTACATTGGTTGTAATAATTGGCTTTGTGGTGAGCACTTGGTACTCCCTGTTTTCTATCATAACTGTATTTTCATAGGAAATTTCCACGCAGTCAAATTGAAGCTGTTCAAAGTCAAAATTGGTCTTTTAGTTCTCTCTTCACATGCTCTCTCCCTGTAGTGTCAACTTTCACTAAATTCAAAAGTGGGTACATCACATGCATATTGTCATTATGAATGTAGCCTCATTGTCTGCACGTGATCTGACATGCTAGAAGAGGAAACTGGACAAAGTGTAAAACAAGTGCAGAGTTTGGTGCAACTATTTTGGCCGCAGGGTATTGAATATTATTTTTTGATCACATATTACAACTTGGATACATTTAAATTTCTCGATCACAGCAGATGGTGTTACATAAAAATAAATCTGCACATCCTTGTCAAATAAGTGGTGGTGGTTTGAGGCTTGGTTAGGCAGTGACTACTTGTGGGACAGTTTGTGAGCTGCTTTACCTGATGAGTTCACATACTTGCTAACTGCAAGTTAGCAGGCTAGCTGGTAGGGCTGTCACTCTTTCTGAAAAAAAAAAATTAGAAAGAAATTAGAAATTGTGAAGTGCATTTACCTAACAGGCTGTTCCTGCTACAGTTAACAAGGCTTTTCATTCTTGCAAAATTAAGAAAACCAGTGAGCTGTGTTCAGATCATCATGACACCAAAACGTCTCAGAACAAATGGTGAAGGCATTTTCAACTTTTACTTTAGATAAAAACCTTGTGGATAAACATGAGGCTTACTCTTGAAATAGTGACAGTGCTTCTAGCTAGCTTAGTTGCTAATTGGACAAAAAATTAAGTTTAATCAAGAGAAGTATTTATACTATCAACTCCTGCAAACCACATCTCTTGTGTGGATCATTTTATGTGCAAGGTTATTTCAAATTGTTGTTGCAACACGGCTATTGTTAAAAACTTCCTTGATTTTGAACTCGGGTCCTGGCAAAGTTTTGCTTTTACAAGGGCTCATCTGACTGGGTCAAAACCAGCGTAACCTTTTTTGGTTAAATTATAGCTCCACCAGTTCATCACAAGATTCATAGTTTCTTAGTTGCCCAACTTTAAAGAATCTGATTGTACTGGGCTGTTGGCAGCACTGTGGTGCTGTTGATGAGAAAATTGAAATCTTTTGAGAAGTTGTTGTTTTTTGTAAAGAGTAATATTTCAAGTATGATTTTGTAATCTCACAAGAAAAGGGTTAGCACTTTAAAAAAAAATCCAAATATATGATCAAATTAGATGACATGTTCTTGCAATATTATGACTTAATTCTTAAAATAGTATCCTTGCACACAAGAGGATTTACAGGAAGAGATTCAGCATGTTGTGGATCTAAATGCAGATGAAACAGAGTTACCCATGTGTTATTTTCATCAGGACTCATCAGGATATGTAGTAATAAAGCTCACTTCTGTTACCACAGGTGTCACCAAATCAACCAAGACTGAAATCTTAAGGATTATGAGGATAGTTTAGTTTTATGGAAAAACATGGGCTAACATGAAATTGAAACATAAAAGGAATGAAACAGGTCGAGACAGTTATTTTGTTGCTGGCACACCACCCACTTGAGACACAAAGATGATGTAAAGAGAAAGCTCAGCAAATGTCCTTGTTAAATGTGTTTGCTTTTTCATCTGCATCTCAGCAATTTTTTTTTAATGAACCATGTAATTCGATTTCTAAATGGCCAACGCTATAGAGCTAAGTCAGGAGTTCTGAAAGGCCTTCATGGAGTTTCTGTAAATTATGTTTCAAATATAACAAACATCTTAGTACGTCAGAATAATGGACCTCAACATCGTCGACACTTTATACTGGAAGAAGATTGAATGTGATTTTCTTTTCTAATGCATTTGAATAAAAAGATTGATTTCCATCAGCCATTCATATCAATAGGAACAATTTCAGGAACTGCAGTTATTGTAAGTGAAGTCATCAGTCTGTGTTACGACTAGAATCCCCTCGAAACAAAGTCAGTTCATACATATTTTATTCTGAGTCACTAGTTTTCTGTTGGGGCACCTTTGTTAAATCTTTATCCACGCTCGCTCCACTGCTGAGGCAATACCTCATAATGCAGCTACTGTTCTGCAGCAGGTCCAAATCCTTGAATATAGTACTTTTTGATACAGTGATCTGCAAATCCCCTTTAATTGCTTCAGCTGCGTCCTTGTTTAAGATCAGTCTTAGTGGTCAATACAAAGTGAAGTGTTGAAGGACAGGATTGTTCCAGCCATCAGTTCAAGTGGCCGTCCTTTAGGACTGAGAATAATCAGGTGTGGTGTTAACAAATAATCTTCCTGAACAAGTCTGTAGACAAAGTTGGAACAATTGAATAACCTGTGTAACTGGCCTTTCTGTTTCTTCTCATGCATTTTTCTTCATTGTGTGGATTTAAAAAACAAATTCATGTGAACATGTACAGGGTCAGGTGGTGTGTGCGTTATAATCTTTCGGGTAAAGGACAGGTCTAGTCCAAGGGAGCCGAAATACTTTTTCGGCATCCATTTCCTCTTTGTTTGGCGTTGCCCTAGATTGACTCTCAGGTAATGTCAGAATCTACCTCTGCAGGTGAGACTAACTGTGAAAGAAGCGGCATGAGTCAACATAGCTACGGAGAGCTCTATTTTTACTATAAAAAATGAGCCCACACCCCCTCTTTGATTGTACAATGTTCTTATAGTCCTGTCTTGCTTTTCAATAAACATTTTGTAGAATTTGCAATACCTGGATTTATTTCCTCACTAAATTAATGGCACTTTTTTTTCCCAAGTGGAAGAGTGAAGGAGATAAGGTCATTTGTACTGAGATCATTCAGTCTGAGAAAAGCATTGAAGTAGGGCTGTAGCTATCGATTCTTTTTGGAATCGATTAATCTAGCACTTTAGTGGTCGATTAATCTGATTTTTTTTTTTTGCATTTTTAAACAACCAAAACAAATAATGCAAAACGAAAATGATGTGGTTGTAAAATGTTCAAGCAATTGGCTTTTATTTCTTAAAAAACAGAAAACTCCCAACATTTGGCTGCAAAACTAAGCCTATTTATTGCAATTTAAACATTTAGTGCAAGTGCCAACAATAGATAACAATACAGTTAAGTGAACGTACCGTAAAACATGTGTAACATGTAACACTGAATATTATTATTATTGTCATGCTGTAATGTAGCACTGACATCAAAGTAAATATCTGTTTTATGTAGATTTCTACACCTGCAGCATTTACCATTAGGCTACGAACAAATAATATTCTCTGGGAGGCCTATTTGGTATGGTAACCTAGCAACTTGTCTGTGCGTGTGTGTTTGTGTACGTGTGCACGCATGCTGTGCGTGACGGAGAGTGATAGACAAGATTAGGGTGCATGCGTGCGTGTGAAGAGGTTCTTTTGTTCGTCTATACTTGCAATTGAACATGAACAAGTTTACTAATCAAACACATCAACGCTAAACATCATATCAAGTCAAACCGCATCAAAACATCGTTATAAACACAGTGGGCTATGTGATTAAACTCAGCGACCATCAATGTAAACAGGCTACGTTACCTTGAGCGCCGCTTGGCGGAACCGCATAATGTGGATGTTTACGGTTCAGATGCTGAATCATCGATGTTGTACTGCTGTAGTAAGCGAGCTCTGCTTTGCAGTATTTACACAGCACCTTGTTGCCTTCGGTGTTTAGTATGTAATGATCCCAAACTTTTGATATTTTCTGTCTTTTCTCTTTTCTCCGACTCTCCGCCATCGCGCCAATTAAGTTCAGAATGTTTGAAGGTGTGCTCCCTCAACAACGGTCCGTGTGGAACAATCAGATCGCTGCGCGTCATCGGAATTTAACGACGCTTCGAGGCAG
>CAFUXE010000797.1:503637-523388 GCA_903364295.1 Serranus cabrilla | reverse complement strand
TTATGTTGCTAACTAACTAACAGACAGACAGACAGACAGACAGACAGACAGACAGACAGACAGACGAACAAACTCCGGGGAATACATTGGCGGAGGTAAAAAACAAACTTGTTTTGCTGCCTTGTTCTGCATTTCTCTGTGTTGGGAGGTATGAGATTAGACCTGGTAGTAAAGGTATTATACATTTTTCTCATGTTTCAGATTGTGATTTTTTTAAGCGTATCCTTATGGTCCCTCTTAAAAGTTTCACACTTACCTGTTAACACTATTTGTGTGTTTATCTTGAAAAAGTGAAACTGCACACCTATAGGTGAACAGGTGCTTTAGAAAAGGCCGTAGGCAACAGCCGCATAACAAAGTTCTGCACGCTGTCTGTAGACTTGCAATTAAAGAACTTTTATTGGGACGGATTTATTATTATCTTTTTCTTTTTTTTTTCTCTTTAATGTTAAAGTTTTTTCCCAGTAAATCCCTTTTAATTTCAAGTCTACAGACAGTGTGTGGATCTTATTTTTATTTTTTTTTTACTTTGAACATGGACAAGACTAGAGTCAGTTTGTCAAGGCAGAATCATTTTTTTCACTATAGCTGTCCCCCTAAAGCCCAACAGCTTTGGAATAAGCATCAGTTTTTATCTCTAGGTCTAAGCATTTTAACTCCAGCCTTTTCCACACTTTTTTCCATCTCAATCCATGTTTATCCCAGCCACAAACATCTTTTCATTTACTGCTTATGTAATCACAAAATGTTTGAAATTCACTTTGGTTTCCGTATGAGCAAACCTCCAGACCCTTCTTTCTGGCACATTTAGTCACTTACATGATCATCAGAGGCACTGAGTAGGTTGCCGCTGAGGTTGGGATTCCAGGAGAGACCGTAACCTTCTTTCTGGTGGCCTTTCAGCCTTAAGTCAGGACTACACTCCCCACTGGGATCTGAAACACACATATAAACACTGAATTTACATTCACGACGTGTGACTCACTGAAGTTATCTTCAGTCTGAGGCACATGATCATAAATATATCAGCACAGCAGTGATCCAACCTGGCTTGGATGGGTGCTTATTGTAGTCAAAGACCAGCACATCAGAGGTGGGAGTCTTGGTGGCGATGATGCAGTGATTCTGGGGCATGTAGCGGGCACGATTGACCTCTCCCTCGTGGTTGATCTTGATTTCAATCTCGATTTTCCCACTTACCGATCCAAATCCACCAAACTCTGACAAGAGAATACAATCAGGCTGCAGTTCATTCAAGGTAGGAAAAAGACACCAACACTTTAAAAACTGCAAGTTAAACCTGTGTAAAACTGTACTATTCACATTTGTGACATTCAATTTAGCAGATAAGGTTCTAAAATCAGCCTTGATTAACATTATTATTGGATATAGTTATTGCCCCCCCTAAGAGCAGTGCATCTCTGTGTATTTAATATATAGTATGTATATAGTGATTACTTTGAGAAGCTAAGACCATTGACCATAAACAGCCATTGTACTAAAAAGAACAATATGTTCACCAAAATCTAAAATGGGTGGTTGAAGAAAGTCATTATGTGCTCAAGCATAACTTAAGAGCAAGGGAGAGAACTCACAAACCAACATATAGTAATCTATTACTTTACCCCTTTATTTTAATATGTGTGCTGGACTGTTTTGTATGCATGGACCTTTGGACTTGGACTGTACCTGAAATGGTTCAGTGGTGATACTAACATACTAATACTACCTCTGGCAACACACCAAAGACAGCACACCCACACAGCTGGACACCATCAACATACCTGCTGGAAGACAAAATAACACAGTTTGGGCACAAAGATTGAATGGGATGACTTGATTCATTTCCTCACCATATAAAACTAAAGCTAATCAGTATTCCAACCAAAGTCAGTGTCTATTAAAACTAAATATTTTATAAGGTAGGGAAACATTTTAGGCCTAACAGATACACACCATGTTTTGGGTGAGAATCATTTAATGTTAAAAAAATAAATAAATGAATAATAATAAAAACATTAGCCAGTTGTCTGTAGAGCAAATGTACACAAGGTATTATTATAATGGCAATAAGAAACTGTTTGGATGCATGTGAAAAGTATTCTACAGCAGTACTGAAAACGGACTCCGGTAGTATTTACCTCCTTTTTCGCTGTCGTAGTGCGAGGCATCAAACTGGGCATCGTCATTTGGTACCTGGACACTGGCAATCACAAGGTGGTTCTGCTCATCTGATGTATGGGTCCCCAGAACCAGCCTGTGAACGGCATAGTCTTTCCCCTCTGGCCTGCAGAGTTTCACAAAATGGACAGGATTTGAATCTATACTCGGTAGCAAAGAAGCTTTGCATTTCAGTTCAAAGGGACAGATCACCCCAAATCTCCTAACACCCTGCAACTCACACCAAAACATTGGTCTATTTTGACACAGCACTACATGTAAGCTCAAAAATATTTGGATTTTGGGCTGAACTTTCACTTTAGTATTAGTGCAGGCTTTTGGTATAGTAGGAAGAGAAATGTGATTGATTACAGTTTTCAAAAAAACATTCCAAAACTGTTAAAGATAGCTGATAGTAAAAGGAAAGTAGCAATATATTTTTAGAATGCTTTCATACAGCAAAGGATTCTGAGGTATAAAAAAACATTTGGAGTGTATTCTTGTTATTTGGTATAACCAGTCATATCTGTGCTACAGACATCAGACAGGGAGGCCATTCAATTTTCTAGCTGTCATAAATGCTAAACAATGTAAATAAAACGGACAGAAGCATAATTACTGAGAAGATTTAGATATTTCCCATTGAAGTTGGCACTAAAAGCTTGTGTCACACAAAAACAAGACAAGGCTTACAGCTGGAATATATTGGTTGCATGTGTTGTTTTTTCATTCCTTTTCCTCTAAAACAGGTTTGAAGGAATAATTCAAATAATACATATACAAGATGAATATACTTCACAAAAGACCATCTAACCAAACAAGTATAAATCAAATAATGATCACAATCCCCAATTTCCAAAACAAATGACAATTTAGCATTAATTCACAGTGCAAAGTGATATTTAGAGGCAGCAAAAATGCTAATAGCTTTAGTCTTTTTAGGTGCCACATGTGGTTAGGTCCACTCAACTTAATTTTTTTCTCTCCAAATTTTAAGATGAATGACACTTTGACTTGAATTGACAGTCTGCTCCCTCGCATTTAAAGATGGGACTTGCTTATGTCAGTGCAAGCAAGCTGTAGTCAAATCACAGGCATCTTATCTGCACACTGCTGTGCGATCAGCACCCCACTGATCCCCAGCCTCAAGAGAGAAAGAGTCCCTTAATGATATGATTGCCTGGCAGAATATGAAGTGAGATAAAATCACTTAATACTTGTTCTGTTATCTGACAACAGGAAATTATGCAAATTGGAACAACTAAACTGCAAGTTCTCCTGTATTAAAACACAGCATAGGTTATCAGACAGCAGAAGGAGATTCAAATAACATTTTAATTGGCTGACACACTAAGCAGGTGGCTGTCAGTCCAACTTCTAACCAGATGTTTGCTGTTTTGTTGTTTGAGTCCCCAAGAGAAATAGATTTTTGCAGGAAAACACTAGCACAGAGCATGTAGAGATAGAAAGGTGGAACAAAGACCTGGGTGACTGTACAGTCATGCAGGTGGTGGACAGAGGCAAACAGCTAGAATGACAACAGTTCATCACTAGGAGCAGGGACAGAGCTGGCACTGGCCCAAAAATAAATAGTTTGATAGACTTCCGTTGACATTGCTGTCAAGATTCAAACCTCATTTTATGAGATCTAAGATGAGACCATGTGATTACCTGTTGACATCTGGAAGCCACTGGACAGTAAGGCTGGGCCACTCCAGCGCATGAGTCATCACCAGGTCATACAGGAAAGGTGTGTTTTTCTTCCAAATCTTGTACTCTTCATTGATGACCCTTTCTTCCACTGCATCGTCATACACTTTAACAGAACAACACGGTATACGTTACAGGTGTAACAGCAAATAGTTAAAGATGAGCACTTTCCCTCTGTATGGTTACACATGTCCTCGAGCAAACATTTTATTAAGCACAGACAGTTACATACTAAGTATAACCACCCTGGTCCTGCTGAAGCCACTGGGGTTCACCAGGGGCTTGCTTCATGACTCGTTGATAGACAGAACAGCCTCACATGCGTTATACCAAACTCAATGCTACATTAACTATATTTCTGGAGAGAAGAATGATGTATCACATTCAAAACCGGATAACTGGTCGGCTATTCTGTCTTATCAACCTTCCTCTCAGGCTTCATAAATGGTTTGGTGCTCGCTACTACGCACTAACGTTACGCTGTATTTTGGTGAAGGGGGCTGTGGTAGCGCCACTACAAGCAGACAAGGCTTAAGTTAAAAGTAGTGCTGTCTGGTGGAATGGATGTATACTGAACTTAAAGAGTATAGAGTGGAAAGGACGTTCGTTTATAAACAATAACAACAACCGAGAGGAGCACACAGTCCGGCAAAACCCAACAAACCTCCTGACAGGACTTTACTAAGCTAGCAGTCTAGCTAGCATCCATGTCAGAGTTAAACGGCCGTGGTGCTCACACAAAGCGGTACACGAGGAAAACGGGCCACCGCTGATACCATACCTAGTTCTGGTAAACCTACCCTCTTTATCGGCCATGGTCCAAACTCTGCACTCTGTCACGATGCTCGAAAGCAAAGTAACTGGTAACGCTAGACGCTGTTTTAGTGAATACTGATGTTTCCCCTAGCTAGTACTGCTGTGGTTGGTACCACTACAAAAGTAGGCTCCTTCCTTTTCAGCGCCGAATTACTTGACACAGAGTACGCATGCGTCAGGGCACGTATTCCCACGAAGGTTAAAACTGCGCGCACACTGCGCAGACAACATGGCTCTAAAATATACTTAATATACATACAAGCTGTTTCTGCAGTATATGATGTATATACAAAGCACAATCTATGACTTTATATTCTCTCCATAGTAATAACTATATTTAGGGAATATGGTACTTTGCATCTGAGATTTACAAACTTTGTTAATTTGTCTCATTAGGGGTGAGGATCTTGGAATGCCTAAGTGTATTCATTTTATTTCTCATGCAGACCTGTTGACCGTGGTGTGTAGGGAGTACAGTCACACTATGCATTCCAATGAGTTTATTTTGTAAAAGTCTCGTCCATAAACAGCAAAAACAGTTTACAGTAAATTACAAACCTTGAAAATGCAAAACATGTTCCAAATACGAGCATAACAAAGATCTGAAGGAAATAAAAAAAAGCATGGGTTTACATAAAGAATGTGTCTTAATCAGCAATCATCAAAAAAATAAATAGGTCTATATCTCATGACAACAATAGCAGGAGCAAAGTAAAGGCAACTGACAGAGTTAAAAGACAGAGTAGTCTGGTGTCATCTTTAATCAATCTGAGTAAACTCTCACAGGGACAATGATTTGTTTGAGAATTTGAAATGCATTATTACACTGTATGGCCACAATGTTTCAGATTAAACCCTTTTAACAGCTCTCAGTCTGTGGTTCAGTTTACTGTTGTTGAGACAAGGCACCAGAAAAAAAGTGGATCATGTATTATTTTTCTTCCAAGTCCATCGCATACCAACAAATATTTGATTTTAAACTAAGAACCAATGGACACTCTCATATAATGAGCTGGAGTACAACAGTAGAGCATGCCACTATAAAAAGCTTTGAAATATACAGTGATCTATTTCACAGATACACAGAAGAACAGATGTATCACTTGTCCATAAAAAGATGAGCTGTTACCTAGAGCAGTCCAAGTAGAATAGTGGTCCTATATTCTACAACAAAAGTAAAATATACAGATATAGTTAATTTTGAGTTACAATGTGTAACCCACTTGTGCACAACACTTCATACATTTATCTATGTCTTTCCGTTCGTCTTTTCTGGTTACATAAAAGAGTTACATATATGGTGATGGATAATGTTTGACAGTTACTGACTATTCCATGAATCACTCCCGTAATTCTCCATGTAAAAAAAGCTATTTCAAGCTACAGCTAGAGTGATCAGTACACTGCAATACCCAACATATATCATAGATGGTAGGAGAGTATATATATATATATATGGAGGTCTTATCAAATGCATCTGTACACAGTGACAGGTTATCATGAGGGATACAATACAGATAGGTATGCACAGGCCAGTATAAATACTGATTGATGGCTATCTACACTATGTGTGATAATGAGAAGAACACAACCCACTGTTCAACTGGTCTAAATGTGGCATAATGTGACATGACTGTATTATATCATGTCACATACAGAGTAGAGATGCACTGATCCTGTGTTTTATTGTGACAGATTTTGTGACCCTTTCATCCCATATAATACGTCAATAATAATTACAGGCGGTAAGTAACTTGCTGTATTTGTTCTACTATAGAGAATTGTGATACTACTGACCTTTTAGCTAAAAAAGTGACGAGAAGGCATTTTTATTTAAATACCTAAAACAAGCCTGTGATTAGGAATAGCTGTTTGCATTTCACTCTGAGAGATGAAGCCAAGCTTCACGTTCTTTCCAATTTTGGAGAGTTTATTAGCACTGATAAAGTAAGTAGTTTATTATTGTCTTAGAAATTTAACAACAGTGGGTTTGTCACAAAGTCTTGTAGTTATTATGTTGACTTAAAGCCTTCACCCTCTGGCACTGTTTTACATCACATTTTAGAAGATTTCTGTACATCCTAACTCATTAATCACTATATTATTGTTGCAAAGACACTGTGCCTATGGGTTTGAAAAGGACTTGGGACTCTGTCTTTTCTTGACTGGCTTTAAAATGGGTCTTAAGTTGGTCTTGACTACAGCTCTGATGAAGTGTTTCCTCTTCACTGGACTTAGGTAGCTTGCCTCTTAATATTGTCAAATTGTGATTTTGCATTGTGGCTTTTATGATATATATAGTATTTTGTCTTTTTGAACAAAAACTCCAAATGCTAATGAAGACTGTGAGATGCAGTTAATAGTTCTGGAATAAGCTAGTAAGCACATCTTGAATTAAGATTATTCTGACAAGGTTTAAATGACTGTTTTGGCCTTGTGGGATTCTCAGTTCCAAGATAATCAGAAATAAGTGTTCTGAACAAGCAACCAAAATAGACAAACCTTTAAAAAGATTGACACTTTACTGTTATGTTTTACAGTGAAGGAACAGATTCAGCTCTATTGTTGCAGTTATTTAAAGGGTGCACCCGAACCAACAAACAATTGCGTAACAAATATATGTCAGTAAACAGGTTTTGAAAGACGTACACCTGATTGGGCTATTATAATCTAATAATATTATAAGCCTGGTAGCTCCATATATCACAACGCCTAATTGTTTCCAATAGAACATGATAAAAGTCAAGCACTTAAAGGAGCAGTGTGTAGGATTTATATATATTTATATATAAATTATAATCATTGGTGTATAATCAGCTGAAACTAGGAATTGTTGTTTCTTTCATTTATAATGAACTCTTCATATCTACAGCAAGTCCACTTCCATAAAGTGTCCACCATGTTGCATCAGCATGTTTTTACAGTAGCCCAAAACGGAGGGCCTTTTTATGTTTTTATGTTACCTGCAGGCCACCGTAGTTCCCAACAAGCTTGGAAGGGAAGCGGTGAGCAGAGGTGTGTTCATTTGGTTTTAATCTGCAACATCAAGATGCCACAAAATCCTACACACTGCTCTTTTAATGTTACTCTAAATATCTATACTTCACATTTCTTTAATTCAAATAAGATTTAGATTTTTTTAACAACATAAATTAAGCATTCAGACTCAGTAGATAAAAATGATTAAAAATCTTAATCCATTTTAGAGAGTTCAGGATGACAAAGGCTTTGCTTGAATTTCTGGCCTGGTCCTTGGCATTAAGTTTAAGTGCTAAAATAAAAACATGTGACATAATGCCCAGTTTTACCCTTGCATCCACATGATGACTGATGCCAGTATCAGTATGGGTGCATCTTTCATACAAACACATACTGGAAGTCCAACAGAGAAGTGGAGGTGATGATGGCAGCCAGTAGATGGTGCTGATGAGAAATCAAGTTGTAGATTCACCTTTCCAACGTCACAGCTACAAAGAATGATTTCCCTTTCATGCTTTCTTCACTTAATGTTCTTCTATGAGCAGCTGGTTCTGTGGGAAAACGATAATGAAGAAACAGTATTAGCATTGTTGATAGTGGCACTGGTTGGTTAAAGTCTAATCTAATGTTGACCAAATTGCAAAACAGGAGACATTTAAAAATACAGTTAAACAGAACAAAATTTAAACTCTGTAATTAGAAGCTGTATTTCTCATGTCACAGAATGTTTTGATGTTTTTATAAAACTTTCGGACTACCCGCTCGGCTGCTCTCATCCTCAGCTCTCAGTTCTACCAGATTTCTAGCCAAGAGTAGAATGCTATACAATCACATGTGTGGTATTATACACAGGTGCAGTGATGTACATATCTCTGTCATCAGTGACAATGATATGTGCTCTACTAGATGCCCAATTGTGCTTTTCCAGCGCAGACAAAATGGACTGGTGGTGAAACACCCACTGCTGCTCTCACCAAGTTTGCATTGCTTTTATGAAAGTATATTGACAATAAAATATTTGAGAGAGCACAAAACAAATCAGAGTGCTATTCAGCCTGCAAGTCAAGCTTGTAGAGTGCACAGAGCAGAATTAGCTTTGTGCAAGAGGGAGGACAGAATCGTGAGTATGACAGATGATCTGAGCAGCAACACCAGTTGTGTAACTACATTTGAGCCAGCAATAACCATTCTCACTCTCCTAACAATAAAAGCTAGTGACCTGAGCTCAAACTAAAACTGAGAGCAGAGTGTCATCATCCACAGAGACCCTTCCTTCTATTTACAAAATAAAAGCTGGGAAAGTTTGGTCTTTTTTTTACCATCAGATGAAGACAAAGAGCAGTATTTTGCATCTAGTATGTTGTGTTAAACCAGGGGTGTCAAACTGATCCAGTAAAGGGCCGAGTGGCTGCAGGTTTCTGTTCCAACCAAGCAGGAGCACAGGTGATACTGATAATTAATCAACTGAGTGAAGACAGTTCAGGTGATTGAATGATTGGATTCAGGTGTGCTTTTGCCACTCTGCCCTTTCCTGGATCAGTTTGAAACCCCTGTTCTAGATGACAAAAAAACAAATGATAGTATATCCAAAATTGGTCATAGTGTAGTCCACCCAAAAATGCCTAAAAATGCTGTTGGACCTGGGTAATAGTATAGTATATCCAAAAATATTAAACAAGAAACACTATATTATAATATGTCCAAAACTGGGGGGAAAATGGCATACTATATTATATTTTAAAATGTCAAAAGAAAAACACCTTATTATAGGATGTCCAAATGTTGATTTTTGTCAAAAAATGATAATTCTGTAAAATGCTTACAAATGCTAGAATTGGCCCTGTTATACACTGTTAAAACATAATACAGCATAATATGTTCAAACATGGTAGAAAAACAAGAGCACAGGTGATACTGATAATTAATCAGCTGAGTGAGGACAGTTCAGCTGATTGAATGATTGGATTCAGGTGTGTTTCTGCTTGGTTGGAACAGAAACCTGCAGCCCCTCGGCCCTTTACTGGATCAGCTTGACACACCTGTGTTAAACATTAGTATGTGTTCAAACTAAATGGCTAAAATCATATTCAATGTGTTTGCAAATTCTTTCGTTTTTCAGCCATTATGGCAGAGTACCATTGAATTGTCAAACTGATTAACTTACTAGCCATGTACCCTTGTGGCCGTTTTTGCTTCACGTTAACTTATTTAATGTGATTTTTTGAACCAAGTGTTAAATTTCCTTGTTTCTTATTTTCTGCATTTATATCAAATTTTTGCAGGTATTTATGCAAACCACTGTAATAAAAACCTTTATGAACAAGGCTTACTGTTACTGTTACTAGCTGAATTCTGCCTTCAGAAATCAAATGAGTCTAAAAGGGTGGTTGGGTTTACTGGGATCTGATCTGACTGGAAGCATTTTTAGAATATGTGCATGGTGCAAATCCAACATCCAGGTATGAATAAACTTGACGGTGGTAAGGGGATCAGTTGGATTACCAGAATTTGGTTGAACTTGAATCTACAGTGCAGATCCACACGCCCCCAGAATAACTGAAATTGTAGGCTAGACAACAAAGCATGTGTATAATCACATGACCCTGATGATTATGTGGTTGAGATAGTCAAAAAAGACAGCTGGAGAAAATCTCAACCTGAAACTGTAAATCCATTGTCCAGTGAGCATTAATGAATGAAAACAAAATGAGTTGGTGTTTTTTAATCCCACCTTACTGTCAGTGGTATTCTGGATGCTGTCGTTGTCGGGGTCTCCTCCGTCTGAGCCGCTCTTCTGGTCGTCATCTTTCCCATCCTTCTCCAGGTCGTCCTCTCCGGATGAGATCCTCGACAGCTTGGAGGATTTCTGCCACAGACACATATACCACTGACTGGAGTGTCATATTTTACTGTGCACAGTTCCCATGTGACCAATGTGAGTTTTTCCTCATAATTTGATACATTTAAATTTAAAATGTTGCACCCAGTCATGTATTTGCTAGTTTATGTATTAACACTGAGCTAATATCAGCTCACAATACTCACGCACAAAAATATTGGACTGTGATTAAATTATGGTGGTGTTGGAAAGGCTAAAAGAAGCAAGATACTCCAAACTCTTAAAATAGTGTCACTGTTAATGCAGCCTCATGCACACTGCTCTGACATGTTAAAAAAGCCACAGCCTAAAGCCAGAAGCCATCATTGGAATTGCTGTTCAAGGAAGGGGCAAATGCTCAATTGAAACAGACATTTTTATGAGCAGAAGACTGAGATGTGGGTGAAAAGCTCCAGTCTGTGGACATCAGTTTAGATTTAGTCTTAACACAAAACACAGATTAAAATAAATAGAACTTTGTAATAAATCATAATTAATAATGTTTCCTCAGTAATGTTACTGTATAGACACTCTTATGTAAATGAAGATACCCAAAATGTATATGGTCAGCATTTACATGGCCCCAAAATGTAAAAATACATCAGTAGTAGCAGCTGCACAACCTATCCCATAATCCATTAAAAACAGTCATCAACTGTCTATACAAGCCTCAGGCTTCAAGAGCTACTTGTTAACATTCAATTCAATAACATGTGTCAGTGTGCATGTGTGTGTCTGTGTGTGTGTGTGAGAGGGGGTGCACTTGGTAACAACCAAATGATTGCTCACCCCTCACACCACCTCGTAAACATTAAGATCACATTTCATCTTTTTCATCTGAAGAGATTCTGGTTTCTTTGTGTACCTCTTGCACACACACACACACACACACATCAGCGACCTGCTCTACAACAGTGCCACATTCCTTCGGATGCACCACATGTGCTGTGCGTAATGGAGCCCAGTTGCTAGGCAACAGCGGTTGCTAAGTGAGGAGCAGGATGCATGTGACTTTTTCAACCTGCTTCCATTTACAGCAGCAATGGCTTGTGCACTAATACAGTAACACAGTGTGGCAGTGCTCTGCAGCACTCCATCCCTCTCCAAAGGGTTTTTTTTTCTAAATAAAGGCAAGGTCGAACAGAAGAGAACAGCGTTATGAATACAGTCGGGTCATCAGGAACAGAGGTTATTTAAGAAACTAACACGTTTGAATGAATGAAATGTGGATAAATGCCACACAGTGAAGCTATAGTCACATATTTGCTGAGAAAAATGAAGAAATCTGCCAGTTTGCCTTAAACTAATCCCTAACTGTTGGGCTACGCCCTTGTTAGAGTCAAGTCCTTATTTGTAAAGATGAACACATCATTGGTTTTATGCCCTGAAAACTGTCATTTAAAATTGTAATTTCTTCTTTAAAAAGATAAGGCCTCATGGTATAAAGTTTGGTTAAACTGCTAAATCTTTCTGCAATATACCTAACTAGGCCATACTGCACATTTTTTTATTTTTCAGATCCTGCTATGATTTCTATAATATAAATTTCAGACAATTTTCAATTCACAATTGAAATCCTGGCAGCCTATTCCCCATAGTGAAGAGCTCATAGATTTTATATGTCCCTCAGGAAATATGCATCAAATACGAAATATGTTTGAAGTATAAACTGACCTTTTCTTACTCTCAGCAAATCTGTTGAAATAATAAATGATATTCTAACAGGAGGAAACATTTGCTGGTGGAAGTTTTCAGTGGCAGATTAATCCAAATTTGCTGCAAAATAAAGTAAAAAAGTGCATGTTCACAGTAATGAAGGAACATGTCAGCGAGGCAGGTTTTAAATCCCGCTTTAGAAAGCGATTATTTGAAACAGGCATGAAAACTTTTGCCTTTAGAGAAGTGTATGAAGAAGTTTGTTTGAAGTGAGTGAGACCTTCAGAGGTGCCATTGTGTTTGCACATGATGGTACCCCAACATTTACTCCAAAGCACAGAATTCAAGAAGCCTCTTTCAAGGCAACACTCAAAATCCCAAATTACAAATAACTACCCTTCAACTTTTTCATGAGTGACAAATGATACACAGCTGATGATCTCTGCTCATGCCAAATCTCAGATGAAATAAATATAATACCAAAGAATGCTCCTTAATCAATTAAATCTAGCCTTTAAACTGATCATATCGTTTTCAGGCTGGTGGCTGCTGTGTTAGCATGTTCACCAGCTGATGTAAAGTACCTTGGAAGTGGCTGTTTTTTTCCGTTTGGATCCGGTCTTGTCTCCCTTCAGCTTTTCCTTGTCATCTTCCTCCTCAACAGAGTCGCCCTCCTCGCCCTCACTGCTGCCATCGGCAGCGTTTCCCCCCTCTTCCGTCTCTGATGAACTCTGTTGCTGGATGGCCTGTGTATGAAAGATACCCACCATTTTTTTTTTTTTTGCAAAAGCAGAAATGGGTAGTTCCACAGTAACTTTGAATTAAAAAAAATAAGACTGCAAGTTAAGACATATTAGTCTTTTGTTGTTGCTTTATATGCTTTGAACGGCCCTTTTGTTCGTCTTAAACTTTTGGCAAGGTAACAATGCAGCTTTGTGGAGCATCAACCCCCCCCCCCTCTTCATGCTTTCTCCCACTGTCTTCTCTGTGTATCACAGACATAACAGACTGCCGACTGACCTGATAGCCTGTGAACTTGACTCCTGGGTTGTTCTCGATCTCCCACAGGCCCTCGTTGAAGCCTTTCCTCTTGTTGGACTTGCCAAATTTGTCTTTGTACTCCTTGTAGGGCAGAAGATCCTTCGGGCCCAAGAATGCACTAAAGAGGGGGAAAGAGACATTTACTACTACTACTACTATTCAGGAATTACATGTGGCAGAAAAAAAATGAGCTGCTGAGCTAGTAAAGTATTTGAAAAGGTGTTTGCTTATACTGAGGTATGGATATCAGACTTATTGGCTTGTTCACTCATTGTTTGATCACATATTTGCTGCGCAAAATTTCATACTATATTTCATTAAGGCAACGTTCTTTATTTGTTGCTTTTACAAGTTTAGCAGATTTTGTTTGGTAGAAAAAAGGTGGTTCAAAGCTGTTGTTGCACACAAGATACCAGGTGATGGTATATGATCATAATCACATCACCAAAGTCTCATAGTTAGGTAGCAAACTCCATCTGTAAGACTATAGAACATGCTTGTTGACCTTGAGTTAAAGTAACTTTACTATTATTTCCCAGGTCAAGACTGAACTCTCCTGCTAAAAACATGTTGATACAAATATAATTTACTGAAAAGTACTGGAAGGTACTATCACATTTCCCTAAACAATATCCAGCGCTACTTATACACAAAAAACTTCAGGTGGCAGCAATGTCAACCTCTATTTGAGTTCCAGCAATCATGGTAATAGGAGTACAGCTATCCTTTTAAATAACATAAATGTAAAGAGGGATGTTGCACAGCTTGGAAAAAAAGATGCCTACGTTTCATGGGTCCCAAAGAAGAAGATAGGGTACTTGTTGGCGGGCGGTTTGACAGCTCCTTCTGGAAGCTCATCAATCTGAAGGACAGGGAGAGAGAAACTGTGACTGCATTTTATTATACTCTTCCTTTTTTAAATATTTTTTTCTTGATTATCTTTTAATGTCAAACATACATACATACATACATATACACACACTAACACATATAGCCTACACATATATATTTTATTCTTAATTATAAGAGGTTACAAATGACTTTACTCTGCTGTTCTGAAGAAATCCACTGTAACTCCTAACATGATAGCCCATGTGCACCATTGAAATTGGGGCCATACTGTGTGTTATAAGTGCCTATAGTGTTTAATACATACATCATTTATTGCTAATGAGACCTGTGTATTGATAGTAGTGTTAAAACAGAGGCGTTACGGGTTACTTGAGGTCAACTACTGGCTCATTTATGTGACAGCTAAATGCAAACATGGAATGCAAAACACGTGTTGAACTAATTAGTGGAAAATAACAACACGTAAAAATGCGTTACAACTCAAGCAAGAGCTGAATGGAGCAGGAAACGTGTTGAGAAAATGGAACCCAATAAATGTTACGTGTTTTCGTCATTTTAAATGCCTTTAACACAACCTGGTGTTAAACTGAAATACGCAGAGCAAATGTGGCTGTGGAGTCAGCCTCAGCCGAGCTCGGAGCTCCGTAGCATCCCTCCTGTTACCCCAGCGAGGCAGCGGCTGTATTGTGTAAATCAACCCCGCCTCCCTGTGCTCCCAGCCCGGCCGCATCCCAGACTCACCCTCGCCGGCCAGTGCGGGTATCCCTTCATCTTAGCGAAAACCAAATCTCCTGCCTTGTATTCCCGCGGCCGTGGTCGAGCCATGTCGCTGGATAAATACGGAGGCTTGAGATGACTTTATAATCCTTTGCAGTTCTCCCCGGGGCCCTCAACGCAGGGCTAAATTATCGACCATCAATGTTTTTATATCAAGACTGCAGTTTACACGGAAATAAATAATTAAAAAACGCGGAAAACGGGGCCTGTGAGAGGGCTATCCTCTTACGCGCAAATTCAGGTGTAAACGTAGCCGAGAATGGCCTAAGTTGGAGTAGGGTACCTGTAAGAAACGCAAAGTCTGTCAGAAATCGGACAAATCAAACTTCCGGTCATCGAAATAAAAGCAATGCTGACGCACATGGATTTAACATTTATTTCACTGGTAGTTGCTTAAACATACTGTGTTGAATGTGTTTTTAATCCAAGAATTAATAAAATATTAACTGCTGTGTCTACTCCGCTAAAAAAAATCACAAAAAGTGAAAACGTAACGTTAATCAAACATAACATTTGAGTAAACAAGACATGATGAAAGTTGCCACAAAATTACCAATAAGGTGATACAACACATTAACGCCGATGATCAAATAACCAATCTTTCAGCACATTCCAACTCCTAATCAGAGACTAACTCTTGTTTAAATGTCTTCTATTTACTGGTCATGCTACAGCTTAATGACAGTTGGCTGCCACTTGGTGGTAGCATCTCCCAAGTGATGTTAGCAGGCTGATGTGACTGATCATTTCTTAAGCATTGCTACCGATCCAACTTGATACTTTTTTCTTTTTCAGCAATAATTATTATTTCAAACAATTAAAAAAATAAAATATAAAAGCAATTAGGGGAAGTCTGACACCACAATTAAGACTAAAATAAATGCAAAATTTATTTTTACATTTTCACTTGCAGAAAGGGATATAAGCTGTACCATAAAAAAACATAATGACACAAAATAATGAGATAAGATGGTTATTTAGTTACATCAGCATGAGCACTTGAAAACCTACAAACCAACAATAACCAATTAGAGAGAATGTTTTTATTGAATTTTAACACAAACACAAATTAACAGGTACAAAAGAGAAAGATAACAGAGAACAGCACAGATATAACAGCACAGACATGCAGCCTAATCTCTGCAGCATTTTTAACATGAATGATTCTAAAATCCATCAGCACAAGCAAAAGAAGCAAAACGAAACAAAAGCAAGAGTCCACCCTTTCCAACTTATGTAATTTAATGAAAGACATATTCATTATTTTTAATTAAACATGAGACATGCCCCAGCCTGTACTATATAACCAAGCTCTCTAAAAGCGAGTCCAAGATTCACTCTTGTTCGGTGACCTCTTACTCAGTCATTCTTTCCTTTTATCTTTTCTTCCCTTTGTCATCATCCTCTTGTGCAGCTGCTAGGCTGCTGAACCTGGCTGAGACACTGTCAGACACAGTACCTTTAGCAGCAAGTACAGCTTTTTGTCCATCAGTCATAAGCTTTTTGTGAATCACTGAGAGTTGATCTGGTGGTGTGTTAGCTCTCAGAGTTGAGCATTCAACCAAGTTATTTTGGTTTTAAATTATAAGGCCTTTAAAGTAATTGAGCAGCATATTTATTTAAAAACAGAGGAGATGACACCATGCCATTATACAAAAGAAGGAAAGGAAGGTCATTTGTTTGCTATTATTCAAAGCACTACTTGGTAGTTAAACATAGTCTTGATTTCCGTTTCAGTTGATTCACTCGGTACAACACAGAATGGGATGTCATGCCCCAAATGACCTGAAGACCCCTCTTTTCATGCCTTTTAAGGCAGATGACCTGAGTGACGGATACAAGGCATAGCCTACATAATACCAGTTACTCCCATTATCCCTCCACTTTTCAACTCATGAAGTGCATATCTACGGATGGAACTACAAAAAAAGTGTTTTCAATAACTTGACCTCTGAACCGCTGGCTTAGATTCAGCTCAGCTCAACCCTATCCTGAGGGGTGCGGGTTCTTACAGCATGACCAGGACCTCCACGATGCAGGTCCTGTTTGTCTGGAGCTTGTCCGCCCCAGGAGAGCATTGATGAAGTCTTCCTCCTGTGGATTCCATCGCATGCTCCGACGTGTGACCCTGAGGAGACGGGTCATGTTCGTGGAGAAGGTGCTGGGGAAGCCGTCCCCGAAGCATGATTCCCTCCTCTCTGAGACAAAAGGCCCAGCTTCGTCCGCATCCGAAGAAGAGGAGATCAGTCAGTTGGAGTCCCTGCTAGTAGCAGGGCTGAACATATGGAATGCCGGGCTCAAGTCTCGTCTTTCCAGGAGGAACCCCTTACCACAAGCTCTGGGCTCTGTCGTCAGGCCAGGGTACCGTCATCACTTCTCCTTCCAGCCAGGCTTACTGCACTCGGAGCATGTGTCTATGTGACCAGTTGTTTGTTTTGCTCATCCCGTCAGGGGACGAGCTCTGTCCAAGCAGCAGCTTTTCCCCCTGGATTGTTGGAAGGACTGCGTTACAACAGCAGTGGTCAACAGTTGCCCCCTGGTGTGAGGGCAGCCATACTCCATCAGGGGCATGGCAGCCTTGGGACTGCCACACACGTATGGGCATTTTTACTACAAACTCTTCGGTCAGTTATGTCCTCAGAAAAGCTGTATAACTTTTTGATGCCAGAGGCATTGTACACACAGTGAAACATGGTGGAGATTCCTTTATGGTGTGGGGTTCCATTAGGGAAACAGTGTGGGAAAATTAGTGAAAATCAACGGTATCATGAACAACAAGGTCTACCACGACATCTCAGTGCATCATGGAATCCCTTGTCTCCCAAGCAATGAAAGTTTGTGAATATGGATTGAAACATGTCAATATATATTCAAACTGAGAACATATATAAAATGAGAGTTGACTAAAAGAATGATCAAAAATGAGTTAAAACAAACAGTACAAACAGTATTGTGGCTCTCAATAGTAATAAAACAAATGTCCAAAAGTGTACTAATGGTTAGAACTATGCGAGGCAACATATAACGACAATGTGACTACAGTTTTAACCTGTGCATGTTAGTAATTGAGAAAAAACTTCAATCAGCCAATGAACCTCCACTGCCAACCAGTGGTCCTCTGAAGTTAACCAGGGTAGGAGTGTTGTCACACATGCAATTGACAAAACTCAAACACTTTGCAGCTCTTTGCTCATAGAAGGTGTTAATAACTGTTTATTTAAAGTTTTGCCTCATTCCAATGTTTGTTTTCTTCATTGCTGTGGTCCAATTGCAGTTGATGGTCCTTCCCCTGGTTCTGAATTGTTTTTTGAAAGTTTCTCAGTCTCTCTGCTCTTTTCATCTGGTGGTCCTTCCTGCCTGGAGATAGCATATGAAGTGGAGGCTTCATCACTGTCCTCCATTGTACCTTCCCTCAACATCCAGGAACTCTGTAATATGTTGCTGATTGTAAGTCTCTGTTCCACAACAGGGTGCAGAATGCTTCGAATAAGGTCCTTTGCATCAGGCGAAACAGATGGAATAATGGGAAAGTTGATGTTATGCTCAATTTGAATTCCCACCATTTTCCTAACATTGGTGGCATCATAGGGCATTGATGCATAGAGCATCATATACAGCAAAACACCCAAACTCCACACATCTGACACTTTGGGGTTGTATGGGAAACTTCTCAAGATCTCAGGTGCTGCATAGGACGAGGTGCCACAGAAGGTTTCACTCAGCACCACCCGTCCGTCTTTGTAAGTGAGCCTTTTGCTGAAGCCGAAGTCACACACTTTGAGGTTGCAATGTGCATCCAACAGTAGGTTTTCACATTTCAGATCTCTGTGCGCCACGTTGCTGTTGTGAAGATACTGGACTGCCTCGCACAGCTGTGAGAAAAACCTGCAGCATGAAGGTTCAGGTAGGGCCCCTCTGACGTTGATGTGTTTCAAGAGGTCTCCTTTCACACAGAGCTCCATCACCACATAGATCTAGCGATACAGAAGTGCATGGTTACAATTTGTAGAGTCATGGTTCCCAGAGGAGGATTCCTACTGATTTTGGTGAACTTCTGAATTTCTCTCTAGCGCCACTAGCAGGTTTGCGTGTTTAGCTTTTCGTGAATCGCTTCTTGATTCAGTGCCATGCAACTGATGGACTGACATTCATGTTCTCCTCAGGATGAATAGTAATGCCTTTGTAAAGCTGTGTTTAGTGGTAATTGGGGGTATTTCAAATTACAACGTGTGAAAAGTAAGATACTATGTGCTTGATCAGAATCTGTCCTCAAGCACTGTGTGCTGAAGTACAGCCTCACAGAGCTGACAGAATGGCTTTGGAGTGGACTCTTGGTTAAACCTGCAGGTTGGAACCTCTGTCTCCCCCCTCTGGCAGTGACACAAATTTCCCAAACATTTCAACATGTAATATAAATTACGCTCTCCACATCTGCCCCATAGGATCGCTCATTTGTCAAACCTACATGCTAACCATGTAACCACACAACATGTTACCACACTCCAGCTTGAAGCAACAGCGGTCTGTTGTTATCTATCTATCAAGGTTCTTCAAACCTGTTCTTGGTCTTTATCCTCTGGAATGACACATGCAAGTGTTTTCTGATCTAAATCCGCTATGGACAGGTCGGTTCCTCGAGTTAAAGTTTGGTTAAGAAGAAAAACAACTTAGTTAGGACTAGCGAGAGATCATGGTTCAGGTTAAAATTACTTCTTCCACCACGCAGGCCAGATTTTGACTTGATAAACTTCAGATAATATGTTGTATTAGTAGCAATAACCATAACACTCCCTACATGTTCGTGTTTGTATTAAGTTTTATTTTAACTTTTGTTTTTTATTTGTTTTTTTTTTCTATTATTTTATAACTGGAAAAAGTACAT
>CAFUXE010000797.1:483925-494186 GCA_903364295.1 Serranus cabrilla | reverse complement strand
TCAATCTTGACTCTAATTGCAATCTTAAATAAACCTTAAATTTAATTTGAACTTATCTTTATTGTAACTTGACAATAACCTTCACGACCTAAACCTAAATTAACCACCTGTGAAAAGCTGACTTTCCCAGATGATTTCACCCTCAAAAATGCCCTGACAGTAAGTCTAAAAGTGATTTGAAGGATGGAAAAGAAAGATAACACACACACACACACTGAGTGAAAGAGTGTGTCCCAACATTAATAAACCATAGCGGACACAGGTTTGGCATGTGCAGCCTTCTATCTCCTCTGTGGTGTACAACACAGAGTGTTGTGAGAGGCCTGGTCCTGACAGGTAGGGAGGAGAGGCCAGCTGTGAGCGATAGCCAGGTGGTCCCAGTCCCAAACCCTCCCACCACATCAGCCCACCGCTGGCCTGATTGGCATTAATTGGCAGGTGGTGGTGGTGGGGGTCAAGGGGGAACAGAGGGTTGGGGGTTTGGAGGTAAGAGAAGAAACAGAGCCAATAAAAAGAGAGACAGACAGAGGAGCTGAGAAGCTGTGAGCTGTAGGTATCAGCAGGACCAATGTGGTTGGTATCATAATTAGCCGTATTTACAAAAATAAAAGTCTTTACAAAAATAAAAGGCTACAATGCTCTAGTTCAAAACTGTTATTAGTTTTGTTTTATCAGTTACTTATTAGTTAAAAGTGTACGAAGTCAGTTAAACCAGAAACCGACTTGACTGCTTACACGGATACAGAAACGACGAGCTGGCACTGACGAAGGAAATGACAGACACACACACAAAAAAAAGGGAAGTCTGATAATTAGAAACAGGTGAACACAATCAAAGGTGGAGCAGGTAATTACAGGCGTAAAAACACACAAGAGCAGGAAGTATAAGGGCCTGAAATGAGAGACAAAGTAAGTGAAAAAATGAAACAGGAAACAGAAATGACTGTGAAATAAAATACATGACCTCACAGAGATGTTACAGTCAGATTCTTCCTCGTTCACCAGGATAATAGGTACACAATTATGGATACCTCTTGTTACAGGGAGTACTCAACCAAAATAAGTGCTGGTTCCAACAGTTTTCATGTCTCATTCTTATGGCTTCAGTAGGTGATCATTCTACTGGTCTAATTGGGGATAAATAAAAATCACCTATATGTGTCAGTCCCACAACAAAAAAATTAAGAGATTTGTTCTTTGACTGTTTGTTACTTCCAGTATTTAAGTATTTTCATTAACCCTAACCCTGTATTAGAAAGTAGGAACAAGAACATAAGTGGTTGCATGGTTTGGAGTATTTGTTGCAAAAAATAACCCCAACTTTGACCCAAGAAACTGGTGTTAGTGTTCCCTCTGTAAGTAACTATTGTTATTTTACGTTAACTTGTAAATTAACTTCTGTACTTGGATATGTGATCCTCTACACAAGCTATATCACCTACATAACTGTGTCCAGTAGTTACATTTAGAAGTAATTATTTTAGCCCAAACCCTGTTCCTTTTCTGAACCTTAACTAATTTGTTGTTGTAGTTGATTTCACAGCGCTAACATGTTCAAACAGTGGCCGTCACATAAAAACATCAATCTTGCAAATGTGTGACAAAGTTAAAAATAATAGTCATATTTTCAAGATATCATAGGAACCATCAAGCATTCATTTCTGTAAGATCCCATTTGTTACGATATGTTGATTACACTGTTATTTCACAATAGATAGATGGTTCTAACTAACTATATCTTAGGCCAATATGAGCCAAATGCATCGGTCTAATCCCCGGCAGAGAGCAGCAGCTGCTTCAGTGTGATTTGAGCAGACAGTAGGTCACGCTGACATCAGCCTCCTGCTGACCATCAACTGCTGCGTTGAACAGGAATCAATACTGAGACACAACATCACAAGTTTATGAAGCAGATGTACTTGCCTCTTAAATTCACCATGGCTTTTAAGGCAGCTCCTCACAGGCCTGGTCTCAAGATAAACATAACCCTCATGACTCCCTGTAATTGTTTGTTGAACAGTTCAGACAAACCGGCTGAATGAACGGAGGCTCTTAATAGTGTCTCCTTGTCACTCCGGTGACAGTTACTTTTCAGGGACTAAAAAACATGTTTTTTTCTCTCTCTTTCTCAAGAAAACCCTTTTATCCTCATGTTTTTACCCATCTCTTTTTTGCCTGAACCTGGGTGACTCAATCTTTTCTTCCCTCTGGGCTAAATTGATGGCAGTGCAGGAGTTAATTGTTCAGGCATGTGTTTGGCTTCCTGATGGAGAGTGGATGTGGATCAGGGTGGGGTCAGGGTTCACAATGACATATTTTTTTCTGGGCACTGGAAATGGAGAAGAGGCCATGAGAGAGTGCTGAACATGGGGGTGAATAGGAGTTCCACCAAGGCACTTAAACCTGTCTCTATACAGCAGCCAACAAAAGAGAAAAATCATCGACATCAGAGACGATAGTATATCCAATGAGAGGGCCCAGCTCCATAGAAACTTTGTAAGACATGACACTTTTTAAAACGTTGGACACACAAAGAGCCTCCATTGGTCTGCATGAAAGAACTGTGACATACAGTAAACAAGCACAAAACAGTTGGCTTTCAACAGTGAACTCTTAGAAAACTTCTAAAACTTTCATTTATAATTTCAAACAGCACCAGCTCAAAGAATTCAATTACTGCCATTTCTTTTTGTTCGATAGGGTTTTTACTCTGAAATGACTATTTATGGAAAAGTTCGAATCAAACATTGCTTGAATCAAAGTGTAGAAATCCACAAAGTGATGAATACCAAGGACTTTCAATGTTACCTCTTCTTACAAGTGTAAGTGAAGAAAAATGCATTTGTATGCTGAAAAATAATGCATTTGACCCTTAAATAATCTAAAATATTTTAGTCCTTTATATGAATATCAATACATTTAAAAGATAATATCAGTGTTATAACATATTTATTTGGTATATTTATATACAGAAAACTAACTGATCCAAGTATTATTTGATTTTATTTATCTGAATGATACAGAGCTCCATTAGAAAAAAACATTAAAAACCATTAATGGGGCCATTGTAGTTTGACGAAGTCCCACATACACAGTGACTGCCTCTGGAAATATTTGCCAGTGTTCAGGGCTTGAGAGAAAGCAAAAAGACACACCACGAGCAAACATGTGTTTAACCATATGACAACATTATGTTTGGGCTACACAGTGGTGTAGGGGTTAGAAATTCTGTCTCACAGCAAGAGGGTCGTAGCTCTTCTGTGTGGAGTTTGCACGTCCTGTGTCAGTGTGGATTCTCTCCAGGTCCTCCAACATCCTCCCACAGTCCAAAAACATGTTGCTTTGGTTTAATGGTTGACTTTAAATTCCCTGAACAAGTGAATGAGAGCATGAATGGTTGTCTGGCTCTGTGTGTCTTTCCTGTGATAGTCTGGCAACCTGTTGGCCCCATCCCCCCGAGTTCAGACAAACAGGTAAGGATAATGAATGAAACAACATATGTTGCATTTAGAAAAAAATAAGACTGTAAATAAGAAATTAACAAAAAACAACAAACAATACCTTCAACAATTTGAGAGCGTATATGTGTGGATATGTATGGATACAGAAATGCAGAAAACGAATGCAGATACAGAAAGCCGTACCCATTGACTGTATAAAAACTGTCAACATAGGCAAGGTAAAAGTATAATAATAATAATAATAATAATAATAATAATAATAATTATTATTATTATCAATAATGTAAATTAACTTGACTTATTTGGGTGTTTTAAGCACCATAAGTGAAGTGCCATAGATTTTCATAATATATATAATAAAGGCAGACATCTCCTACACTCAACTATCTTCATTAAAAAATAGCACTACAGCTAAAAGGAAAAAATATGATTTCAGAAGTATGGGATGAACTATCCCTGTTTTATATTTCTCTATTTGCAGAACACTTCTTAAAGTTATGACTGTTTTAACTGCATAACCCAATTGCACAATATGTTTCTTAAGTTTGTGATTTCAAATTGCAACTATTTATTATTGTGCCAATTTAACAGTGTTTCCCCGACCTAGACTAACCTAGACTGTGGCGGCCTGCCATGGGCTAATTTGTACTGCCATAGTTTAATTTGCTGCACTAACGTCACATTTCAAGCTACTGAAAGTATATTTACACTATTCATAATATAAAGTTATTTTGCGTTGTGTTGCCGTTGTCTCAGCAGAGTGTCTGTCACCTGTCAGTGAGTCAATTCCCATGACCCCCACCTCTCCGCCCTCCTCCGACCAGCGCGCCCTGAATTTACCAAGCGGCTTCTACACCAAACATCAACACCGACCAAGCTTTCGGTGAGTAAAGTCAGAGCTTTCCATAAGCGCCAACTGTTCACTTACGTGCAGCCAAGCTACTGTATAAGGTTATAATTTCCAATTCTAATAATATAGTTTTGGCTAGCATGTTGCGATTCGCTACAGCGTGTGCGGTAGTGACGTGTCTATCTGTGTCTGTATCACTTCCGCCCCCACGCGATCTCTCTGTGCGTGTGCGCGTGTGCACGCGCGCGCAAAACTAACTATTCAGAGGTGATTCAAACACACAGTCGCATACCTGCTTTGCTAGGTTATGAATCGTATGAATTACTTCCTGTCGCTAAACATGTTGCTTTCAACATAAGAGAACATGGATGTGTTCAGAATCCACCACAGAACTTATAAAAAGGCTGTCAAAATATGATGCTTTAAATAAAACATACAAGAACCATTATTTGCATTATTTACCGCTTATCCCACCCTTATTTTCCTTTACAATAATTCCCTATATATGTTTACAATCAGGTTGGCAAACTGATTATAATATGTTATGTTTAAGATGAGTGTATATGATGGAATAGTGGCATTAGAATGTGCGAGAGGCCACCAAATTTGGGCTTTTATGGCAAAAATCTTCTACAGGGGCATGCTCCTGGAGCCCTCTACTCATGCATGGTGTCCAGGCTTACTGTAATATTTCACCAGGAATAGCAATATGCAGTTTATATATTACTGGTTTTACAAGAATGTTTCAGACACACTACATACCTACGCACATACTCATATACTATTGTGTTATGTTAAATATCATGTTGCATGCAGGCTTGTGTTTTTTTGCATTACTTATTTTCAGAAGTATAAAAAGGTCGTTTATGTGCTCACTGGAGAGTTAACTGCATGTAAAAGAGAAGAAAAGAAAAGAAATGTAGTTAATATTACACTACCATTAATCTGACTGTATTTCAACAACTTCTTTTAGGAGTCAGCCCTTGTGTATGTGTGTGAGTGTGTGTGTGTGTGTGCGTGTGTGTGTGTATGTGTGTGTGTGTGTGTGCCTGTGTCAGCCTGGGCCCTGAATGGACACTTGGGTGAGTGGGCAGGATGAAAGAAGGAGCCAGCTGGTTCGACACCACAGCTATGTGGGGGCAATGCTCAGCCCTCCCCATCAAACCCCCGACCGGCTGCAGGACAACCCACATCAACAAGCACAAGTCCAGCATCTCGTGGCATTACTTCAGCCAGCTTAAGCCATCTTAAGACACCAAATTGCACTGTAGCCGGACAATGTTCCAGGGTTATTTGTCTCAGCGGCTGTTGTTTGGTTCCTTTAACTTAGTTCACCATCAGTGTGGGTTGAGCCGAGTCAGGAAATCGCGGGGGTATTTAACAAAGCTTGTGTAAGTGATTGTGGCAGATCCTGCCAGCAAACAGCAGGTCCACAGCCCCTTTCACTGAGCCCAGCAGAGGGCCTGCATTGATGTGGATAAGGGAATTATCTCTACTCTGGTGACTCGGACTGGAGGACACTGGAAATTCAATTAAACCAATCTATGTTTTCAATATCCAGAGCCTGTGTCCTGACTGTAAGGCTGGACTTTGACGTCTGCAGCAGCATGTCTATATGGTGGACAAAAGGTGCTGCTTTAAGAAGAGAGGAAATTGCAGAGGAAAAACGTTTGGTTTGTCGGGAGTGCTATTTTGAGTCACATGCAAGCTGGACTTCATTAGAACGTATTATCATCTCGTTCAGCACTTCAAATGGTGATGACCTCAGGGCCAGCGCTGTGAATCACCATGTGGGTGGATGGTGCGTTTAGTTGATATATGTTTTACACAGTTAAACCATTTATTGTCTCATGTGGGAGATTTGTTCATCATTGACAAGCCAGTGCAGCCCTGAGATGGAGATAACCACGAGACAATCAGGTGGAGCTGGACGCTCTGTGCAGTGATGGAGAACGGTGCGGATGTTCATAACTGTCTGAGACCCCCGCGGTTTCACATTCAGGGGGCGGTCAGCAGGAAGGACAGCAGCACACATGATCAAAATGACAACAAAAATGTCAATACAATGTAGTCATGTTCGTGTTGGAGGTGAGCTTGAGATTATTTTTTTTATTTCTGCAATGAAGAATGAGATGGGTTTTCATTAGCTGTAAGTGTGTCACCTTTTAAAGCTCTCTGACATTTTTCCATTCACATTTTCACAAGTTCAAAAATATTTCTCTCTGTTACATTTTCTAAGGCAGTGTTTGACACTTCTGAGCTATTCATATGGGACATTTTTGGTGTGATTGCTGTGCAGATGGATAATGTTATAAAAATATGTTGGTATTACATGAAAGGGACTCCTTTAAAATTACAAAATGTTCTTGTTATAATGAGAAACTGAGCTTTTGTCCTGCTGTCAGCAATGCAGGCATACACTTTTATTATATGCATACACAGTTAATCTTCAGGGCTCTCAAGTCTGTTTAGTACAAAATTCCCTGTCAGCAAGGACACATTGACGGGCGAAACACAATGAGGGAATTCTGTAATAAAAAGTATGTACTATCCACTTGACTTGATTAACATGAACTTTACATTTTTTTTGCACACAATGAGGAATGTGGATTTTGACCCCCATTATATTGAAATCGCTTTAGAAAGAGATCACTCTGACATCAGTATGGATAGTTCTTGCTTGGCACATGAGCAGACAAAATTTGGACAACTGACTTATGTCTTAGAAAATCAATATGTATCGTAAAACAAATTGCGTCATTATAGATTTTAAAGTACCTAAATTAGCTCCATGACTCGTGCCACAACCACTGCTGAACTAATCTTGGAACAATCAGCTGATAATGCTTTAGCCTCTGGGGGAGTGGGCCAATATTTCTGGATTTCTGATGTGGCCAGCAGATATTCTGATAACAGATATCTGGACCAAGACTTCCTCTTCTGTGCATTAGTCGTTGTTTACAGTCTGATGAGCAACTTGAGACACAACAATTAGAAGGTCTAGCTAAATTAGCTAAGCTGCTAAAAAGCAAAATCACGTTCAGATGATAGCTGATTGGCTCTGGACTGCATCTGACCAATGCACTCTGCCTCAGATGCTGTCCACACAGACTGTTGACCTGCCAATAACCAAAGCCTGTGCATACGTAATTGGTCAATTCAATTGTACTACAAATGGACTACAATTGCAAATCATAACGCTTCCAATTCCCTTTGCATACACATCTGAATTCATTAACAAATATGTGTTTATAGAGATTGGTGCTGCAGCTTTTGATTGTGTTGGTGGGTGGACCTAATAAGAGGACCAAACTACAATAATTGACTGCACCTGTCCCTCTTCAGTTTCACTGTACTTATAACACAAGCACTTGTTTAGATCACCAATTACATTATAATTTTCAAAATGCTACATATGACACTATCAGCTGCATATGAGGCCATTATAATATACTGTTTATGAATTATTTTGTGATACATGATGAAATCAAGTCTATGGAGGTCCATACATTCCCACTGTATACAATACAAACATTGCATTGTATTGCACAGTGCTTAACTGTGAATAAAAATAATTAAAAACACTGAGTTTCTGAGTTATATACAGATTAAAACCTATGCTAAAGTTCTACAGCCTCCTTTCACTCACTAAATATAAGGTGAATTGGTTTTCCTTTAACTATAAGGTCATCCAGAAATCATACTAAAATGCATTCATCAGTTCAATATGAGAAGTGGACTGAGGAAGTATCACATATCTGGGTGATAAATGTCACCCCAGAGGTGTCTGGCAGAGGAATATTTGATAATATTTAATTGACGTATAGAGTGCATGTCTCCACAACTGCAGAGAGATAACCCAATCATGTTTGACTGGCACTCCCCTCTGCTCCTGTGTGTTGTGTTACACTCTGTCTAGTACTAACTGCATATTAATTCTTATGTTTCATCTTTCAGATCAACTTGTGTTACAGGGCCTGTGTTGCCCACTGCCAGTAAACAGACAATAAGGAGATAATGGTAAAGTAAAAGAATATCTGGGTTAAGAGTCATTTGTCTGATGCAGAGCTGCTTTAGAGGCAGAAAAAATCTGTCTGGTAAAGTAAAACTTCAATGGGTGGAACCAAAGAGCCAAAGAGTTGTTTCTGTACTTCAGTGCATTTGACTGATTTTACAGAGTAGTACACCACATGAGTGGCATAGCTCAGTATCAGTTAAGTTCAGTTTTAAAAGTTTGCGGAAATCTGGACTGCCGTCTCAGAAACTGTTGGATTGATTCCAATGGCATTTTGTACAAGGGTGGAGATTTTTGGGCCAATATTGTAACACTATAGTGGGGGTAAAGCCCACTATTGCTTTTGGCAGTGAAAGCAGATAAACACATCTGTGTAAAGATCTGATTTTATGAAGCGATGCTGTTAAAGGAATGATGGTTATAACTTTGGTAATTCCTTTGCTGTGCGCTACATTTCCCCAGTATGAACACTTCATGCACTCAACAGTAACAAGTGCTGAAGTAAATTCACACATGTACATTCTAAAAATTAAATGAGACTCTGCACCTGACTTCATGTTTATTGCCATCATGCCTTCATATTCTTAACTAATTATGGAAAACATAGTAAACATTATATACCTGCGGAATGTCAGCATCTTAGCTTTGTCAGTGACTGGCCACTGTAGACCTGTTCAATTGCTTGTTTGCAAATATCTAATCAGCCAATCACATGACAGAAGCTCAGTGTATTTAGACATGTAGACATGTTGAAGACCACCTGCTGAAGTTCAAAGCGAGCATCAGAATAAAGAAAAAAGGTGATTTAAGTGACTTTGAACGTGTCATGGTTTATGGTTCCAGACGGGCTGGTCTGAGTATTTCACAAACTGCTGATCTACTGGGATTTTCACACACAGCCATCTCTAGGGTTTACAGAGAATGGTCAGAAAAAGAGAAAATATCCAGTGAGACAAAATGCCTTGTTGAGGTCAGAGGAGAATGACCAGACTGGTTCAACAGTGACTCAACTAACCACTCGTTACAACCAAGGTCTGCAGAAGACCATCTCTGAATGCACAACATGTCCAACCTTAAAGTAGATGGGCTACTGCAGCAGAAGACTATATTAGGTACAGCTTGCTCGCTTTCAAAGTTGCCAATAAGTGTTAGTGAACAGGTGGTATGAGTCAAAGAGCAGGATTCTAGACTTTCGAACAAGGGAACTAAGAACTTTGTTGTGGTCAAACAGTTAAATAATCTTGACTGGCCATGTCAGTCCACTTACCTCAATCCAACTCAGCACGTGTCCACTGCTAAGCTGCACCGATCAATATATTTATATAGATCAAAATAATTTATGTGTTCATGAGACTCTTGACGGTAGTATTCATGTACAGTATTACCTCCCATTCTAATGAATGCCACAAGTGAAGGAGGTGCTGACAGCTGGAAAAATAGCAAAAGACTAGACCTCCACCAAGGATAATAGTCAAATGCAAATCTACAAGAACAACCACTGTATGTGTCTATTTTATTTCCAAAACTAAAATGTGGTTGTGCCAGGCTAAAGCTTCATCATATCACCTGTGCATTTATCATGCACTTCTAAATCAAAAGTATTTCACATATACTTAACATACAATTATGAAACCAGAAACCATGTACATATGAACAAATATCTGATGCAATATACAATATAACATGGGCATGGCAGCTTATCTAAAACAGTTTTTACGAAAAACTGTGTTCACAAGGAAAACATTTTTACCCAAGTCAAACTGAAATTTCCATAGTCAAAGTGTTAGAATTGTACCTGGGCTGTGGTTTTAGAGCTAATGGTTACTTCTGTGAAAAGCAACACAGAAGATGTGACGTGAATGAAGTGGCGAGAGCGCGAGGAGTGAAAAAATAGAAGAGATCAGGCATGATCACGATACTGCACTGCTGAGCAAA
>CAFUXE010000797.1:446334-457477 GCA_903364295.1 Serranus cabrilla | reverse complement strand
TCTCCAGTTTTTGGGGCTTATCTCAACAGTGACCTACGGCTTGCATTTTTCAGAGCAATTTCTTGTACCGCTCCTCCCCTCTTTGTGCCTGGCTCAGGTAATTGTCCCAGACCTCTTGTGTTATCAGCCTTTGTTCTGCTCTTGGAATCAACAGTTGCATACGGCATACAAAACCCGACTGTTGTCAAAGCCCTAAATCATGTTCTGTACCTGTGTTTGTGGCCGTGTGTACTGGGCTAACTGTCCAAATTGTGCGAGGAAATCCAAAATTGAGCTTTCGTTGGTACTTTTTTTTGTATGCTTGTGAGTGAATGTGTGTGAAGCTACAAGCTACACAGTTGCCTTTTGTGTGTAGGTGTTTGCTGCTTATTGTGCAAGGCTGGGCTGAGGCCCTGAGTACAGCCAGCCAGGCAATGAGTTCTCCCAGCATCTGAAACATTAATGCAGAAACCCGATTAGCCATGCCATCACAGGCCTCCTGCTCCTTGCCTATTGATTTTCCTTCCGTTCGCCCTCCTCCTTCAAAAAGCCGGGAGGGGAGTCTCTTAAGAGCCAGAGCACCTCTCCTCCTCTCCCAGGCTTCCTCTGGCCTGGGCCTTCTCACCGATCCAGCCCTGCTGATTTCTACTGAGACTTGGAAGGGGCTATAGACTTCTGACGATAACCCTAGGTGCTGTAGGAGAGGGCTTGGGGGATGGAGGATAGAGACGCGGGTGGAGTGGGGAGGGGCACTCGACTCAGTCAGTGTGTGGAGCTGCAGTGATCATGGAGGGCTAATCGGCCTGATCAGTATGCTGGGGTGGAGAAGTGTACACTCCAGAGAGAGAAGCTGTGTAATCAGAGATGAAAGTTGTTCAGGGTCTGGTCAGCTTGACTCTCCCTCTCCCCTCTGGTTTCACTGACCTGGAGCGCTTTCACTGAAGGGGGAGATGAACATCTCTGATGGCTTAGCCCAGAGACATGGTCTGTCCATTCAGTTGTCAAGCTCCACACTGTTGATCAGGGAACTTGGCTGAAGTTCCCTGGCAAATAAGGTAGGTTGAGAATGTAAACTAGAACCCGTCAAACTTTTTTAGGAAAAGTAACTACAGGGTGAAACTTCACTTGTTTACAGCAGAACATACATCGCTTTGGCCACACGTGAGTAACAGACATCAGGGCTTGTCAAAAAGTTGAATCTGATTAAAAAAATTAGTAGTTTATTTATCAGCGTAACATAAAGCTGTGATGTCCCATCAGGGCTAGCAGGCCCAGTTCTACGAGCATAAGCATGCATTGTATGATAGTTTGGACCCTCAGCTGAAATTTGAATAATAAACAAGTTAATTATCAGTAATCCGAGTACAGGCTGTCAGAATTTTACTCTCACAAATGTTTTGAATGTATCAGCTCAGTCACCATATGTAACTGTAATGTCTCACCCTTACTGGTGAAAATAACAAAGCCAGCTTTTTGATCCACCCTTGCTGCAATTTCTCTGAGTTGTGTTTCAGTATTTTTCTCCATTATGCACAACTAATATTAAGGACTCAAATTTTTCCCAAAGTCATCAGCAGCGCTAATCTTAGGCATTTGTTCAGAGTCATTCTGTCAGACCTGATGTGACAGACAGAGAAGGTACTGTATAAGAGAGTGAATATGGGACTTAGATTTGAAGTGGACTGCATGGGAAATGTCATGTTGTCCATGTTACTGCAAATGTCCATGTGATTTTCAGTGAGTTTCTCACTTAAGAACCTCTATTTACATAAAAATGTATTCTGCCTTCTCAAATGATTCTGAAGCTGTAAGCAGATCTGCTACCAACACTGCGACTTAACTTCTGTGCAACTAAAAATCAATATGACATCACTCTGTGTTCATTATAATTTAGCATTGTTGAAGATGATCATACCCTGCGGTGCAAAGTATCCCCTTGGTATTTAGATTTTGTACTTATCCAGATGAAATTATGTAGGAGTTGCCGCCTCTGCTTTAGGTTCTCTCAACCAGCCCAATGCTTGGCCTCACTTCCTTTTGTGCTTCCAAACTGCTCCGCTGCATCTTTAGAAAAACCAAAAAAAAAAAAAAAGGGATGAACCAAAAGTGGAGATGAACTGCAACTGGCAGTGTGATTGTGTTTTAAATGGCATCAGGATCAAACAGCTTCTAGGAAAGCATTTTCCCTGTGTAGAACAGGTTAGCGCTGCCACAAGAGCAGCCACCTGAATTTGAACACAGCTTGTGCTCCATAGATGCGAGTGTGACGATGATTACGGCGGATAACTGGGGGAAAGCGCAGTGGATTCGTCTGGTTGCTCTAGTCTCATGCAGAAGCAGACAATGTGTAGGCGTGTTAAAGTACGTGCCTCGTGAACATGATACGCACTACGCAGAGAGCTCTACACAGCTAGAACACTACTACCTGGTGGAAGCGACCTCCATTCCCACACCTGCTGCAGAGTTGAAAACAGCGAGATTGATCAAGAGCCTGACGAGAGTGTTTGGGAGAATATTTGTATGTGAGAGAGAGAGAGAGTAGGGCAGGAAGGAGGGCAGCAAGGGAAAACCTGCGCTAAAACATCATTGCTCAAGGCATAATCGCTGTTAAATAGGTTGTTGACATACACAGTTGGCTGTGTGCAAACATCTCATTTGGCCAATTATTCCCTTCGCCGAAGCCGTGTGGTCTGGATGAGGAGTGGAAGTGAGGATTCGGCAGGGACGGAGGGAGTTACTCTCTCCTGTGCCGTGTTAATGGAGCTACCAGATGTGTTTTAAAGGAAAAGGAGCAGGAGCACCAAGAGTACTGGGTGGCCTGCCACATGTCCAACCTGGGAATGTGTATGTGTGTGTGTGTGTGTGTATGAGCATGTTTAAGCATACCTTTGTCCGTGACCGTGTCTATGTGTGTGCAGGTGTACAGGGAGGCTCTAATGTTTAGTGGACCACCCCAGGGTGCTACTCACCGCGACCACCTCCTCCCCTTAAATCCCCTCAGCTATCCCGCTACCAACACCTACACTGGCAGAGTGGAGCGACGGCTTCCATCGCACTTGAAAATGATCCTGTGATTGATGATGCTTGGCGGAAAATGATGACTCACTGTGAATTTCACTGTTATCAGTGTTTGCATTCCATCTGTTTCTAGGACTGATAATTGAATAAAAGTGGGATGCTGTGCACCAGAGAAGACAGTAGTCCATGGCAAACCATATAATGGATATGTGTATGAGATCTGAGTGCTGTCTCTGATTGTGTTTGTGATTCCCCTGTAGTGATAGATAGCTGGAGAGAAGCACTCCCCCCCCTCTACCCCTTGGCTGCAGGCCCCTCCTGCTCTAATCAATGACATGTTAAGCTGGCAGGCTTTTGAAGTGAGGGGTTCCAGAGGGGTGCCGAGGGGGTGAAGAGTAGTGGTGTGTGTGTGTGTGCGTGGGAGGGGGTGTGTGTGACAGAGGAGTTGAGGGGTATTGATGATGTGCGGCGATGGGACACAAGGGAGAAAAGCGAGCGAGGGATGAAGGGAGTCCAGAGGCCGGCTTTAGGTGGGGGGAAGGTTGACAAGAGCAAAAGCCAGTCTGGAACTCATCACACAAACTGCAGTGACTGGACTGCTTGCTGATGGCTCACCCCCGATGGTTCCCAACAAGTCACACTCTTACCGGTCCCCAAACAGTCACATGTTTTTTTGTCTCCTGTCTAACGCTTTGAGGTTAGACAGGAGACCTTCTTCCATGGTACTGGAAGAAGGCATTGATGTGTTGATATTGTTGGCAACATTTTTTTCCGGTGCTACATTCTTTTTATGGCACAGAAATCATAAGTCGGTGTTCTGGGTCGATTATATGTGGTTAGATTTGGAGCTTTTTTAAAACTTTGTTTGAGGTGCAGAGAAGACTGAGGTAATACTGAAAAAGTAAATGCATCCTTATATATGTCTATAAGGAAAGAAAATCTGTGTGTACTGTAACTGAAAATCAGTTTTATCATCTTATACTGCTATGGTTCAGGACTAGTTAGATTTAGCCTAGTATTGCATAGCCAGACTGATCTCCACAGCTCTGTGTCAGCACTGGAGAATGGTCTGGCTGCACCCATCATCATTCTGGGATAAGGGAAAAAGTTTTGCGTCTTGTTCTCTTTCAACCAACCCAGGATGCAACAATAGTGCCCTTGCTACATAGACACTGGAGATAGTGGGAAGAGGGTGCCGTCTGAAATAGGCTGACAATGGTGGACTTTTACTAACAGTCTGCATCTGGTGTGTCAGGCTCATTTTAGCCACAAAACCTGGAAACACCAGGGTTTGGTTCAAAATGGCCACTTTGTTAGAGGTTTGGCTATTGCACTGTGAAGTCATTTCTGAGAAATCTGAAGGAACAGGGTTACATTGCTACAATTACCTTTGAGGGGGTCAACAAAAATGTGCAGTCCAATGATCAGACAGGTGGAATACAACTAACTAACTTTTCCAGTTTATCTTAATTGCTTTGGGGTTTGGTAATATTTCTTTATTGTAGAGCAGTATGATAAACATCTATTTACTACAGTCGGTGCAAGGTTTTGTATCTAAGATCGGGTGAAACACTGAAGTCTGATTAAAGTGCTTAAAATGAATGTTAAAATGAATGAACTAACTTAACTTGTAATAGTCATGATGTCCCCCACCTCTCAGGCGAACTCAGCTGGGATTGGCTCCAATATAATTGAATCAATTAACTACCCCTATAGCAAAAGTAGACAGATAAAAAACACTCGCATTATGCCTGAAATGTAGTTTAGTCACTAAGAATCAATTCTTGCATCAGGAACACAACAACAAAACAGCCAAACACACTGGCTGTGTGGGGCTTTTCAAATGTAATTATCAAATGTGACTGAGATGAATGTATCAACATGTTTTCATCACCTCAATTAGTTGATAAAGAATGTGGTGCAAAATTGACATGTTGTCACATTACTCTGTGTTAAACCAGTCCGGATACCAAGCTAAGCTTCCCAACTGCTGGTGGCTTCATTGTGGTATCAATCTTTCTAACTAGCAATAAGAAGGAAAAGCAAATAAGTGTATTTCCCAAAATGTCAAACTATCCCTTCATCTCTTTTCCATGCTGGCTCTGGCTAATTGCTTTTCATAATCTGAATCTATTTGTGCGTTGACTTACCACAACGCTTGGCTGCAGAGATGAGATGATTCAGAAACAAAAGAAATCCCTTTTGCTGGTAAAAAATGCCTGTGCTCTCTCTCTTCTCCCATCCTCCCTCCCCATTTTTACATCTCTCAGTGCTTGGAAAAAAACAGAAGGGTATGTGATAGAGGAGCATGTTAAAGGATATTATGTTGCTTTTTGTAACTGAGGAAAGCTTGAGTTGAAGTGTGAGTCTGTACTTTTGTGTTTAGTTTTGGATGTGAATGTTATATTGTGTGCATGTGCGAATATCTGTCTGTTTAAGGCTACATTTGTGTGTTTATTTGTGGATACTATACATGCATGTGTTTTTGTATGCAAATGTGTGCAACTGCAGATGTGTGTGCGAATACCATGTGACTGTGTGTGTGCACCTCTGTATGAATATGTACTTTTCGCTCTTGCGCCTGCACTTTGTGTGTGTGTGTATGTGTGCATACGCACTGTGGAGCCCTGAGAACTTGGCAGCGTGTCAGCGGTGTGCTCCAGCAGTGAGGGGGAGCTGCTGTGTTTCTCTGCCCTGTGCTGGATCCCCTTTCAGCCTGACACAATCCCACAATCCCACAGCTCTGAGCTCTCAGCTGCAGCCTCCACAGCACCAGCGCTAACCCACCGTGCTCTCATACCCACCCAGATCACTGTTTCAACACACCAGGATCTGGCCGCTGTCAGCGTCTGCAGTGGTTCTCCAGTGCACTCAGCTGGCAGCGTACATATTGAAAGATCCTGGTTTCAAGATCCTAGTAATCAGTGGCCCTATACTCCTGTCCAAGGTGAATTGCTAACATAATTAAAGGGTTAGTATGTATTTTAACTTAACATAGCTGATCAGATGTGTCTGCCTCTGATGTCCTCCAGCTGTTCTGCCTTGACTCTCATGGACAATTTCACAAAAAGATTGCATGGATTTGCTACTACTAAATGTGCAAATGAGACAAAACGGAAATGTTCAATTCTAAAAGAAACCGCAAAGGGTAAAATATATACGTCCAACTGCTCTGCCAGGCGAATAGCATCTTATTAGAAGAACACAGAACATGAATTAATATTAGATCCTGACTGAATAGCTGGTCTGACTCGGGAGATTTAAATAAAAAATGAAGATCAGCTGTTGTGGCTTGTGCATAAATATGCAGTGTTTCTTTTATCTCTGATGATATAGTTACTGTTACTGCTGCAGTTAAATAAGCCGATACCTAGTCTTTAAAAAAACAACAACAACAACAACAAAAAACACAACACAAGACCAACCTTATTAGACTCTGCTGTGATGTCCCATCTTGTTCTGACAGGTAGGCAAGCACACATCTGCTGTGGAATATATTCAGGTCTTTACCCCTTACAACTAACACGTTAGCCTTTGGAGCATTCATGCTTTGCCACTTGGGTAATTGAAATCATGTAATCCGATTTGATTTTACTTCACTTGCTGTTTTTATATCTGGCCTTAGTTGTCAATGATTTTGATTGTTTCTTACTTGTTTTTAATGTAAAGTGTCTTTGAGTGTCTTTTAAAGCGCTATACAAATAAAATATATATGATATGCAATTCTTGGTGTTATCAGTGGTAAATTTTGGATTTGGGAATTCATCCCTTAGCATTTTAGGCAGTTTCCTGACAGACAGACAGACTTGCTGTTAAAGTAAAGCTAACTGCTAACTGTTTTAACTGTAATGTTAGCTGCTGTTAGCTCAGTAAGCTCAGCTGCCAGGAGCACCAAGGTAGTGTTGTTGTTTACATGGATAGCACAGGAGCTTTGGACCACTGGGAGGAGGGGTTTTTAGTGGGGAAGCGGCACTGGTGTCATGCCTGAACTGGAACTGGGTGAATGGGCAACAGACCCACAGTCAGCAGCCTCTACAGACGTCATGGAAGAAGCAACAAAACAGAAGAGGACATTACAGAAACTAAGGAGAGATAAGGAGAGACTGAGCAAGAGGCTGCCAGACAAGAGTAAATCTTGGACTTTTAGAGAGCTTTGTGGGGAAAAAAGGCTTCTGACGGACACTGATTTGGCCTTCTTGCTGTTGGACTAGTAAGTTGTCTAATATTCGGCTGTGTTAGCAAAGCTGTCATCTAGTTTTCGATCACAGATTCAGTAATGTAATCATCTGGAAATATGTTAATATTTGTTTTGCTCAGTTTGTGAGATACAACCAAAGGAAAAATTGGATAATGTAAATAAAGTAAATAAGTAAGTAAATAAAAATACTGTCAGAAGTATCTGATGTATAAAAGGTAATATATTTGTATTGACAGCGTCATCACTGTTGATGACACTGTGCCTATCTCTCATTCTGCGGCTTATTTTTTAAATGACTAAATCTTCATCGGCCGATTCCTTGATTAGTTCATTGTGACACAAGAGGGTAGGGCGAATGAGCTCTCCCATCAGTGTTAGTGTGCATCAGCAGCAGCAGCAGCTTTCCCAGATGGACCTTCACAAGATTGGTATTGATTGATTCTTCTCAGAGTGGTGGTGATAATATGACAAACGGCAGTCATTTCCCACTGACCCTGATCACTTTGGTCCTCTAGCGAAGCGTTTATCACAAGAGTATCTGAGGCTTCCTGGAAGTGCTGTTCCGGCACTGGGGACCCGTCAGACCAATGAGCCAGTGGATCAAATGACACTGCACCAACTGTCTTAATGACTGTGTCGTGGCTCCAGGAAGTGACTGTGACAAATCTTGGTTGGAAACTGTGGAAAAAAAAGTAGTGTTGGAAATTGTGATTTATAATGTGCTTTTAGTTTAACCACTGCTGATCTGTAGGATTCTAATGGAGCCCAAAAGTTAATTGCTCACTTGTTTGTGACGACCTTTACTCAGGACATTATTTTTTTTGTCTGACAGATGTAGTGATTTTTAGGCTGATGCTGATAACCCTTTCTGGAGATCCCTTAAGTGTGGATATTTACTTTGTAAATGTTGTTACAAACCCTTTCAAAAACACTAAGACTACTGACAGAATAATCTACACAGCAGCTTTACTAAACATTAGCTTTGTATCAATATCTTCTAACAAGAACTAAGACTGAAAAATAGATTCAGTACATTAAGCATGGAACAATAATAAAAACAATAAGACTACATTTCTTAAAACATTTCTTGCATTTCCTTACTACTCATATAAAGCTAAAGCTCTTATATAAAGATAAGATAAACTAAGACTGGCCAATAATGTCAGCCCAGGCAGATCCTCGTTAATTAATTGAAAGTATAAGAGCCACTTAGGGTCTCATTTTGTATTAGACTGACTGTTTTTTTGTGTGTTTTTTTTCAGTTGAACGGGGAGGATGCACTTCTCAGTTTTTTTTTAACTTTTAGGAACAGGCAATCTGACCAGGACACTTACTGGCACAAAAGCAGGACACAGTGCAGCACAAGTGTCATTGTTGGTTTAAAAGAGATCCAGTTGTCATTTAAAATGTGCTGTGTGCTCATCTGTGTGTTGGTCTGAAACTGAGGTGTGGTCAGACACATTGTGGGCCCATTGCTATCTTAAGGAAGCATAAAGGACTTGTGCCAAAAAAAACTGGTCTCCAGACACTCACTTATTGGTTTAATTCATGTTATGCTCAAGACACACCTTTGATTAATTATGAGACTAAATACAACCCCTTTGCCCCTTTAACCTAATTTTGCACCGTTTATGCACCGTTTGACTGGCAAAAGGGAGCTGAAAATGCACAGACAACAGGGTTTTTTGCCCCACCTTCAAGTGGAAACACATCTGCCTTTAGACATTGGTCAGATGATGCGCTGCATAAAAGTGAAGCATCATGAAGCCTTTAGTAGCCCTAGGGTTTGTCTTACAGGAGGCGTTTCAGTCAACTATTTTGTGAAGTCCATCTGACGGAACATATATGATTTTATTTTAATCAATGCAGCAGCCCACACAGGCTGCACAACACTTGCACTTCAATTTTGCTTTGCATGTGTAGCCTTGACCTGAATCTTATTTTGAAGCTTCAGACTTCTATCTCCTTCAGTTTTAAAAGCGTTAATACACCAATTGCGTGTTGGGGCTATGAGCACTAACAAGTTGTGGGTGACCTACACTCATGCTCTACACTAATACTTTGCACAGTATGCTGGGGATGTTGAGATGTTGTGAGAGACGACAGACCACTTTGTGAACTCTCATTCCTTCTCCAGCTGCCTCCAGTGCTCCTGAACTGCATTGGTTACTGTGTGCGCTGTGGTTTTTCATTTGGTTGCTGCTAATTGCTATGGTGTTTCTGCACTGCATTTCCCAGAGATCATCTGTTGAGCGTGGCAGCTGTAGCCTCTGATTTTCTGTTGAATGTAAGATTGTATTAATGGTGGACTTTAATTGGTTCGGATAGGGCTTGGTATTTCACATAGGGCTGTAACTTACATTCATTTTTTCATAATGAATTTATTGCATTAATACAATTATTAATGTATCAATAATGGTATTTAAATGGCAAAAAATCCTGAAAAATTATAACTCATAATTTCCCAGAAGCCAATATGAAATCCTCTGAATTCTTGTTTTGTCTGGAGTCAAAAAACCCAAATACTTCATTTATAGTAATGTAAAACAAAGAAAACAGAAAATCAGCCTCTTGGGGCTTTAACACAACTGTGTGGTAAGTCACATATTTGGGGACACTGACAAAAGCAGTTGTCAGGTGGTTTTCAGGGTGGTGTGAAAGCAGCTTCAATATTTGGCATTTTTCTGTGACTGAAATAATAACTTTTTAACAAGATAGTGAACAATTTGCAGTCAATCAAATATTGGAATATTCAGTTAATTGTTATAGCACTAGTTTCCTATCCAGTTTTAGCTACACACCTCTACTATATATTCTGAAAACAGAAAAAAACACTTGAACAACTGAAGTTTCCACCTAAAAGTTGCAGGAGTGACATTTCGTTATTAAATCCTGAATACTGCAAATATTCAAGAAAGAGGGACAAATTGGCCTGTTATAGCCTGTTCTGTTGTCTTTTGTGAACTTATTCAAACAGGCTGCAAGCCAAAGCAAATGAAACATTTTGAAATGCATCAAACCATCATAACTTATCCCAGCTCATTGAATATAATAGTGTTCAAGGAGCCACCCTGCTGCAGACAGAGACAGTGCCACATCAGCACTGTGTATGTGTGTGTCTCTGCATGTGAGCGCTTGTGTCTCTCATCTGTGTGTGTGTCTATGCGCGCTAAATGCTGATTGATGTAACTCTGGCTTTGTCAGCCCTTTGGCATAGGTGGAACAGGTGTGACTCTGCCACAGAGCGTGGCTCAGACAAGCCATATCACGGCACAATGAGGTCATTGTGCAACACACAAATTCCTGCACAGGGCCCTCGGACTTTTACAGGCTGGAGGTAGCCATCTGTGTATGTGAGAGTGTGTGTAAATGTGTGTGTGTTGCTCCAGGTGAGGGGGATTTGGATGAGATTTGCTGTATGAAAGAGATGTGTGCTCACCAGCTGCATGTCCCTACACACTTTCAGAAACACCTCCAAGGCTCAGACACACACAGACACACACACACTTTTACACACATACACGGGCCAAGTGACGATTCTCCTGTGTTGCAAAATCAGCGTCTTGTGTGTGTTAGAGTGGGCGTCAGGTTAAGTGGGGCTGGCTGGGTTTTTTCCGACCGTGTCACTCTTGTCTCTGATACAGTCAAGGCTGCGTTGGCTCGCGTGGATCCCAGGGTCCATTAGTACAATATGGATGTTACTACGGGGATGAAATCATCTGGTCTGACTCAGGCGACTCTCATTCAGTGGCATCTGTGTTTGTTTGGATCCTGGCTGACACTTTAGCCCCTGTGTCTTAACACTGAGACACAGCACATGTAATACTCACTCCTTTTTTCCTTCTTCTCTCTGCCTGTCTGCATTTTTCCTGCTTTCATCCTGGACAAGGGTTGCCAGGTTTGGCGAGGTGTGTATGTGCGTGATTGTCTGAGTGGGGTGTAGTGCTA
>CAFUXE010000797.1:425264-445048 GCA_903364295.1 Serranus cabrilla | reverse complement strand
GCCTTGGTGTCAATTATGATATACTGCGGTACAAACAACATGTTAGGAAACAGTTACGCATGACACAGAGCAACATAAACTTTCATTTGGAGTCATGTTTGTATCCACCTATAAATGTCAGTGTGGTATTCACTCACTATTAGCTCCGATTTTGTCTCCACCAACTATCAAAAATATCCCTCTCCTATCTCCTTGGTGGTCACAAGCTAGTCTCGAACTGTTTCTCTATACTGTTTGGTAGTGTACAGTGGGTTTATCAGAGCTCTTACTCTGGAACAGCTGCCTGCTACAGCTTGAAATAGGCTGAGAACAAAAAAGCGAAGCCAAAACAACGGGTTCAAAGACACTGTGCTGGTAATCTGAATAAAGACATCATGTTGAAACAATAATTGTGAAATGTAGGCTTTATTTGTAACTTTTTGGGCATTTCTGCTGTAGTTTCAGCCTTTTAAAAAAAAAAAAAAAGAATATACATAGAATAAATAAATGTGTTTATTGTAAACACCAAGTGCCATAGAAGTGTATATTGGATATAAAGGGGGAGCCGGTTTGCCACATTGTCATCTTTGATAATAAAATGATTCTTGGAACTAGTTAAAAACCTGTCTGGCTACATCTGACTTAATTTTAGTGATGCTGGAATCTCAGCAATTACTTTTTTGAACACATTGTGATGTACAATGTTATAAATGAAAGAAATTATGTGATTAAAAAAAAAAAGTAATTTTCCTGTAACCTGTGTTGCATTCCTGCTTTTGCCCCTACTTTTCATGTTTGTTGTATTGTTATAGGGTTAAGTTGTTGGGTGTGCAGGAAAGTGATTTTTCCATGAGTTGTAAGGAAATGCATGAAGAAGTGTGTGTGCATGCAAAGAGGAGGTATGAAGAGGTGGAGGGACCATCCCCCTGACCCTTAAACAGGAATGTCACAAGCAGCCTGGATAATTATGTCCCTTAGCCTGATGGCTGTTGGGGAGGCCCAGCTGTGCATGTGTTGGTCTGCGGAGGGAGGGGGGTCGACTGATGGGAGTTGCATGTGTCAGAGTGGATTGATCATGACACAAACAGATGTATGTTGGTGGAAAACATATCGGTGTCCGCGTGGAACGGGTCTATCCTGATCATTAAAGAGATGAAAATAAACATCTTGCTCTGATTAACGGCGGTCGTCCCGGTGGACTTGTCAGCTGTGCCGCCGACACGCCACACCGAGGCCGTACATATGCGTGTACAGATTTGGCTTTTACATAAATGTGTTCCTGTTTAGAAACTGGTGAGGCATGCTTCAGCTGTAATCTGTGAGTGTGTCAGCCTGTAGGTCAATCAAGTGGGCCGCCCATTTTTTTTCTTTTCTTTTTGGTGTCTAAATGGAGATCTAGAATGAATAATAGAAAATGTTTTTGTTTTTTTTGCTTAAAAAAAAACTGTCTCTCAATGCTACCATATTCTTCTTAAATAGCACCTCTGTCTTTATCTGCACTCTCTCTTTCTAAAACACACACACACAGACACACACAGACACACACTTTCTCTCAGAGGCTATTTAGAAAGGAATGCTCCTGGAGTCTCGTATTTCACTAAAGAAGCAGAAAGAGAGAGAGAGTGAGCGACAACAAAATTGAGGAAAATGGGAAAAAAAAGATCAAGTGGGGGATACTTTTTGTCCATGAGGTTGTTGAATGCATGTGTGTATCATTTTAGCATTAAAAAAAATCTAGCTGCCGTAGTGCATGTGCTGCTGAATGCCATTATAGGACAAGCATCTGGAGGACTAATGAAGTCAACTCTTTAATTCACTGAGTGTAACACACAGGGGTGAGGCTTGATTGGCAGAGGCTATGCCACATTGTGTGTTTGTGTGTGTGTGTGTGTGCCAGAGAGACACCCTTTCTTCTTCATTGTCTCGGCCGACTCGAAGGCGACCCGGTTTCTGGGCCCTGTGAGAGAGTGTCAGTGTCAAATAGAGAGACTGGCCATGTAGTAAACAATCCAGCACACACTCCAGGGATTACCACTGTCTCTTTGTCTGCTCATGTCGAGAGCCTGAAACACATTTGCCCTGACTTTTAGTGAGAAAAACAAAGTCAAAATTGGCTGCGTTGAGTCCTGCGAACACTCCCTGAAATGGGTCTTGTATACTGATAAGTTTATCTGAAGTCTTCAGTTCTGTAACGCCAGCCTTCCTAATGAGGCACCTCTCCTCTCTTATGTTGAAATGATAGCCTCAGAGAAGATTTTCTGTGTGCGCGCCATGTGAGCATTGATCAGCCCAGACTTGTAAAACAGCTTCCACAATCCAATTCCTCCTATGCTGTATTCATTTCAAATTGCCTCACTGATGCCATCTTGGGTCAAGTTTGGTTGGAAGAAAAGCAGAGTGAGCACCTGTGAATCAAAGCAGTATGCTTACTCAATCAAACATTTTGTATCTTGTGGAATTTCCCCCAAAACCATTTTTAGCTCTCTCTGCTCATACAAAGGTATGATAAAAAACAACAAAAAAACAACTTTCCTTTGTATGCAACACAAACATTAAAAGTAAACATAGAATTTAACCTGCTAAACTAGCTATTATTACTAACTTCATTCAAATCGACTTGCGGGGCAACCAGCCGGCTAACCAAGCTAGCTTAACAAAAACAACCTGCTTAATATTAGTTATTTATGAAGATTGATTGATTGGGTTGATCATGGTTTGGGTTCAAACAACTAAAGTTTAAGATGGGTAGGCTCTCTGAGTCCAACAAAAAGTAAACACAGAAATTCACCTCCTGCATTAGGCATTGTCGCTAACTGCATACAAATTAACTTTTTCAACCCTAACCAAGAGGTTTTTTGTACCTAAGCCTAACCAGTCCTTACCTGCGTCAATTTAATTATTTATAGGAAGCATGTTGACAGTCACAGTCCAATGGGATGTAGTAACACTGAGCAGCCCTCCAACCAAGCTAGCTACAACAAAATGACATGTTTAAGGTTAGGGAAAGATTTGGGTGATCATAACTTTGTTAAAAACAAACCAACTTATTCATTATCATTATCATTGTCATTCAATTTGCAATGGTGTGAAGTGGCAATTTAAATTTATGTCAAAGACGTCCTTGTACTGTGAGAGAGAGCCAAACGATCATCGCTGTGTTGGATATATTATTTTGTTGACTAACAAATTAAAAACATAGTTTAGTTTTGTAGTTTTAGTTTTATTTGTCCAGGTTTTGACATATCTGTTTCTGAGATGTCTGCATCCAACCTTAATACTATATTGTAAAGGTGAATGTATTTTGCTTGTTAACGGCAACACAAATTATACAGCAGTCCACAGACTGCTGTCAAAAGTTTCCCTTGGATCTAAAGAAAGATTCTATGGAAACTATTGACATTGTGATTTTTTTAAATTTAATTGCTGTGAGCACTACAAACAAAACTGCACTCAACTCCATTATCAAAGTGGCGGTATGATGGATATATCAATGGGTAAACTGAGTGCAAATCCCCCTCTTTTTCTTCCTCAATACTTAATTCCTAATTCAATACTTACCTTTGTACCAGCCCATCTTTTTACCAGCCCCAAGAGGGCAACAAAAGTGAAGAATGGCGCTGTCATCTCATTGTGCCGGCCCTCACACAGGCCACCACAGCATGCTGAGGGGCCCTCGGGTGCTGCTAGGCTCAGTGTCAAGACTCAGCCCATACAAGTCCCAACACAGCCCTGACACAGCCATGCCACAACACAGGCCCTACGGTGATCTGTCTCTCTGTCTCTGTGCTTCTACATGAACACAGCCTTCTAAAGCTTTAACCTGAATCATCATCCCTCTGGCAGTGAGGTACACAAGAGATGGATTATGGAGAGGAGAAATAAAACAGCACTTAAAGTGCAAATTCAGCAACTCTGACTTCAATTTATTGAATCAAAAGTATGTGTAGCAACTCTAAAGTGAATGTATGATGTTTAATTGAAAGAAAATGGTGTCTGTTTAATCTAATTCATTCTACTCTGCCTATCCCTCCAAAACCACAAGCTGTTTTCAGTGGCAGGCTCTCATATTCACAAGCTCACGCTCGTCATTGGCTGAGCACTTCAAAATGACTGAAATTACACAACAGCAGAACTGTCAGTACCCCCTTCTAGACTAGGACATAATTATGGCTACTATACTCAATATATTCACACTTATAGTTGTAATTGTAACTTTAACAGTAATGTAGTTGCATATTAATTGTAAACCCACTCAAAATACAATTATATAAATGCAGTTATATGTAAGTTTTACAGTACATCTAAAAATGGACCTTTCACTTGCAAATACCAACCCACACCTTGGTCTTTGCTGTTAACAGCTACTCCACCAGCAGCAGTACATTTTTAAAAAAAAAAAAAGGGTTGTGCTTACTGCTCTTTAAGGTTGTCGATAGGCATAGCTGATAAATGCTCATTTCAGAATGTCAACATGGTTGCCATGACAATGTTAACTTCTTTATCAGTCATAATGTTAAATACCATGCCACCAATAATAGTTTATTATAGAAATGTCATTAGTTTTGTATACTGTATTTTGTCATGAACCAAAGTATCAGAACAATTTATGTATGAATCTAATGACGCCAGATGAAAAGTCAGAATCACCTGATAACAATCCACCCGGAGGAGAACATGATTGTCTGTATAACATTTCATGGTAAACCATTTAACATTTGATGTCTGAACCAAAAATGTCAGTCATAGTGGAGCTTGATGAAAAATCAGGGCATCACCAATTAAAATTTGGTGTTACAAAATGTAATGACAATCATTCTAATAGTTGTTCAGTCAGGACCAAAGTGGTGGGCAGACAACAGTCCCAGCCGCTGACACAGCCACACTGCTAACATGGCTAAAAGGCACTTTGGAGTCTATGTATTCTGCAAAGTAATTTAGTGGTATATATGTAATATAATCTTTGGGATAATGGCAGTCTTTAGGCGTGCAGTGTCAGCATTCCAACTTGAGGGGGCGTCCACAAGATTTTTCCCAGCCAGCAACTAGTTTTTCCAGATTATTGCGACTCATTTGGATCAACTCCAATATTGCGTTCCTCTTTGTCCCATCACACATGCTTTTACCAAGTTCCATGAAAATTAGACAAGTAGTTTTTGCATATTCCTGTTGACAGAAGAACAGAGTCAACCCCTTAATCTCTTTGGTGGAGATAATAAAAATAAATATATATATGCATTTACTATCTCTGGACAGGAACCGTCTTTAAGTAATGCCAATATCAGCCAAAAATGTATACAATGTAACCTTGGTTGTTTGCTACCTTAGAAGCTGTTTGATTGTTGTACAAGTGAATGTGTTTCCTGCTAGCATCTGCTGTTGGCTAAAAGAGGGTGATGTTCTCTGTTGTAGGTCAGAGCAAGAGGCAGCAGATCAGAGATGAATAGAGGCAGGGGGGTTAGATGTAGTGGTGTGTTTGTTTGGACCAGAGTTTCAGGAAAAGTGGAAAGTCCAGTGGTGGTTAATTGGTGTGTTTAGGTCTGAGGTCATGAGGGTGGCAACAGGAACACACCGCTCAGCCCTGAGCGGCAGATGGATATACAGCCACCACAGAGATGCTGCTCAGTCTAATCACAACTAAACACTATGAAGACACGCACAGGCCATCTTTTCTTCTTTTCCTCTCTGATTCTCCCCTCTTCCTCAGCTTTCCTCCCCCCTCTCAAAGCTCTCGCTGTGGCCAAAGCCCAGGGGAGGCCTCCAGATGAACCTGTTGGTCAGCCCCCCCACCCCCACCTCTCAGCACCACCTCCTACCTCTGATAATACCCTGGGGGCTTGCATGACCGGAGGGGTTCAAGATCAAGCAGTAGCAGAGATGATCATAAAACAAGATTTTTTTTTCTCTTTTTCTTTTTCTGAAACCTTCACATATATCCCTATGCTTCTTTAATCCTGTACTGATAACCCAGCTGAACACAAAGATGTCCCCTATGTCCAGCTGTTTTTGCTGGCTAAGGCATCACTGCCTAAACACCCACGCATGACTGTACATTTTTATCTTTTTGTGGTATTATGTGTCAAACTAGTGTTGTTTTGCTGAAAGGGTTTGCCAAAATGTCAGGCTGATTTGTAACATAAAAATCCCATCTGTGGTCCAGTCATCATCCTCCACCTCTGTTATCATAGATACAATGTTATTTGTGTTTCCTGTACTACAGACTGCGAGAGGACATTAGGCCATATTCACACAGGACAAGCATAGTGGGACTCACAAAAGTGACTCATAATTGGCTGTTCAGACAAAAAGGATATTATAATGTGCACCAAGCAGCTTCCTTCCAGCAGAATTCATTAAATGAACTATGAATACTGTGTGCACACAATACATTGTTATGTAGCAGCTTAATTTATCTCACTGTAGTCCAGTAACAGTAAAGATACTGGAGGGTTTATACATATGCTAATGTGGAGCAAAAATAACACAGTGTATTTTCTTTATGTTTTTCTGTGAAGTCCGTCCATGACAGGAAACTGTCCTCTTAAAAGTAACCCCATGTTTGGTTTGTACAGCTTTAAACAACCTATGTGTACGATTCTAGTAGCAGCATGCTCTAGTGGTGTAGGTAACTATGAAGGATGCAATGTATGAAGAATGACAAGGTCCAGTTGGGTTGGGAGTGGAGGCAGACCATGGGACTCTGACCCATTATACCAGTATTTGTGTACCGTGTAAAACCAAAAGTCACCATTGTTAATTGAAGTTCCTTGCACAGCAACGTCACACTTTATATAAAACTATGTCACCTAATTTCTGGTAGTTATGCCTATTTATTTTACTTTTTAAAACTGTCTTTGTCTAAACTTAACCATGCACTTTTCCCTAAGTTCGTTAAGCAATTAGCTTTTTTGTCCGAAAGCTAACCAAACTGCGACAGTTTCACAACTTTAATATATGGCCATAAAATTATATAAATGCAGTTATATGTAAGTTTTACAGTACATCTAAAAATGGACCTTTCACTTGCAAATACCAACCCACACCTTGGTCTTTGCTGTTAACAGCTACTCCACCAGCAGCAGTACATTTAAAAAAAAAAAGGGTTGTGCTTACTGCTCTTTAAGGTTGTCGATAGGCACAGCTGATAAATGCTCATTTCAGAATGTCAACATGGTTGCCATGACAATGTTAACTTCTTTATCAGTCATAATGTTAAATACCATGCCACCAATAATGGTTTATAATAGAATGTCATTAGTTTTGTTTAGTTAGTTACTTTATATAAAACTATGTAACCTAATTTCTGGTAGTTATGCCTATTTATTTTACTTTTTAAAACTGTCTTTGTCTAAACTTAACCATGCACTTTTCCCTAAGTTCGTTAAGCAATTAGCTTTTTTGTCCGAAAGCTAACCAAACTGCGACAGTTTCACAACTTTAATATATGGCCATAAAAGGTTAAGTTTAGGTATGAGGACATATTGATCTCCTGCCAGTGGCAGGGACACTCATTTTTAAAACATTTCTATGGGTGGTATATGAGGTTAAAAGTATGTGAACCAACTCTAATGTGTCCCTTCCTACACCCTTCCACGACTAACTAAGTTTTATGAAAATCAAGATAGTTTTCCTTAATCCTGCTGACAGACAGACGACCCAAACCTGACAAGTTGTAGGTAAGTAAATAGCATCACATCAGAGATAAACTATACTGAACAAGGATCAAACCTCAATGAAGGTCTAACCTGTGGGTATATGTGGCTAAAGTCAGTCAGCCTCTGTCCCTTCTAGTGACCCCCATGTCCCAGTCTGATGTAATGACACCAGTGGAGAGCTTGTGAAAGGTGCTGCTCACTGATTAAATTATTCCCTTTGTGAGTTGCTTTGTGACAGGCACTCGAGCCAGCTGCCTACTTAAGTGTGTGTGAGGGTGTGTGTCTGCTAATTTAGTTTTCACTGAGATCACATGGCTGTCAGAAGTTGGGACAGAGATGAACATAGCGGTTCCCCATCAAAAGCTCCAATCTTCTCTTTGAAGACTTATCGATGCTGATCGGTCCCAGTGGTCAGGCCTGGATGTGCCTTATGTACTTCTGATAGCAGCACCAACCCACTGAATCACAGGGGACAGCAACAATACTTCATCGACATCAAATTAGTTCAAGCTGAGATCTATTTAAAAACCACATAGCCTTCCGAGAGAGATTTGTAGCAGCTGTTCAAGATGTTGATGGCAGTGTATACTCAGCACAGAGTTACATACAATTAGATGAACAGCTAACATGCGACAGCTTTTTTTAATTCGAACCCCCCATTTTTCTGTGCCATGGTCAGCACAGGTTAATGAGTAACATCTACATGTCACAGTTCTTCTGGTGGGTCATAAGCAATGATTTAGAGGGAGCTCATACATTGTATGTTTTAGGAAAATTATAGCCATTGTGCATCTAAAGTTCATCTAAAATTGAAACCACTAGTAGAATATTGTTGTTAAAGGTCCCGTGGCAACCTGTCAAGAGTAAACCCGACCTTTTGCCCAATGTCAGCTGGGATTGGCTTCCTTGGCAACATGAGTTAGGATAAGCAGTTGGGTTCAGAATGGGTGTATTTGGGTGGGTTGTGCACTTGCATGATGGCTAAAGTCTTCACAGATCCAAAACCTTGGAGAAGATCCAAAATGGACCTAAACTCGACTTGCATAAATTAATTAAACAAAGTAAGCTTGGAAAAGTACCTTTTACAAGGTTATTTAACTTTAAATACGCTTGTAAAAGTACCTTTATCAAGTCTATTTCCTATCAATTTCATTTTAGTGAGACTAGAATAGAGTTGTAACAAAGATGGTATGAAAAAAATTGTTGTTGTTAACTAAACTGTAAACTTTAAACTGATAAGGTGGTGTATAATCTTGCTTCGTGTAGCTTTAAGTGGAGCATAATTCCCCTTTGTTCTTCATTCCTCTGCTGCATTCATTGCCTGTACAGACGCTGGATATGGGGAATGACAAGGCAGCAGATGTCCCTGTATGAGTCACTGTGCCCATGAGTTGCTATGAGCTTTCTCAGGAAGTATTTTGCTAATGCGGATGGGAATATGAGTGTGTTTGTCAGGGTGTATAAGAGAGCTGGGATGGAGTTCACAGGTCAAGCAGGGATGAGGCTTCTAGTCGCAGCACTCACACACTCCCTGGTCTCAGTCTGACTCACATTGTATCTGGTTAGCTTCTGTTGTCTGCCTACACAGCCAGCTGATGTTGAAAGCAAAGAGCATTATCACAGGACTGCATAGTACCTGTGTAACTGCTCAGAGGCTGTTGATGTCAGAGAGGTCAGAGGTCAGGGTCAGCTAGACAGCAGCAGGTCTGGAGTTGGTTGTGTCTTGTCTCTGAGACACTGAAGTGAGCTATATCCTCACATTAACCTGGATCCTCTGGTTGAATCACATTTTCTTTAAGCAATAGGCGGAACAACTTGATAAAGATTAAAAATATACAATGAAATGTTCACATATTAATCGTGTCCTACTCCATATTATTCAATGCATGCTACATAATCATTTTATACAGTTTATACTATCTGTAATACTGTTCTTTTTTCAGTTAAAATGCAAGAAAACAATGTAACTGTTCTGTACTAAAGGATTCAGGAAATGATATGTTCACCAGTAGACATCACAACAAACAGGAAATAATTAACACAACCCAGGACACCAGTGTGTCTGTGTCCCTAACTGTGTACGATAGTTCTGAGGTTGAGGTAACTCTTGTTTTTTTACAAAGCTAACAAGTGGTTTTATGGCCTAAACTCAACCAAGTTGTTCTGTATTACAACATGTTTAAAACAGTGATTGTCACACATGTTTAAAATGGTGACTGTTATTTCGTAAGATATCATAAGAAACCGTATTGTACACGGTTTCATAAGAAATCTTACCAATCTGTTCCTGAGAAGACAATGAACTGAGTGTCAGTGTTGTAGTACTCGAGATCGGTCTTGGTCTTAAGACCAGTCTTGAGACCACTTTTTGTCTCGTCTCGGAATCGACTGCATTTTTACGCGGTCTTGTCTCGGCCTCACCCCCTTCCCCCTGACCCCATTTATACTTTGTTGCTTCGCTTACTGTGTTATTCATACATCATTAGCTACCACAGAAGTAGGACAGAACTAGCAAAGATACACGTATCCCTCACATGCAAAACTGGACTTTATGTACCACACATGTATATCGAAGAGAACTGGATGATACATTGCTATGACTGTTGTACACAAATCAACTAACCAACAATTTGCATGGCTGGGGTAGAGATGCATGCCATGTCTACATTTCTGTTTGAAAGGTAAATGACACCTGCTTGAAAACATAAGGAATAACTTCGATATCAACAGATATTGCACAAATATTGCCATGCATTCAGTAAGGTAGTTGAAAGAATGAAAGATGGAGGCTGTGTTCACGCTATCAGTCTGCAACTATAGAGCAAAACTTTGGACATTATATTTTGATGCTTAGCATCAACGGCGCTAGCCATTCCATCTTTCCAAATTTTCTTTTGCAGTATGCACAGTTCAGTTGTATGTAAGCAGGAATATTAGTGGTATAATAATGTTCATCATGTATGTTAACAGATTAGAAAAACTATTGTCCTTTCCTGAATCACGGCTGAAATATTTTGTGCATGTACACTTAGTCACTGATTCACTGGAACACTTGAAATTATTTTCTTATAAGCTCACAGACAGTAGTTAGGAATGGGGAGAGGATATTTCCTTGGACTAGAACTAAACATTCCCAATAACTGCCAGTGTGTGGGAAAATGACACTTGATATTTGTCTTGGGTCACTGTTGAATCTGATAAGGGAGCTTAAGGAACATCTCAGCATTAACTAAGGGAATCTTGAGAGTGAGAGACAGATCTGGGGATCGGTCCAATACATTTTTCCTGTTCAGTTTGTGCGTGTGTCCTCTGAGTTGAGTTGTTTTTTTTCCTTGAAGAGCCACAGGTTGAGTCTTGCATAGTGGCTCTGAGACCTTGTAATGCACTGTGCTTTTATTCATGGCTCCCGGGCCGCTGGATATGTCTCTGTGTCCCCCGTCCCCCTGCTGAGAGATTCCAGAGGCTCCTCTCTTGGCCTCTCAGGGCTCCTGGGTCACTCGTTTGTCATCACGACCTTTAACCCCTGTAGGCCAGTGTGCCGGGAGGAATGTGGGAGATGTTTACCTTCGCTGAGACTGATGGTGTCCAGGTGGCTCTTTTTCTCTTCTTTTTTTTCCAATCTTGTTTTTTTTTCCTGAGCCAGCCATCTTGAGAGCCCCAGCTCTCTGCTGCATGCAGCCTAGTGAATAATGCAGAGGTAGAGTGAGAGTATCGCCCATCATGCTGTTGTGTGTGCTAATATAACTACTATTCCGGTTAATACCAGGGCCTACCAAGACAAGTGTCTGACCTGGATCTTTAGTTTCAGCTCTGGCACGTTTGTGGACAGACTCTTTACATTTGTGTCAGAAAGTATCTGGATTGTTTTGACTGGAAAGTAATGAGAGAGAGAGAGCTATTGATTGGCCCTCTGTCTGGGCCCGGTCAGAGAACACACTCATCCAAAGCTCCACTTCCCAGAGTTTGTCAGCCATCAGACAGCCAGCCGAGCAGCATGGCTAGACAGAGAGGGCATTCAGTAATAGGTAATGGACCCCCACTTCCAGCTCCCTCCGCCCTCCACTTCAACATGGTGCCATCTATCACTCTCGCACCGGACCTTCCCAGTGGCTCCTTGCTGGGTCCTCATCTACTGGAAACTCTTGGAAAGTTTCCTGCCCTCCCCTGCCCCCAGCCCCCCCCAGCCCCTCTAAAGAGCCCATTAAACAGTGTTGTAATGCAAACAGTAAGTCCAAAGAGAGCGAGGGCCAGGTGTCGGGTGCGGAGGGGATGAGCGTCTAATGCAGCCATTACGAGTGGCGGGGAGGGTGGGTGGATTATCATAAAAGCATCTCCCCTCCCTCTAATGTGGACATGTCTGATCAATACCAGACTCCTGGGAGGGGATGGAGGGATGGATGGATGAAGGATGAGAGGAAAGGGAGCAGCTTTATTAATCTCTCTACTGGTTGAACGCTCCGTCGCCACACTGTGGGATGACAGTCACAGGCAGAGAACAATACGTGAGGAGAGGTGGGAAAGATGATGTCTTTCTGTTATCTGACGCGATATCTGAGTCATGTGACATCGCACGTTTTAATATTTTACTACCGTGACTACTTAACTGAGGGAAATTAGTTACTACTGTTAGTGGAGAAAGAAAATAGAGAGAGAGAAATGTAACCCCTGAGCTGTTGACAACATGGCTAAATTGCTGAAAGGGTTGGGGTCATTTTAATCACCAATATACACCAAAAATAAATGAATAAATTGTAATACAATGTATTATATCACTGAATAAATATGACATACTAAATTATAGTGTATGTAATAATTAGTAACCTTTTCATATAGTTTAATGCAGGGGTGTCAAACTGATCCAGTAAAGGGCCGAGTGGCTGCAGGTTTCTGTTTCAACCAAGCAGGAGCACAGGTGATACTGATAATTAATTAACTGAGTGAAGACAGTTCAGCTGATTGAATGATTGGATTCAGGTGTGCTTCTGCCACTCTGCCCTTTCCTGGATCAGTTTGAAACCCCTGTTCTAGATGACAAAAAAAACAAATTATAGTATGTCCAGAATTGGTCATAGTGTAGTCCACCCAAAAATGAATAAAAATGCTGTTGGACCTGGGAAATAGTATAATATATCCAAAAATATGAAATAAAAAAACACTATATTATAGTGTGTCCAAAACTGAAAAAAAAATGACATACTATATTATATTTAAAAATGTCAAAAGAAAAACACCTTATTATAGGATGTCCAAATGTTGATTTTTGTCAAAAAATTATCATTCTGTAAAATGCTTACAAATGCTAGAATTGGCCCTGTTATACTCTGTGAAAACATAATACAGCATAATATGTCCAAACATGGTAGAAAAACAAGAGCACAGGTGATACTGATAATTAATCAACTGAGTGAGGTGATTGAATGATTGGATTCAGGTGTGTTTCTTCTTGGTTGGAACAAAAACCTGCAGCCCCTCGGCCCTTTATCATATCATACTTGTATTTATTATATGTTTTTCATTCAGTACTCAAACCCAAACGCACCTTTTGAACTCATTATCCATCTTTCCTGTACAGTATAATTTACTTAATATATAATTTAATACATTTGTGAACAAAGAATGTATTTGAAACATTTGTTGTACTATTGGATGGATAAAACAATTGCTTTTAATTATGGAATCGGTAATAAATCAAAAACGTTTTATTTTTATGATTTATAAATCAGAAACAAGAGAGACCAATCAATTCTAACAAGAAAAACTGTTAGGTGCCTTTTTTTAAATCCCTTCTTCAGTTACGTTCAGTATAGTTCCACATAAAGTATTCATCTTCTTCTACATGAATGATATTATGCAGCTCGAAAGCCTCATGAGCACCATTTGGAACTAAGTATTACCTGTTATTACTCTCCACTGAAGGAGATAGATTTCTTAAGAGGAATGCAACTTGTCTCATCAGTCTGTAGCGTCATTGATGCAGACTCTGTGTGTGTAAAGGAGCAGTGCTGCTGAGTTGTTTTTGTTCCTGCTAATGCCTTTACCTGCAGGTGTGTCCAGCGTGTCCTTTGCTGGGATGTCTTCACACCATTTCAATGGCAGTTGAACAGACAGACAGCTGGTTCCCATCAGTTTTCCTCATATGGGCCGGACGTCTTTCCAAAGCCCGGCTCTCCACAGTTTGCTTCAGACTCAAAAAACTGAGATGAGACATGTTGGAGAACGTCCTCGTCACAGAGGACCCTACATGTGATTCTCACCACTGGGTGGAAAGTAACATTTAACAGTGACTCATATGCTTAATGGCCGCATAGAAAGTAAGTTTGACAGATAGATGGCAGTTACAGCTGAAGTGGGAATGCAATATGGTCTGTGGTTTCCAACACTGTCAGTAGTTGTACAACAATAGATTACAAGTATTTCCTATTACATTTCCCACAGATAATCAGTCCCAGATTGAGTTTAAAGGAGGCTTGTCTGCACTGCTGTGCTGAGTCTCACTGCCACTACTGTAATGGTGTTACCAGGTGTTTGTCTTTATAGAGCTTTTATTTGTTATACTGTACTGAGCAGCGAAAAACTGCTAACAAGTGAATTAGCTTAGGTTCCACTGCTGCTTGCCGTGACCTTGCTAGAGCCATGGATGTATAGAAAACTTTAGCATGACAAGGACAAAGTAAGACAAATCCAGCCCTGGGTCACAGCCTGACTCTGCAGTACATTTTATGGTTCACTCCTCATGTCTACAAAATAAAACAATATTTATATAATTTCTAATGTTATTTTTATTACACACATCCTCACTACAACCAAGACAATCATCAGCTAGTTCAGACATGCCTGGTTCTGAAAACACTGATACAGGTGACCCTATATTTCTGAACTGAAGAAAGTGAAAGGTGAAATCTCTGCTCAGTGCTCTCTGGGACAGCTCTGGGGATGACAAGCCAGCCTCTGACACTGGTATGACACAACAGCAATTCAGTACAATAATATATTGATTAAAGATTTTACATTTTCTGTTCCAAACAATGCAAATTCGCTGGTGTACATGAAGCTATGTGTCATGTTCCCTGTTTGAGGTATTGCATGATCGCCACCATGGCAGAGAAAAAAGTGTCACAAACAGGAACAAAATCTGAGAGAGACAACACAATATTAGAACTTGGAAGTGGATAACACGTTCAAAATCAGTGGCACATTTATTCCTGCAAAAGTTGCTCACTTCAGCATATGGCAAAAGTCTCCGCTGGCGTCCCCCAGCTCTCTTGTTTTTGGGCTTACAGAGCATGCTCAGTAGAGCACTTTTCTGAATGAGCCAGTAAGAGGCACGTATGTCCCAGACTTCTGGCTAAAACTTTGCATGCAAACTGACTGTTGGCCTGTTGGTTCCCTGTGCACATAAATAGATTTAAATAATCAAATCATAGTTTCCAAACATTTTATATTAACATTTAAAGCATCATTATGTATGTATTTTGGGGGTATTTAGTGCAACCACAGTTTCAGACTTTTCAAATATCTGTACATGTGTATTTGTTAAAGTTACATTTTTTATGACAAAAAACTAGTTGACAACTTCAAGCAAGTGCATCAACACACATAAAAGCAAGCTAGCTAATATTACTTACTAGTCTAGCAGCAAGAAGGCCAGCTCTGTGTCGGTCTGCGCCTCTTATTTGTTCTGTTAAAGCCAGTCTGGGATTTGCTGTGTCTGACGAACACTTGCTCAGTCACTTTCTCCTTTTCTCTTCTAAGCTTGCTTTGCTTATACCACTATTATACCATGCTCAAATGTGGTGTGTCAATCCTAAATTTGTAAGGCGCTGACACAGTTTTATACATATGGTAAAAAAGTAGCATAGCTGCATAAAAGGATTAGCTCAATGTGTAGCTCGTGCATAGCCAGTGTGTGGTCAAGAGAGAGAACTGAGAGATGGAGGATGTACGGGGAACACGGAAACTACCAGAAAAGTAGTAGTAGGTGGTGAAAGGTTGTAAAAGGTGGTAGCAAACGTACAGTGTAGCTTTCAGTTGTTTCCTTTATAGTTGCTGCAGCTCCCAGGTAAAGTTCCCATGTCTTGCATCCTGAATGCTCCTTACAGTAAAGGGGGTTAGCCCCCCGAAGTGAGCATTAATTTCAGGCCTTTAGGCAAAACAAAGTCTCTCCTGTGTTTCCCGACCAGGTCTGAGAGCAGGAAAGTTGTGTTGCCCTGCTTTCCGTAAGACCAACATTTGAGGCTGAGGCATGTTTTTAATTGTCATGGGATGATGCAAACCTTAGCCTGTCCACTGTGTGTAAGCAGTTGTGTTGTTTTTTGCAGGAGAATGATTAAAAAAACATTACATTTTTGAATGATTTTTCCATTTCTTTGCTGTCCTATAGGCTAAACATTCTCGGTCTGAAATGAAATGCATTGATAGTATTTTTTGCACGTGTATGTATGTATGCAGGTGCATGTATACTGAACCCTCCTTCCCTCTACCGCATGAGAGTCACCGTGCAATTAGAGCCCTTGCTAGCACTGAAGATAGAGACAAATAAGGATCTTGCATTAAAAATTGAACCAGTCATTTCTTTAAAGCTGACATCCACAAACCTTGTTTTGCTCGCCTTTGTGCACCATTTGCCACATGTGCACTGAGCTCGGTACAATCAGTGTTGCTCCCATTTACTTCTCTGTCCTACACACTTTATCCACTAACTAAAGAGAGAAGAATTTATTCATAGTAAGCACTAATATCCTGTGGTCTTCTTTTAACATTTGAAGTGCACTCAGTGGCCAGCTCTGCTTTCACTAATGCTGTTTTATATAAAACCAATCTCTATGAAAGCCCTGCGCCTCCCACACACGAGCAGTCCTGACCTCCTCTCATGCTGCACGGTGAAAGCGCTCTCCTCACTTTTTTCTTGTTACATCGTTTTCCATCTCCTTCACACATAATCACATACATACTGTTGCATGACTGCATCACATACTGCGGATCCATACGGGCAGCAGTAAATAAATGAATTCTATAATGTCGTAAGTACACAATTGTGATTTTCGGACTGCCAAACGTCCTGTCACACATCGAGATCTTTCACCAGCTTAGATTCCCTTTCCTCTCAATTTAAAGTCTTTCTGCTCTCCGTGTGATTTACAGTGACCCAATGAGAGCGTCTGTATTGAATAATAGTGTGGAATGACAGGTAAACCTTGGTCCATTTGGCGTGGTGGCTGGAGCCTGGTACGGACAGTTAGCAGGGAACGGGGAGGTAATAGCTCCCCTTTTGGCCTTTTTACTGTCAACTAAAGTGAGGAAAGGCAGGCCGACACTTGGACGACACACGTGGCATGTACACACACACACACACACACACACACATGCTCACAGAAACCTACCCTTAGTGTGGCTGTGGCAGGGCAGGCTCTGCATGATAGTCAGTGCGGAGAGATAATGGCCAGTACAACAGAGGTAACCATAACTGAACTACAATTTGATCAAATGTGATTATTTTTACATTAATATCATGTGCTAATATTTAAATACAAATAATGGTATGGACCGATTTTTTTTTGTAGTTATTCATTTCACAATTTAGTGTTTATTTAGTGTTTTATCAACAACGTCCTCCCACCATCATGAACACATTTTTGTACTGGAATAAGATATTAAATGAATTATTAATGTATATTTTTGTGTATATGTTTAGAAATAATTCCACCTTCTCCAGTGAAGAAGGTTTAATATCATTGTAAGTTAAATATTTTCTTTTTAGGTTTGTTTGTCAGCTCCAGAGATGTTGTGATGGTTGTTTTTTCATATTTTTGAGATCTAATAGATTCATTAATATATCAGTAATTTCTATTTGACTTTATAATTGATAATGATATAAAAATTTAAAGAACTCCCCCATGATTTTTTTTTCACATGAGTATTACAACAGCATTCAGACCATCACGGCACGGTCACCGTCATAAAAAGAAAACCTCCATAAATCATCACATTATATAAAGGCCCAATCAGCCAAACAAAATGATAGAGCCCAAGTATACACATGAGCAGTATTTTTGCTCGGCTCCATCAAATAAAGAAAGTGTAAAGGAGTGTGTAATGCTCTCCCAAAGCTGCTCATCTGCTCAAGTACTCAAGCCCGTTTGGCTCTTCCCTGCAGGAAAGCTAATGACAGACATGTAAGTAAGCAGCGTGACCTGTTCTGCTGCACATGGAGTTTATTTGCTGTGGTTTTAGCTGTAGCTTCCACGCTCAGCCCCCAGGGCGCAAATACGTCTGCCGAGCTCCAGCCCAGGGAGCAGCAATCTGACAAGCAGTGCAGACCTAATCCAGGCCAGGTCTGGGGCTGTGTTTGGTATGCATCCCTTAGGTATGGAATAAATACAAGGCCGGTAAGCAGATCTGCTTGCCTGGACGACCGCAGGGGAGTGGAGGGCTTTCCAACCTTGCGTTACATGCCTTGACGGGATGTCTCTCATCCATATATGTAACCTCATAACATTTTGGGCTTTTCACAAATAAGAACAGCTTTGATCTCCTGTGGAAAGTAATGCAGTTTTAATGTCCAACTTCAAGGGCCATTAGCTGCATTTTTATCAGTTAGCGAGGCTGCTTGGCAAATTTCTGAATGTCAAGTCAGGGGGGGTGTAGCTAGCCTAGAGGTTAGAGAAGCGGGTTTATGATTGGAGGGTTGTCAGGTCGAGTTCCTCGCTGGGAGAATGTGGGTGGGGAAAGTGGATGAGTAAACACTCTTCCCTCCCACTTCAGTTGAGCTACCTTTTAGCAAGGCACTGAACCCCCCCACTGTGGGTAAAAGTAGTGAAATGAGATTATACAAGAAGCTTTAATAACATAAATGAGGTGCAGTGACGTGATATGCTCTGGGTAAATTGGGGTTTTAAAAAAAAACAAGAAGGAAAGTCTACTTTTCCTTTTTCTGAACCTTTAAAGTGTGCCTCAACCTGGTGGCATCCCCCCACTTCCCCCCTCCCTCCCCCCCACCCTCCCTACAGCTGCCACAGGTAGAGCACACCAGGTGTACCTGTTTAAACTTGCTGTGTAATTTGTGGATTAGCAGATGCCTCTAATGGCTAAAATCATCAGAGCTTCCCTCCTGCAACAGAGAGGAGGAAGGGAGGCAGACGTGCAAAGACACAAAACAAAGAGGCAGGAAAGTAAGAGTAAAGGACAAAGAGTGAAAGCCACGGCCATAACTATGATCTGACAAATCAACTATACTATTTATGAATTTACCTTGTATTGAAAAGACACCTTATATGTAGAAAACACAAGGAATTGCTCTAATAGCTTTACTCTGATGTGTTTTTTTGTCGTTTCACATTTACCAGTTTTAAACTTGTATATATCATCATCTCAACACTTTGATTTAGAGCTCACACAAGTTAACTGATCTTCCCTCTATCTCATGACATGAAACATGGCGTTTCTCCCTCTGTGTTAGATTTAAGAGGAGGCAGAATGTCCTGAAATAAAGGATCCGCTCTTTCTAGGTTCACCGTAGATTTATGTGGAGCTCCTAACTGCCCACTGACCACATGCCTCATTTGTTACTGTGGGTACTGTAGTTTGTCGTGCCACATGTGTGTGGATTTTTTAAACAATGGCAGGGCATTTCTGTTAATGCCAATATAATACTGTAGTTTAGAGCAGTATTTTCTTTTTGGAAATCTAAATTGGAGAACTATATTTTTCTCTAGAAAGCAAAAGAGGGTAAAGTTCCGTCCCAGACGGCAGCAAAAAATGCTCTCTGTCTCTAACGTGTTCTGCTGTTTTTGTCCAGTGCAATCGCAGTATGATGTTAAAAACTATGCAGGTCCGCTTTCAGGTTGGAGTTGGAGCTGGAAAAGGGCCAATCTGTGCGTGAATTTAAACCAGGAGGCCGGTGTTTGTGTCCTGTTGTTGGAAGTTTTTTCCAGAAATAGTGTTTTTAAGCCTAACCCTGTTCTTCTCACCAAACCTTAACCGAACAGTTGAACATGGATCGTCGATGTGTCATCACTTGTTGCAGCAGTTCACTAACATATTTATATTCATCATATTGGTGGTTGTAAATTGTAGAAGTTCAACACTATCTGTGGTTTGTGGAAACATTCACAGCTGACTGGGACACCAGAATAAAATCTAATGAAAAAAAAAAAA
>CAFUXE010000797.1:389984-404595 GCA_903364295.1 Serranus cabrilla | reverse complement strand
TATATTTATATATATAAATATATATATATATATATGATGTGTGTGAACACGTTTAAGTACACAAATGCAAACAAAGACAAGAGAAGGATTGTCGCCTTGCTCATCTCCGCAGCAGCAATAACATCTGATCCTGGCTGACTCCCTGGAGTCCTTGTAATGCTCAGTGTTAGGCGGAGCAACACTGATGAGCCTCTTACAGACACATAAAAAAAATGGGCTGCTGGGAGGATAACTTACAGCCTTCACTGCAGAAAATGTTCCCCTTAACCAGTCACTCAAAGTAGACATGAAACAAAAACAATACATTTTAAACAATATTTAAAAAAAAACCCATTTCTGACCTTGTGCACTATCTATATCCATATTGGATTTATTTGTCCAGATATTTGCCAAGGACGTTTCCTGCAACACTGACAAATGACATTTACAAAATTCAACAACTTCTCATTCCAGGAAACATAAAAAAAAATTTTTATATTACATTTCTCTGAGAAAATAGTACTTACATGAAAACTGGTCACCGTGCAAGAGTTGACAGTGGTAAGTTAGAAAATGTGCTTTTCGTAATTTGGGTGAACCGACCGTTTAAAATGAATTAGAGAATTTGCATTTGTCTAATGAGCTACACATCGGCTTGCTTAGAGAAAGCTCAATCATGTGTCAGTGTCTTAGTTTTAATGGGGCAACCTTTTTTTTATTTTGCCTTATTTAAGGCATTAAAAAACAACAACAGTTGAAAAAAACAACAAGAAAAAAATGAGGATTTTACAAAAGCCTTAATGGCTCATTAAGCAGGACTTGAGGTTATCTTGCCAACAGGACTTGTTGACAGGCTGCAGAGGGGTATGATCCACTGAATAAGTGTGTTCAGGTAAACCTCTGCTTGACCCTTCACTGCTAGGCACAAATGCAAACACAACAGCTGGAGACACAAACACAGACATGTAGACACACGGTCCCAGCAACAGCCACGTCTAAATGTACGCAGACCACAGAGGCAGCGTTAAAATGGTGAAAAACATCCACCAGGCAATGGTTTGCTTGGTTGGAACTTGATTAATACTGTGCTGATTATATTTTGATTTATGTGATGCTTTCTTTTGTTATAATGAAATGAAAAGAGCCAGTGAGATGGTAGTCACATCCTGCAGCTATTAAAATTTGCATTGCTGCAAAATGGCATACTCTACACTCCCTGAAAAAAAGCTCTCTCAGTTATTGAAGAGGTGAATTAATCGCTGTAATCCTGCTATGCAAAGTTAAAGGGCATGGATGGAAATGGACCAGGGACAGTGGAAGTATCGTTGGGCCCACATTGAAAAAGCGAGGAGGACAAATCTGTTACGCAACATGCCAAAGTATTGCACTATTACAGAGGGCTGAAAGCCTTGCATAACTCAACAATTCAACCCACCCATCACATTTACTGTACATTAGCGAGCCTGCAGTGCTGTTCCTCATCACTTTGGAACTGAAAAACCCAGTTCTGACAAGTGGCCCCCATCCTTTTTCTCTGGCACGTTGCAGAAATCTAGTACCACTCAGAGAGGGCACAATGGGTTATTTCAGTCCCTCCTGTGTGCTGTATGTAGGCGACAATATTCAACAGAGAACCTGGTTGATCTGTAGAGGTGGAGCACTTGCTCAGCTTCCTCCACAGAGCTGTATCTGTATCTGGAACAACTTGCATCTTTCGGGCTATTTTTAAGAAGCAGTGGACCACTTTCAGAAACCGTTCAATGGTAAATATGGAACAGATTGAAACTGAGGCTGAGCCATGAGCACACACAGCAACACCTCTCACTCGGTCAGTGTGTATGTTGGTAGCTAGCTTTACAGCTGACGTCTTTACAGTATTGACTGTTCGGTGTGACTAAACACAAACTGAACAACACATCCAGCGATTAAAGTTGCAGGAATAACACAAAGGTGAAATTATGTTCTGTCCTAAATACACATTTAGAACACTTCCTGGCACCAGTACAACAAAGACTTAAAATGGTGAGACAACTTTGCTTTGGTCATAAGTTGTATCAATATGTAGTCGTTCATTTCTGACTTCTTAGAACATGTCAACTTCCCGAATAAGAAGTCAGTGGCAGAAACATGAGCGGAACAAAAAGGTCAGAAACCAAAGCTTGGCCAATCATATTTGAAGGAGAAAATGGTATGTCTCTAAGCATGCTTCACAGTTCACACAACAACTTACTACATCAACTGCCATGTCTGCCAAAGTTCTGCACACAGACAGCTGACCGGGTCTTCCAGCTCCACTGTTTCACTGTGACTGACCCCGCCACATGTTGCTAACAATGTATGGCTAAATATTTCCATAGCTATAGGAAGTCATAACTAAACGTTCGCTTAAAATAAAACAATATATTGCCTTTTACACATGAATCAATATGGGAAAATTATTTAAAACTATAGTGTTTCTATTTTATTTTTTACATTATACTCACTTTTCCTTGCAGTAGCTATGCGCTCTTCGACTGGTAACCTGGAGCTGTTACTGTGTGCACATTTATATCATGATAGGAAGACAAAGTTCAATTTCTCTCAATGAAAATAGTAGTCTGTGTTTGTCTCTAAATGACGCGCCCTTCACAATTCACATATTTAATGCATCTATTTTAAAAACATGATCAGTGCAGTTTTAATAGTACAAAAAACTTAGCCATGTTCCCACATGTTATCTGCAGTATTTGTTTGCGTTGAACAATATTACTGGCTCACAGAAACAATGGCTAAAATTAGGGAAATAGTCGAACTGTTGTAAATTCTAATTATCCTTCAAACACACTTGGTATGATGTATCCAGAAAATATAAATAAATCCAAAAATTCTCATGCTTTTGTCGGGACTACATCAGCTGATTGCTATGTTGAAAGTTAGATTTGCTATAAGCCAGCACCTGGGAAGCAATGGATATGTGCACGCTACTGTGAGAATCCCAAACAGTGAAACTGAGCCCTCTGAACAACACTGCTTCTGATCCCCCACATGTTCCAGAGAGAGGGGTCTTTCTGGGGCACTGACACCGGATCCCACCTCTCGGTCCTGGGATGGGGATCAGGGCCGGCGGGGGGGCAGGGGGGGACTGGAGGGTAAGGCAGAGAAAGGGGGAGAGAATGGATTGTCCACGGGTGCTTGAGAAGCTGAGGAATATGAGGGGGTATTACCGCCCGGCACAGCGACCAGATGGACAGCAGATGACTTTTGTTCTTCCAAATACTCAAGCAGGCAGAGGGAGGAAGAGGAGGAAGAGGAGGAGGTGAAGAGAAGTAAAAACAGAGGGAAGGAGGGACAGGGCAGGAGGAGACAGGAGACAGGGAAGTGAAAGTTTCAGTTTTACAAGGCAACATTTTTTTCCTTCTCCGGCCTGTAACGTGTTTATTAAAGCCATTTGTGCACCTATAATAATTAGAAGTTAGGAAGACATAACAAAACTTTCATGGACCAAATTTCACCAACAAAATTTTCATTGATCCCCAGTATCCTCGAACCAGCCTAACAACCTACAGCCTTAATTTAACTGTGTACACAAATAAAATAAAAAAAAACGAATCATGCTCTTACTTCACCATAGCAGGAATGTCTGCACAGGAGTGGACACTGCTGCTAGTCTGCCACCTGCTGCTGGGAATCAGATCTCTACTGGTTCAAACATGTGGTCCTCTGCAGACCTGTACTGCCCCCTGGGGGTGCAGAAAAGCAGTCACAGGTGAAAACCCCTGCACTAAACCTCAACAAATTCTTATACTGTGTAGTATAGCCTATATACAAAATATTCACTACACTAGTGATTTTGTATGGTGGGCCTGAAAGCTCAATGTTGAAAACACAGGCAATTAGACAGAACCAAATCAGCAAAACAAAGTCAGCCAAGTGGCTTCATACCGATGCTTTAAAGCAGGGTTGTCAAACTGATCCAGTAAAGGGCCGAGGGGCTGCAGGTTTTTGTTCCAACCAAGAGGAAACACACCTGAATCAAATCAATCAAATCACCTCAGCTGTCTTCAATCAGTTGATTAATTATCAGTATCACCTGTGCTCCTGCTTGGTTGGAACAAAAACCTGCAGCCACTCAGCCCTTTACTGGATCAGTTTGACACCCCTGCTTTAAAGGACAGGCAGTATTATTAACACAGCATATTTAAACACAATGTAATTGAAAATGTTTTACAGGCATATAATTAGCATGAACAGGACAAGACCTTAAGAAAACCTTCAAATTGCTTTTTAAAGACAACAAAAACAAAAATCAAGAACAAACAAATATATAACTAAAGCTAGATTAAAAATTAGGTATGTATCTAACTTGGAAAGCTGCAGTGCACAAGTATGTTCGTTAAATGAGATGACAATTTTAGCACATTTAGGTTATAACAGCTGGAGCATCTAAACTTAAAGCTGTTTCACCTCACTTGGTTGTGATCATGGGAAAACTCAGTGAATCTTTCCAAGATGACCTGAGAAAATTGGAGATATATTTAGGATCAAGACCATGTAGTTTTTTTTTTTGTTGTCTTTTTAACTTTAGACTTTGAACCTGTTGTGGGGGCATGTGAGGGGTCCTGGTGCTGAAAGGGACAAAAAAATATATTTTTCTAATGTCTACAGCAATGCCTTACAGTGCTTCTTTCTGCTGAGGAAAACCATATGTTTTAATCTTTATTTATTTATTTTTTTTTACAGTTATTTTAACAGCTGTGTTCAAATCACTCACTGAGTCTGCCCTTATTTTCACTCTGATACTCTGGTACAACAGCACAACAACCATGCAAGTTAAATACTGAGGATCATCCAGTTGTCACTATCAGATCTTTACATGCAGTCATATATGTGTAAGCCTTTTATAACTCGTTCAAACTCCTCCAGGAGACATACATTTTAAAAAATCATTCAGCTGCCTTTAACATGATAAAAAAAAAAAAAGCTACATTAAATACACCACATTATGATGAGAGTTGGTCTGATTCTAGAGGCAAAGGCATTATTAACATTGACATAGTATTTATGAAGTATTTTGTTTTTCCTTGTCACATTTTTAACAACTTGGCAAAAGTTTTTGTTTTTGTTTTTGTTTTTTAATCAGGATGACTGAATAAACACTAGATATCTTGAAACATTGCCAACACAATATGTGGTTTTCAAAAAGTAAAATTGAGGTGAGAAGGTGTTGCCTCCACCCTATAGAGATCAAACAAATTTTTTTTTTATATTTTTGCATTGGATTATAGATCATTTCAGAAAATAAACTCTGTGGCAAACACATGTTTCTGATATTTACGCGTTTCAGCAGCATAATCTCCACAGATTAACACCACTTTTATTATGTTTGTAGCATTAATGCAGACAATGAAAGTAAAAAGTTAATGTTATGCTATCCTGAACTACACCACGGTCACATCACAGCCGTTATCCTTAAGATAGTTTCCACCAAGCTAACCAATGGTTTTGACAAGCTAGTGAATCTGTAGCTGTCACTACCGTTCCCAGACGGTAGTGCTTTTATTTTGTTGTCTTGTCACTTCCTGTTTTATTTTGAATCCTTCCTCCCGTGTCATGTCTGCTGTCTTTACTTCCTGTGTTCCCTCCTTTCCTGCCTGTGTGATTACCTCTCCCTGCCCTAATGTTTTCCACCTGTGTCTTGTTAATTCCCCTCCCAGTGTGTATATATACCCTGTGTTTCACCTGTCTCGTTGCCAGTTCATTTTCCTCACTTGTTGAGTCTACTTACCAGCGTTTTTCCCAGCCTGACTCCTGATCCTGTTCCTGACTTTTCTTCGTGCCTGACCCTGAGATCGCCTACCTCCTGTCTGTACTGTCGCTGTGTTGGACTGCTTACCTGTGATTATTTTATGTCGTACAACAAAACACCAACATCTCTTCAGCTTGTGTTAACCACAGACCTTATTTCAGGCATCTTACCAGAAACCCATTCAAAATCCTCATTGAGTTTGAAAGGTTAGACCCCAGGGTGCTAAAATGCTAACTTACATCTGGGTTTAAGGACTCATTCCTGTACAAGATACAAGACACAGTCTTTTTTGTCATTATACAAGACAACGAAATTTCCTTCAGACTCACAGCTTAAAGAATAAGATTCAAAAAGGCACATGTTAGAATAAAAAAGAATAGAATGGATAAGAATAGATGTGACTGTACATGATATAAATGGGGGGTGGAAGTGAATGTGAGATTGTCCACCAGGTGGTGTGAGACTAGGAAGGTGGGGGTGACTGGGGGGAGTTCTATAGGAGGATTTGTGTCACTACAGGGGAGTGATTGCTTTCACAGCTCTGGGGAAGAAGCTGCCTTGTAGCGTTGGTTTTGATGTGTCTGCATCGCTTTCATGGTGGCAGCAGTACAAACAGCCTGTTACCTGGGTGGGTGGGATTGTTGCCAATCCGTCTCCCCCTCCCCTCCACTCTGTTTATTCATCTAGAGTCCAGATTGGGCAGACGGCAGCCCACAATCCCCTGTGCAGTTCTGACCACCTGAGCTGGATCCTTCTTGTTCTGTACCGTGCAGATGCCGTACCACACCATAGCACTGAGACACACAATGCTCTCTATTGTTGCTCTGTAGAAGTTTACAAGCAGTTGAGAGAAGAGTCCAGCCCGCTTCAGCTTCCTGTGGAAGAGGACCCTTTGTAGGGCCTTCTTCACCAGGTGTGAGGTGTTGAGCGACCATGAGAGGTCAGAGGAAATATGGATGCATAGGAACTTGATGGTGTCCACATGCTCCACTGCCTCCCCCTGTGTGCAGAGTGGAGCATAATGGGTGGTCCTAGACCTCCTGTAGTCCATGATGACATCCTTGGTCTTGCTTGTGGTCAGGGTGAGGTTGTTCTTGGAACACCACTGCGTCACGTGCTGGACCTCCTCTCTCATAGCAGTGCAGGATGTGACACACACTAAAGGCCACTTAACAGTGAAGGTCTATGGATGAACTTGAACAAAGGACAGTCTGAAGGAATTTCGACCAAAAAAAAGTTTAAAAGCTTTACAAATGCTTAAGCACCAGTTTAACCCTCTAATATTAAATATAAATATATAATAATAAATGATATATATATAGTTTCATTGACACAAGATGTCTCATCTTCACTGGAGAAAGAGGCCAGTTATTTATTTTTTTAATAAAGGTTGCTGAATCGTAGTAGTTTTCTGCCATTAAAGTCCTGATTTCTCACCGCAGCGTTTCCTCCGCTCGAGCAGCTGCCAGCCAATGGGGTTTGAGATGTGGCGACATCTCTGCGATTCAGGAAACCGTCTCCTCCTCCGCCACTCTACAAGTCAAGCAAGACTACGTAAGCTGCATTTCGGGTTTTTACTTTCAAAATAAAACCATAACTGACTAATGACCGCATCACAGATCGCCTTGTGAAAATGAAAATGAGTCAGTGTTCTGTAGTGGAATAAATAATATACAGTGTATAGCTAGCCACGTTTCATAAATGGGAATACTTACTTTAATATTTAGGCCATGGCTCAAGAATCAAGAGCCCTATTTTATTTTCCAAAAGTTGGAAAGAAAATTGTATTAAGTGGATGTCCGGACTGGTAGACTGGTACTTTAACAATTCAATCGTCCAAGATGAATAAAATGAAAAAGAAAAAGTGGACTGGCCTTAGAACCCATTACTGAAAAACTCAATTTTGGCAGTATTCACATAGTATTTACAATGTTTGTTTTTTATTGAAAGCGTGAAAAGCAATAGAATGACAAGCGTAAATAAAATAAATTGCAACAATAAAAGTAATTTTTCCGTGTTCAATTTGACCATTTTAATCTATAGATGATAAAAGTATTTCCGGTTTCCTGTGAGAGCTTGACTCAGCTCAGGTCTTGCTGCAATCTTGAACGGTGGTGACTGATGAGTGCAGTGTTGTGGAGTCGCCTGGCTCTTTCTTCAACGTACATTTGTCCAGTTTTTTTCAGTGTTTTGCCAAACATTTTCTCCAGAGGTGAAGCCTTACACGTTTGTCGAAGATGTCTGTGGCCGGGCTGAAAAAACAGTTCCACAAAGCCAGTCAGGTATGGAGACGCCTGTTATTTCTCGTTGATGACAACAATTGTTTGGATGTGGACCATATTGCCAGCTAACGGTAAACGGAATCGGGCTTCAGGTGAATTGTAAACATTAAAAGTAGAAAACTTTAAATCCTTAGCTGTAACTCGTTGTTTGCAGCGCCGACACGGTTTCGAGGCATTTTAACCTGTGTATGTAACGTTACTTTTTTATTCAGATAAGTTCGCTTTGTACAGAGATAACGTCACACCAAACTCCGTTGAAAAATCTTCAAATTTATTCTGTTCTCGCAGATATACAAACACATATTGACTGTTCGGGTTGATTTTGGAACGTTTACTAACCGCGAGCATCCCACTGATATTTCGGCATTATTGTTAAAAGATAAGTTTTGAACCTCGCAACACACCACTTTGATAACATTTAAAATTTTAGATGTTTCTGTTCTTAAGCTAGTATTAGTGGCAGAAATGTGTGATATACAAATGTCAGAAAAGCTATAAGAAAAGTGAATATTGAATTGTATTGAATATTTATAAAATCCCTACCTGGCTACGTTATACAACTTAACACCTGTCAGTCGTAGTTTGGCGTGATGATATCTCTATAGGATAGATAACCGATTCTGAATCTCTACATGTGAGACATCAGACGAAGGTCCAGTTTAACTATAGAAAGGAGGTATTATAGTAGCTATTAATCTATCTATTTTGTAAGTGGGCTAATTATGATTGCTAAGTTATCACCGCATACGTCGTACTATCCAAGATTCAGTTGTTATTGTCACAGTCTTGTCACACCTGAAACACACATTGAGTTAAAGTCAAGCAGAATGACATGGAGCCATCACAAACACTGACTGCACAGGCCTTTTTTATAACAACAATATCACACACAGGTGGTGTTTTGTGGAATTTGGGCATGTATCCACGACTCTGAGATGCATTTTAACATTAGGCTACTCATAAAATTAAATTTAGAGCGGATTGGCCTGTTATTCACACAGCCTCCTGCCACCAAAATATATCATGGTGGGCGGCCGTGAGTAACTGTGAACCAGTTCTAACATTTAGATAACATGTCACTGGATGGATCATCTGTTTATCAAAGTGAGCATCGGCTCTTGGTGATTGAGAAATCCTTAAGCTTTGTTTAAACACTTTAGTAACCCTTCTCAAGTAAGCCAACAGCAGATTTGCTGGGGAAATGGATTGGATGAAACTGGAGTGTGTTATGAGGGGTTCCCCTCACCGGCTTGTTGTCCATTTGTTAGGTGCTCCGTTATCATGCCCTGATCAGTTGCTCTCATTCGGGCTGCACTGCACAGGCGACTGTGGCTCAGTTGGTAGAGCCAACTAATAGGAATGATGGTGGTTCGATCCCTCACCATGGCAGCCTACATGTCAAAGTATCATTGGGCAAGATACTAAATCCTGAATTGCTCCTGATTCTGCATTCATTGGTGTTTGATTTTATTCCTGATGGTGGCAGGTGCACCGTGTAGGTTAGCTTCGGCCACCACTTTGAATGTGTGTGTGAAAAGGTGAATGTGTGCAGTCTGTAGCGTAAAAGCGATTTGAGCAAAGACTAGAAAAGAGCTATATAAGTGCAGTCCATTTTCCTAATGTTTTTTTAATTATTGATTGTCTTGATTGATTTATCCAAAATTAATTTTGAAACCTTCAAATGTATATGTCAATATTACATTCAGTGATCTTCCTTTTTAAAACAGACAACCATGAGGGCACCATAACTGATAATCTGTGTTTTACAGTCCAATATAAGGCCTCTTCAAAATCAAATGAATGCAATACCTTGTCCCAGTCAAGTAAAGGGAATGTAGTGCAATGTAATTCTCATTTAGCAGTCAAACAACAAAATAATGAAATCGTGAAAACAAAGTTAAGTTCAAGTCACTTTCTGGAGGAATACAAAAACACTGTTATGTACAGTTTAGCAGTCTTTGAGAAAATCAGTTTACACTGAAAGAAAGAGTGATTTAAGTAACCCTGAAACTGTTTAAAACAGGGATTATCAAAACTAGTATTTTAATCAACCAAGCACATACACAATGTTCCCTTCTTTCTCTCCCCTACATCTCTCCTTTTTTTGTGGCATTTTCATGCTTTTTTGACAGTGACAGAGACAATGGAGGGTGGAGACAGAGGGGAAGACATGCAGCTAAAACAACTCTGTCTATGTGGAGTTTTGAAAAGTGTAACTAGACTCAACAGTGATTCACTGTGACTTAAACATGCTGCAGGAGCAACAAAGTCTCGCTTTTCTTCACTGTCTCCACTGCAGCCTCTCTATTGAAATAACACTGCAATTCGCCCTGTGTGCGCCCTAAAATGATAAAAAACTATCCTTAGTAAAATTTAATTCACATTTTATATCAGCTATAACATGGATGGGTCAATAGAGATCAAGAGGTTTTGGTTTCACTTTTGGGAAGCTGTCTTGCTGTCAGTCTTTGTACAGTCCATTTTTATATACAACGGGTATCATTAGCTTGGTGGGCTAACAATCAGTATTGAATGAAACAAAGCTAATTCATAGACTTGTCATGAGCTGGGTGTGAGTCTCATAACTTGCCAACACCATACATGTTTAGCCAAGTCTGCTCTCAAAGTGACTATATTTATGTTTCCCCCCTCCTGTTTAATGGAGCCTTTTAGCCTATTTCAGCTGTTTTATAGCATGCAAGTTTAGTGTTTGCTTTATAGCCTGATTGTTACGGGATTTGTGAGTGCAGTGTTATTATTGATACTTTGGAGTTTACACAATTTGATAATTGTAACATAAATAACATACATTTTAACATAAACATATAGCATAAACAATCTCTCTGCTGGATCAACTAAGTAATGCTGACAAGAACCCGACCTGCTGAAGTGTCCCGGACTTGTTGAGCTTCGTATGTAACTTAGACGGAAGAGTTACTGTGTAAAAACAAACTCGTCATAACGGTGCTTTATTATACTATATCTGCATTATTTTACTATGCCAGGTAATACTTATTTTTCACCTAGCACAGTAGCTTTGGTCAGCCTTATTAAGAGAAAACAGCATTATGTTCCTCAGACCTGGTTTCAGTTAATACATTGCATACTTTCAATTTTTTTCCCATGTCTAGCAGTTGAACAATTCTTCTCACTCACACAGAGCAGTATACAGGCCTGGGCATGTCCTACTAGATACCTAATATGGTAATTAGTCACCTAAATATTTAAGCCCCTTGTGTGACTGACATATCATACCATACATATCATATCACTGTTATCACAAAAGCAGGAAAACAGGTCAATTTCTGTTTTTTGTTTATAAGGATAAAAACTACAAGTGGTTGCATTATTTTATCTGATTCTATGTGTGTAGAAACACAGTGGGTTTGTGATTATTCTTGAGACCCTCTTATATGGTTTAACACTATGTAGACCACAAGGCCTGAGGATAAACCCAACTGCTTGAACTCCATTGAACGCATTTTGCTTCACATTTTACTTACTATGGCCCTGTTACTTGTAGTATAAAAGTCCTGCACCTCAATATAAACCGCACAGTCATGGCTGGAAGAGGGGAGAAGTGGAAAATGTCTTTGTGCAGTATAACAGTTATAATGTCATAAATTATACAAAAAAGTATTAAAGTAGAGTAAAGTAGTCTGTGTAAACAACCTGCAGGTCAACCAGATTTCTGCTTAATATTTGTCACTTGACAAATGACAACTGACTCAACAATATCATAATGGCTTCCCCATCTGTGTAGAGGAGCGCAGAATTGTTTTTGCGCACAGGGTCTGGTTTGCGCAAATGTTTTATTTTTGGCAACATTTTGGCTTGGACTGGGTTAGATTTCATGTACTTTTAGTAAAAAAAAAATGTTCTTTTCAATCGCACCAGTGGGTTCAATGGGTTTTCATGGGGTTAAGTTATAAAATTGTGGAAGAAACTTTTTTTAAATTAATTTCCACATTGCTACTGAATTTTCAATTGTAATGCTGGTGAGATGCTTCCTTGAATTCCTCTAAATTCAGCCCTAGTGGATATTCCTGCCACTCGCCTCGATTAAAGCAGACATAACGTCTGGTGTGACATTGAATTCCCCGACTAAATACCATCAGTTATCTAACTAGATAGAGAGCGCTGACATTGGTGACGACCTTAGACCAGTATCTGGGTGAATCATAGATCAGGTGACACATTACAGATGCATTGTCTTATTCAGAGTATCGCTCTCTGGTTCCCTCACAGCAGAGAGGAAATCTCATGTTGGGCATCTGGGCTCATAGAGGGAAATATGAATGTCATTATTTATTCCTGCGTGCACAAGCTAAATGTCAACCTGCCACTTCCTGTTTGTGTGTCTGACTTTGCTCTCATGGTCGTTGTAGTGTGTGATCTCCTACACACCTTCTGTTTTACAGACTCTTTCATGAGATAATATGGAGATCAGGTCTCTAACATAGTGATGTGATGTTTCCACTTTTTACTTGTTTTATTCATGCCACGTGAAAAAAATTAAGAAAATGGAGGCTTTTTCTTTTGTGGGCAGTGGGTTCACATGCGAGCATGTACAGTATCTTCTACCTGATGTTCTCTGGCACCTGTTTGATCTCACTGTTGTCTGAGTCATGCAGCGATGAGCAGTCAAAGCCAAGGCTGTAAAACAGTTCAGAGCTTTTCTAACAATGACGTCACCAGCAGTGGTTTCCTGCTCCTGGAAACACAGTCAGAAACTCTCTGAAAATAACAACCGCACGGTATCAGACTGACCTCTCCCGCAAAAAGCAAACAAAAGATCAGATTTTAGATCGAGGTGTGTGTCTAAAATAATGTTTGGTATTTCACCTGTTTCCTGAAGTGGAAGTGGATAGAAACGGACTGGTGCTGAGATCACATGTATTCTCTGTGAACCTGTGCAATAGATAACTGGGCAGGGAAACATTATCACTTCCTGTTTATTTCAACTGAATGTGAACCTTTTCCACTGTTATTGGAAAAGGGGCAAGGGGAATGTAGTGGGATATAATTAATGGCCTGTTAGATAAACAAACATGAATTATCTCAAAGTCAATACTGATAAAGACTGAAAACTTTTCTGTGGGCTGGAATATTATATTTTTAATCAGTTTTTATCCATCTATCTATCTATCTATCTATCTATCTATCTATCTATCTATCTATCTATCTATCTATCTATCTATCTATCTACCTACCTACCTACCTACCTACCTACCTACCTACCTACCTACCTACCTACCTATCCCTCTAGCTATCTAGCTATTTAGCTGTCTATTTAGCTATCAAGCTTTTAAATGTAGTTGAAGGTTGTTTTAAGCATGTGTTAACTAACACAAAAAGACAATAAATATGATTTATTCATTAAAAAATATGACTTTTACCTCTCTGATGGCAAGCCCTGGTGGAAGCAGTTCAAAGCCAATCCAAATATGGACAGCTGGCATTAACAGGAAGCAGTAAATCCTCACATATGACACACTGGGGAAATACAGAAATGCTTCTCATTGTCAAAAGTGTTGTGCAATATAAAAAAAAATATGGCTAATAATTAACAAAAGATGAATATCTGTGTTGGTAAATGACTAAGGTCCAAGCCTATATACATAAATACTTAATAACCACCTGATGACATTTGCTTCCGGCTAAAAGCTACGGTTACCTAGGGAAACTGAGGAAAGCACCCAACATGTGTATTTTTCACAACAAAACAGGTAACTACAACACCATGAAACATTTATGTGAAAATCAACCAAAAAATGAGCTTAAAACTCTGTTATGTTACTCTGTTATTAATCGTTGGGAACAGTAAATGCTGGCATGGAGTCGCATATTGCCATAATGATGACATGTACACTTTATGAACCTGGATGTAACACATTTAGTTTACCCTGATATTCAGACTCAATTGGCCTTTTGGGTAAACTTCTTTTTCTCCATTTTCCCTCACTAATTGGCAGTTGCTATCTGTCCTATTTATGTTACTTTGTCAATAAGAGGAGATAGTGGTGGTTGCACAGAGTTTGTCATGTTGATTTAAGGAATGTGGTTGTGTTCTAATTCTGTGAGGGAACCTACAGAAATCAATGAGCAGAAAACCGAATTTGAATCACTGAAAAATCTAAAATGTTGGTGGTAATGTCAAGCAGAGGCTCTTAATCTTTTTTCAGCCAAGGACCTTATATTAGATTTATTATGATAGATAATGTGTCATGTATCTCTCATTTTGAACTCTTCTATGGTTATAGTTATAGTAATACATTAGGGCACAGTCAACCATGTACAAAGGTAACATTGACGACTATGCACATCCTGTTCATTTCCATATGCAGAGACGTGGCAAAACAAACAACATTCCCTTCCAGTGGCCAATCAGAGTGGCATCTTTGCATCATGTGGAGTTAAACTTTGCTGAACTTTGACCGGCAATGTCGCAGCCTAAGCCAATAGCAACGAATTGTGTGTGTGTGTGTGTGTGGTCGACCCCAGTTGAGAGTAGTCAAGTTCAGCACAAATAATCTGTGTGTCTGACAGCCCATCTAGCCAGTCT
>CAFUXE010000797.1:377606-389929 GCA_903364295.1 Serranus cabrilla | reverse complement strand
ATATATATATATATATATATATACAGTATATAGGCCACTGGGTCAAAGCTCAAGGCGCCATGTTATGATGAAGTAGTAGGTTCCAGTTGTATGCTTACTACATTTAAAACTAAATATCAGCTGAGCACCCAATGTGTCCTGCCTCTATCTATGACTTGATAACAGCGCTGTTGTTTCTGATCTGGTGCTTAGTCTACTGCACAAAGTCCACAGTACATGTGGAACCCAATGGAATTTAATGACTAATACTCATACACAGAAATGGGAGGCAGTGTCATAAAAAAACCCTGCAATTACCCAATTTCTCTGTCCTCCACTGCATTTTCCACTTACTCCCAGTAGGATACACTTGTAAACTTGAAATTAATGTCTTCAGTTTAGCAGCAGGTGTGCTATTCACTATTGAATAATTCATAAAAACGCCAACAACTGGAACAGTTTTTCTGCATACGTACAACTTCTGATAAATCTCTGAATCTACTTAAATAAGATCAGAAGCAAAGGCCTCGGTCTGAAGGAAGATAGTAATATAGATTAGAGATAGCTGGTCTTGAGGTGCCATGGTTCAACAAGTGTTATTTTCATGATGCAGCTGCTTTCAGTGGATGTAGAATGGGGATTTAACAGAATAACTCACAATGAAATTCATCAGGTTGCACAGTGTTCAGGGGGGATTGGCCTGTCCAGAGGCTGAGTAACAGTTGATTTATCAATGAACTTCAGTCTCTACTAACAGTGACAGAGTGATGGCTCTGGCTGACTCATATAAACAGTACAACGCAGATTGAATCTGCTTTGGCACGTCCACGGTACAAACGTCTGGTTTCTGAAATGTCTGTACCCTCACTGCACCAGGCTGATAATCTAAACATGTTACCAGCTACAAGCCGAGCTAAAAGAACTACATGCCCTCCCACTATGGTTTGGAATCAAGAGCTGGAGAGCCAATAGTCTTTAGAGGTCATGTACTTTAAATGAGATAACGTTACACTGACCTGATCTATGACAAGTGAAATGGAGCGCACTTCAAGCATAATGAAGCTTTAAGTCAGGCAGCATATGAAACACTAAGTTAAAAAGTAAACTCCCTGTCAATCTAACCTATCATGGTTAGTGTCTCAGCTGCCTCATGTCTTCACCACAGGTCAGAGTACTGGAATGATGTGCTGTCATGTGCATGCACGCCCGTACCGCCAATGATTTTTTCTGCTGTAGCAACATGCTATCTCAGTAACCTATGTACACCAGCAGCCTGCCTCAGAAACTAAATTCCACCAGATAGAGACACAGCTGACATATCGGTGTAAAGACTCTATCCATCTTTAATGATGGAGTGATGGAGGGACTAAGCCGCAGGTGCCTGGGGGTCTGGCAGGCAGCCTTCCAGTTCATTAACATTTCAGTAGCTCATCATCATTGTGTGCAGTGTCACTGTGACGCGGTTATGTTGTTGCTACAAAAATGAGAGCCTTCCAGCTGAACAGCAGCTGATACATGATATCGTAAGGATCCTGGAGGATTCCGCAATGAGTGAAATATGATATAAGTAGCTTTTGTTTTCTTTGATGAAATATGTTGTTTCTATTCAGGGATCCAGAATATTACAGTTTTTCTAGTTTATATATATATTCAGAAACATTTATTTAAGAATATATTCTTAACATATGCAATTTGTGCAACACAATAATAAAAAAACTACTTAAGAAAGCATTAATAAGATACTTAGCCTAATGTTGATCTGTCATAGCGTGTGGTGGAAATCATACTTTTTCTGCACCACAGCTCATGCACTGAATTGCTATTTGGCAAAAGTAGTTGATTTCTTTGTCACATTGAAAAAGCATTTGTTGGAAACTTTTGCAGAAATAATCAGTTGGGACTCATTTGTGGAAATGAAATGCAGCTGGAGTATAGAGTGCAGAACCAGGGCATAATATCATAAGAAGCAGTGGGAGAAGGTGGGTGCAATCATCAAAAAACAGATAGGAACCATATTTGTTTCTGGTTAGGAGCATATGATACGAAGGTTACTGTTTGTGCTCGTGTACTGGCGAAACTGGAAATTGACCCAACTCTATTCTGCTTTTTCCAGTTTAACACTGAATTAACAAGAGCGAGGCTTGACAGGAAATGATAAATAAATATGAGCGGTGCCATGCTTGCTTGTTTACCAGCTGTCAATCTGATTTTGTGTTCTAGTCACACTATGTGGCAGAGTGAAGGAATAATAATTACATTAGATCTGACCAGGGCTTGTCAGCTAATGACGACAATGATGGTAATGGACAAGTGTGTCCCTGCTCTGGAAAGGCCTCTGATGAGGCAATTACCTGTAATGACAGGTTGAACCCAGGCATGACAAGGCCATCCTGTCCAATCTGGGGTTTCTTTCTCTGAGAAAATATCAATTATTTTCTTATTAGTCTCCTGGTTGTCTGTTTTCAGTAGACGACCTTGTTAAGTCACTTACAGTGTATCAGGAGATGACTCTCCTGCAACAGCTGACTGCAGCTTTGATTCCCTGAAACAGAGCAATGGTGAATGGTTTTTGTAAGTTGGGGTTAGATACATCTGCCCATCTGTCTTAAAGGGAAACAAACAATACAGTATCTGCTAGACTGCTTGCTGCCTCTTCCTTCCTGCACACACTGAAACTTGAACACATGAAGCAACAACCCTGAGAACGCCCCTTCACAGATACACACACATGCACACACACACAATGCTGTTGGGTAGATAACTGTGTTCACTAAATGAAAGGTTCTTTTCACTGTGTTATCTAGCCAAGGACGTCGCAAGCTATTCAACTTACAGACCTGACAAATGGACACGCGTGAGATACCACAGTTTGGTCCACGTATGGGAGGGAAAGATTTGGCTTCATTTGTTTATTATTGAATTGTATAGTTATTAAGTCTCCAAATCCACAATTGGATTAGAATTTAAGGTCATGGATTAATGATATTTTTGTTAAAATATTTTTCTTCACCAATGAAGGCTCTTCCTGCTATTGAAAGGGTTTATTATTGATATAGTTAACTACCCCTACATACTGCAGAAATGACACTTTGATACAATGTAAAGTAGTGAGTGTACGCTGAGCGTCCTACTGATACTGAAACTGTCGGTGGGTTAACAAGGTAGTGTTAACCCACAGCAGTGGTCTTCCTCCTCGATTAAATCAGTCATCAGTGCATTTGCGCATATACATTCAGATAGAGTGGTTAATGGAAAACCTGCTAATTTGCTGAATCAGCCGTTAAATACCAGCAGGTTGCAGTACATCTGGATTAGGGAATGGAAATTGGGATTATCATTGCTTTTATTCTTGTTATGCCCAAAACACAATAATGTATAAGTGAAAGACTAAATACAGCCCTTTGGTCCTTGCACCTCTCTTCGCCCTCAGTTTAATAAGCAAAGATGGGGTTCGGTTAAAAAAAAAAAAATCAAAAACTCATCTTGATTCATTTTGATTTAAATTTCAATCGCGCCAACCCTACTCTACTTTTCTAGCTGCTGTAAATCTAACGATGATACACTGTTTATCCCCCAGTTTGGGAACCCACAAAGCCCCTTTATGGACCCTGAATGGTCCCTAAGCCCAGAGCCCTACTGTGACTACACTGTAATATGCATTACTGAGCAAACTGCAAAACTATCACCCATTCTTTGACCCTCAGACCAATGAAGAGCAGCTATCTTTAGTGTGGGTTTGTTGATCTTATCGGATATAAACACACACACATAGTTGAAACCTCTGTAACAGAAGATTACTTAAAGAGAATGGAATTCACAACAGATAACTTGTGCATTCCTTCCCTGTGTAATCGTAGTGTGTCCAAGGTGATGGTTTCACTACTTTCAAGGATTTCCCTCCAATGATAGCTCAGGGACACTTCAAACTGTGTCCCTGAGCTATGTGTAATATGAAATATACATATACTCCTTGCCTACCACTGAGCTTTTTAGCCTCCTTGGGTGAATGGGTCGAACAAACAGTGGACTTTCACCCAGAAGAATTAGGTTTTTGTGTCCCTTATAAAACAGAGGTAAACAAATTGTTACATAACCTACATTTCGTACGTAACTTCTGTGACTCATGATTTTATAACGCTTGAAACCTGGAGGTTTTTTTGGCCCAAAACCTAGCTAGGTTAGTGGCGTTGTAGCCTAAATTCACATAAACTTTTTTTTTACAACCACAGACCCTACATGTATGTATAATGACCTTTATCTGCTTTTTAAAAGCTCCGCTGTACCGCAAGCCACTTCTGACAGACGCTCATATGTGACGTTAAGGGAGGTTTTAACAAACGACAAACTATTCTGTCGTAGGTTGTCCTGTTTCAGTGTCAAGTGCACAATAATGCCTATTAAAGCTGAAATTACCTTTTTTTTAACTTCAGAATAGAAACAGAAGGTTAGTCGATGGGTTAGCACCACTGAAATTTAATCAGTCAATATCAGCTGAACATAACTTGGACTGGCAAATGACATTTTAAATCTAACTGCTGAGTAGACTGCAGAAGGCCAAAAGAAGAGTTTACCAACCAAATATTTAGAGCAGCTTTGTGGTTCAGTAATGATCAAGGGTCGCTAATGCCTTTCTGGACTCGAAAACAATTTAAAAACCAAATAATATTTTGGGGGAAAATGGTTTCAACAGTATTCTCCCCTGTAATGAGACGCTACAGGGACTTTGTCTAGATTGAAGTTTTAATAATTTAATCTTTCTTCTTTTGGGATCTAAAATATTTCAAATGGAAATATTACATTTAGTACTGTTTTTCTTCTGCTTTTAGTAGCAGAGAGCGTGCAGAGGGCATAACAGTTGTTTCGTTGAATATGTTAGACTAGTCTGCTGACTCATTGATCCTTTATCTGAGTTTTATGCAGTTACAATCTGTGACCCTGACCAGGGCTCTGAAATATCAGTAGTCAAACAGTGCTGTGTATTGATAAACCCATGGCACACACAGATTGCTATATATAGTTATTTTATTTATAGTCTATAAATTGCACTGAAATGTAGCTTTTACAAATGGAACACAAACAAAACCACTTTTTTTTCACGAATATGCATAACTTTCTTATTTGGAAAAAGGCAAATTATAATTAAAGTTAATGTTATGTCAGTACACAAAAAGTGAGGAGAAAGGAGCTTTGAGCTTGTACAAGCAACAGTAAGAGATCAGCTGTAGATCACTGAGTGGCTTCAGTTTCCAGCTCATTCCACCAACCACTGAACAAACACACAACAGGAAGGTCTATTGCCTCATGTCAATAAGCACTACCTGTTAAAATCTCTCAATATTTTTTGCTTTGGAAAATGTTGTACATTTTAAAAGGCGTGTACAGTTTTGATATCCACTCCAGTCACCTCTCCAACTGCATGAGTTAGTGGTCTTCTGTCCCCTCCTCTTTGCCTCTGCAGTACAGCTCCTTTGGGAGACAATGAAAAACAATATGGGTCTACTAACACACAAAAAGCCACAACTTGATTCCTGTGTACGTGTGTGTAGGCCAGTGATTCACCTCCTCGAGAGACTCCACATTGTTTTGTAGGGAAACTGCTGTTTACTCCAGCAGGCTGTGTGGTTTCACTTGTCACTTTCCCTCCTATCAATAGCATATCTCAACTGAGGGGAAAGTGTGATCTGTGACAGACTGAGTCACAGAGCAGCACACAGGCAGAGCTTCACACTCTTGTTTTTCACTTCCTTCTGACCCGCATTCCTTTTCCTCCATCCATACCCTGCAGACACACAGTCCAGTCAACCTGGAATGCCTCATAACTTGTCCGGACTAATTTCCCACAAGATCCAACTGTGAGGCTGACAGAAAATTATCTGTGTTGAGCATTATCTCTGCAGTGCATTAATTAGTGTGAACCAATATTAACACCCTGTAAAATCGGAATAATTGAATTAACCTTTCAGTCTTTAAATCCAACCTTTCATTAGCCTTGTAATCTAAAGTCAAATCTCTTCCAGAGACCAAAACCATTTCACCCTTTTCATTGAGTTTTTAATGAGTTTTTCAGGAAAAACTGACTTGATCTAAGTGTTAGTTAGGAAAAAGTTTAGTACTTAAAGATAAATGCAATGTTAATAAGGACATTTTTTTGTGATTTAATTAATACTTAATTTTCTTCATGGTCTGAGGTGTTGTGCATTCAGAGATGGACTTCTGCAGACCTTGGTTGTAACGATTGCTTATTTGAGTCACTGTTGAACCAGTCTGGTCATTCTCCTCTGACCTCTGGCATCAACAAGGCATTTTGTCTCACTGGATATTTTCTCTTTTTCTGACCATTCTCTGTAAACCTGAGAGATGGCTGTGTTAAAATCCCAGTAGATCGGCAGTTTGTGAAACACTCAGACCAGCCCGTCTGGAACAATAAACCATGACACGTTCAAAGTCACTTAAATCACCTTTCTTCTTTATTCTGATGCTCGCTTTGAACTTCAGCAGGTTGTTTTGACTGTGTCTACATGTCTAAATGCATTGAGTTTCTGCCATGTGATGGCTGATTAGATGTTGGCATCATGAATTTTGTGCAGGAATGTATGATTTATAGCAGATGGTTACGCAGATTTGGTGGAAAAGATTCTGCTCTTTGAGGAAGAATCTGAGGAGCAATAAGGATTCTTTCGCAAGAACTGATAATTGCTCCATGCTTAATGAGTAACATCACTGTAGCAAATTAACCCTCCAAAATAGAGCAATTGTAATCCAGCATGAAAATCTAATAAATATTCTCCCTAGATGCTAGCAATGCCCTCCTCACCTGAGGTGAAGCTCATCTTTCTCATCTGAAATGTAGCTCAGACAGCACACTGCTTCTCAGATAAACATTTAACAATAACCATGCTGCAGCATGAACAAAGCAGCTAATGCAACACAGCTAATGTAAGTACAACATATGTGTTCTGTTTGAACTACACCTACACTCACTTTTGTTTCAGTTCCAACATTACAATGAATGCATGGACAATAGTCACAATCCAAAAGATACAGTTTAGTAAGAAAAACTAGGCCCATTATGGGACCCGACAGAAACCACTTAACCCATCCTTTACACACCAGTGAACAGACTATGGTAGGATCAGTGTGCAAGACATTACTGCCTTGCTCAAGGGCACCACAGCCTTGATTTGAACAGGCGACCCTCCCGTTACCAGCCTGATTCTCTGACATTACATTTTGAGACACTTTTCTGGAATACAATTGTTTGTAAGCCCCAACCCTCCCTTAAGTGCCAACTCAGAAATGCCACTTTCTGATTGTTCTTCTTCACTTTTGTTCCTTTTTCTCTTGCATCTGCCCTCAACTCATAACCAATCAAAAATAACAAATGACAACCTGCAACCATGAGAATATCTATAATACAGACCAAGTGATTTTTGATACCGACATGAATTTGAACTGCTCTACTGTGTTTACAGTGATGGTTAGCCCTTTGCCACCTATGTTCAAAGTGTTGAGTGTGCAAGTTAAAAGACCATAAACACTGTATTTTTCCCTCATGTTATTGTATGAGATCATGAGAATGCCCAACTCAACCAAACATCAGTTATTGATAGGTCGCCTATCTGATAACCCACATGAATACATTTTTCAACTCACACATAACTTGATAAGGAAATCATATTTTGTCTAAAGACAGGTCAGAGACATTGGGAAAGATTCACATACCAGAAATGTTTGATAATTAGTGGAGTATAGTGGAGCTAGATAAACATTGGTGCTGGCTGGAACTCTAAGCGGGCCATGGTATTCAGGTAAAGCTGATTATTAAGTCAGTGAGGCCAGCAATGGTAGTATCTGCTCTGCAATATATATGCCTTTGTTGGACAGGTAACAGAACTCTCATGAACTCTCAAGTTTGTTGAACAGTGTTTTATTAAAAGTCCTCTCACATCATATCTCATGTCATTGACATGTCAAGCTTTTTCTCCAGCATGGAAGATTGGTTGTTGATGTTGTTGATCAGCAACACAATTCATTAAACAAGCAGCCAGCAGAGTGGTTGATTAACAGTGGAATGACGATAGTTCCTGACCTCTGCTGAAGCAGAGTGTGGACCTGCACTGATCTATGAGCAGAGTTAGACTGAATTGATTACGTTCCAACCTGCAGTCAAAAAGATTGGTGGTCCTATATTTTGAGCATGATTCAGTGCTGCAGTAAATAAGCCAATAAATACATATCTTTGGCCACATACCTTTTTCACAGTATATAAAGCCCTGCCCAGGCCTAATCTGAGATTTGGTGGTGTGTTTAAAATGCTGTGTTTTCTCAGAATTTTACTTTGAAGTGTAAGCTCAGTGTTCTGAGAATTTGAGACATTTTCACCACATCTCCATTTTCTTTCAACTGGCTTGTAAACGGCTGTGTAAAACCTGGAAGTCGCTTAAGTTGTCACTTGCTTAAGTTACACAAATGACACAAGTGTTGGATTTCATCCTATGGTTTTTGTCTTTAACATAAAGTTTTTCTTTACAAGAGAAAATGATTTGGGAATGAGGACTATCAGATGATTTTTGCTATCGTGGTTTAATTAGTTTGGCTAAGGTTGCTGGAGTCAACAAAGAGCAGACAGAGCTGCTAATGTTAGATAAAACACTCATATAGTAGCATTCAGGAACAACTCCCACATAGGGGGACATGGTTTTTCCCAACATAACCTTTAACCTTACAAATGATGATGTGATAACCTCAGCCTTTGGAGTAACACAAGGTGTAGATAGCAAGTTATTTAGCCTGGGATGCTAACATTTGCAGCTTATCTTAGAGCTGATAAATCAGTTTTTTGTTTTTACTATAAAAAGCTAAAAAAAAAAAAGAAAAAGAAAGAAACATTATTCCATAATACTGTTTAGATACAGAGACCAGTGCTTTATACACACTGCTTTACTATGAGGAGTCTAAAGCTTGAAAAACCTGCCCTGCTTAGATGCGGTCATAAGTGTTGGCATTGACTAAGATACCAAGCCAAAGTATGGAAACATTACGCAATGCTCCATGTGAACTCTTGTTACAGTGTTATTGTTTCGCTGCTGGGCCATCATTGTGTTTGATAGACTAAGCAGAGTGAGAGACGAGACAAGGATATTGCACAGCTGTGTGTATGTGTGTGTGTGTGTGTGCTCTCTACAAAGGAAGGAACAAGCAGAGTGTGTGTGTGTGTACCCTGTGCTCCCCCAGGCCTGCCTGTAGAGGCCCATGTTCAGAGTGCAGGAAGAAGCAACACACGGAACAATGCAGTCACACAATCAAAGAAATGACTGAAAACGAACAGGCAGTGCTGGTGGCTTCTTTGATCTGTGATTTAAAAGACAAAACTAACATCCTGACAGCGATGATCTCAACTCGCTGCAGAGTCCCTTCATGTGAAAGCACGTGTCAGAACGTTTGGAAAATTGGGACATTTTTACTGTCAGGGTGCCTGTCAAACCTGCATTCACTGTCAGTTCACTGCTCAGGATAATTGCAGCTCTAATGTGTAGATTAGATGTCATCAATGGATTAAAAGCAGGGTCGGCACCAGTCATTTGATGCCCCAGCTGTCACCTGCTGCTGCAGCTTGTACTAATGCATCAGGCCCTGAAGCATTTATTGTCCCAGTGAACGATGCTGCTTTCTGCGGCTTGCCCCTTTTCCATTAAATTTAAAGTGCTTATATTAAGCAACGTGATTCAGTTTGATTTAAAAATGTATGTATCTTAAAACACTTTCGACTCGATGTTGACACAATGGCACATTCACAGATGCAGTAATTATGCAGATTTCTCTCTCTGATAAATTATATAGCATAACCCCGAACGATCCAAACAAGCCTTTCTAAAGCTGTTTGCTTGTCATCTTGTGGACAGACATGATGAAGCGTGAATTCAGACAAACCAGCATCATGTAGTCATCAATCTAGACATGACGATTTTTGGTTTTCCAATGTATATGGGACTTCCACAACAGGTAGAAAGAAAACATTTGCGAGTAAAAAGAGGGGAAATTTGTTTTGTATTTGTTTCCATAAAGCCTAGGGGAGCTGCAGATCAGGTTACAATTCTCTAAAGGTTCATCACTGCAAGCGACCCCTCTCACATTACAGATTGTCATATGATGCATTACTGTTAGGTGATAAGAAATATCGACTATAGCCTTATATATAAACGTATATGTATACATATGTATAGATTTATATGTCTGTGAAGATTCAAATTTTTCCAGGTCTTGGTTATCCAAGAAAGGATTCAATCAAGATCAAGTGGACTTAATAGAAGATTTGTTTCACCTCCTGGCTGTAGTAATGACAGCCGTTAGGTTTGTTGGATTCAACTGAGCCAGTAAGCAGCGCCAACTAATGAGTGTAACTAATGACATGAGAGATGAAATATCTGGGACTCTCCGCCAAGCAGTTAGAACAGAAGAAGCCCCTTAGGTGAAAGGCGAAATGTGTACTCTTATTCAGTGTCCACTTGCTCTTACACAACCCCATCTTGCATGTTGCTCTATATTGTTTTCTCATATATTTCATGAAGAAATTAAACTATGTTGAAAATGGGCTTAATTTGCCAGTTCAATAAATTGTTTAAGTTTTGCTGATGATGGTACAAGAGGTACAGAGCTGGAGTCAGTATGTATTTAAGTTAGTCTAGCATGATGACCAGGAGCAGGTGGGAAATACCCGCTACATCTAAATCATTGTGTTACTGTCACTGTTCTGTGAAAAACATGAACATTAGTATGCAACAGTAAATGTTTTGATGGACCAGACTGTAGACATATGTACAGTGGTACCTTCCAGTTCAGTTCATTCAGCACACTGCCCCCTCCACTGTCCTAGAAAGGCTCTGGCAGCCAGATTGGGCTCATTTTTCCACTCTGAGTCTGCTAATTATATCCAGGCTCTGACCCACTTGGTGCCTACAACTCTCCTACTGTTGGCAGCAGTTGTAGTGGAGCTTTGGACACACACATTCACACCACCTATACTGGGAGAGGAGCAGAATGGTTCTAGATTTACCATGTTGGCTGAAAAAACCTGTGATTGTAGATAAACTACTGAAAGGTAAAGGGTTGGATTACTTGGAGCTTGTTGTAGCACCAGTAATGATGGTGCAATTAGTTAAAGTGGCAAGTTTATTGTGAAACTGTAGGTGCAATGCAACATCCGTGTTGATTTTGCACCAATCAAACATCAGTTCAACTGGTGCAACAGACTGCAGTTCTCTTATTGCTGGATCCCTGGACCGGTTATTAGCTCAGTAGAAACACCTCTTAAATCTATCAGTGTTTAATGTGTGTGCAAATACAAACAGCTGGCACAAGACCTTGCCCTTTGCAAGAGTTGTATTGATCAATTAAAGACAGCTTTAAAGCTGGTTTCAGTGTTGTGGAGACAGCCACGCCATAACACTTTTCGTCCTCTTGTCTAGACCCACGTACACTTTTCGATCTGGCTTGCCATGCATTAGGAAGTATGGATGATTCGTAATGAGGATCATATCCACACTAACCGGTCAAGTTTTGGGAAATCTTTCTTCTCTTAATTTTGTATAGATCACATTTGATATGAGTTTAATCTTTCACTGAAACCTGCTGCATGGAGATTCATCCAACACCAGTATGTACTGAATTTCCATTTTTCTCAGTTTATGGCTGTATCAATTTCTGCCCTCCATCTGATTGTAAACAAGCTATTGTGGATTTTCTTGTACTCGGTGCTGTAGATGATATTGCTGTGTTGCTCTCCGGTGTGGATGATCATTGGGATCAGCAGGGAAATGTAACATCAGTGACGTAAACACAAGACCAGCTGTAGTGTCCTAAACTGTGCTCTAGTGTGTGATGGAACCCAGGAACACTGCACTGTGAAATTCATTAGATTCCTGCGAAGTGCTGTCTCTGTGGGCTCTTGTTCTTTATGACATTTCAAAGCACAAGTGGCTGTATTTCAATTTTTTTGTACATATGCAGCTGTTCTGTGTGACCTCCACAAACAAATACACAATTGAACAATTACATATAGACAGATGTTATTCATCTAAACATTATCCAGACCCCGAATAGCTAATATCTTGGATGTACTTTGGATTAAATTTAGAGAAATAATGTGTAATTTTTTCCATGTTAGCAGTGGCACTTTGTCATATTTGTGTACTCACTGCCTCAGAACACTCATCAGCTGGATGTATTTTCAATGTACACATTATCATGTTAAAGCTGCTGGAAGACCATCATATATTATTGTTCACATTGGATCAAAAATGTGCAGGTGTGCTTATGTGAAAGATAAGCATGCTATCCAGCGTGAC
>CAFUXE010000797.1:358650-376862 GCA_903364295.1 Serranus cabrilla | reverse complement strand
CCTTCTGTTTTCAATGTAACCATGGAACATGGAGTTTGAAACATGATGTTAATGAGGTCTTGAGTGTCTTTTTTTCTATGATTAGAATTTGATTTATGGATATTTAGAAATACCACTATGATCAGAGGGAGTGAGTCACTCTAAATACTATGATGTCTGTTTGTTTGGATTTTTACTAAGGTATGGCTCTGAGAAGAAGTGACGTGTTGTGACATAAATATGCCTGCAATATGTCAATATGAAGACCCTGCAACTAAAGTCTTTGGTGATTTGCGCTTCCTTTCTAGTAATCCCTAGTGTCCCCGTTAACTCTGTCATACAGTACCAGTCATGATGAATCAAGTCTTGTTTCTATTCTGGGTCGTTCTCCAGGTTCCCTCACTTAGTAGCTTCCTGTTAAATGCTTTGCAGTTCACAGAGTTGCTAATTGGGCTACTTTTAGCTGGGCTGTGTCTGGGCTGCAGCACTCATTGTCACCATCTGCACTTTATTCAACCCACAGCTACTTTACTAAACTAAAGTTTTGTGTTTAATGTTGAGAGAGGGATTTGGACTGCTTCATCATCTAAAAAGCTCCTAGTCCTTGTCCCATTCATAGCCACAGTGACACGCTCAGGGATAGCTCATGAAACATTCTCAATACCCAATGCAATGTTACAAGACTTAATAAAGTATTGTCAAGACTACAAAGTTGTTTAAGCCTGGCATCGCCAGACTAATTCACAAATCTGCACTAGACTGGAATCTCTCTTGATTTTTCAAGAGGTGTTATCAATGAGCACAGACCAAAATGCCTCTGAATAGACCCCTAAACAATCAGCACAATGAAACATGTGACATAATGCTGAGTGATGCATGCAAGTTATGGTTCTTGGTCCATTTTAAAGCAGTAAATACATGGCAGTTTGGTAACAAACTATCTCAAATTACAGCTAAACACTACACACAACATTTGAGGTGAGAAATAGGCAAGCTCTAGCCAACAGAACATTGTTTCGTATTTGATTGGCGCTGCCTAGTTTTACAGGTTGATGTGAGTTTTGTGAGTCGCGCTGGGTGTCAGTCATGCCTGCCCTTTAGGCGATATACAGTTGTGATTGGCTGAGCATAGGCCACAGTGGGTGGAAATCTGTCTTAATGTTAGAGTGATCCACCATAGCAAATAGAGAGCTATGCAGGTTTTACCTGGTTTCCAGTCTTTAGTAAGTTTGTTGTTAAACATAGCTGTGGTTGTTGAAATCAGTCAAACATGTAGTGTCTCAATCTACACACAAAGTGTTAGAGTGATACGTTGAAGGCTGAAAAGCCTTTGGAAAAATAATTACGCCACCCCAACAAAAACCAACCCACCCCAAAGAAACAGACAGAAGTAGTTGGGTGCTCCCATCTGGGTTATTGTAAAGGTAGTCTTGGTGATGCAGAAAATCACTGTGTTGAGGTGCATGAAGCAGACTGACATGAAAGTGGGTTCATCAGAAAGTAAATTGCAACACATAATTAGAATGACTCCTGAAATGGCAAGGGGAGGTTTTTCAGTTGTTGTACATGAAGTGAGTGGCTGACCTGCAATCAGAGGTTTCCGCCAAACTGGCCAACTGCCCTAAATCTTTCAGTATTAGTCTACTATTTGTGCACACAGAATTTTAATCCTCTTTAAATCTGCCAGGGAATGGTGTCAAAGTCCCATTCCTCTGTTTGAAAGGCCCTGTAAAACCATGCAGGGCCAATAGTATTACTGCTGTTAAGGCACAAATGGTGATTGTGGATATCCTCATAGTGTATATTACCAGTTTGTTAAATGAATTTCACTAAATCCAAAATCACAAATGCAAATCTCTCACTCACCATAATAGTAATATACATTTCTATCCCCGCAGTGGTGGAAGTAATTGATATCTTCACACTTGTTACTGTAACAAAACATGTTCTACCAGTTAATCACTGATATAATGCATGGGGCAGCAGAACACACATACAGTGTTGATGATCGTTAGGTGCATGCTGGGTCTCATGGTTGATCTGCTGGAACGTCTTATTTTAGTGAGGTGTGAAACTGACTGCTGTTCATGACAGTCTATGGTTTAACTGCAGAGCACTCAAACACCTCGAAATGTTAAAAAAAAACACTATGAAAAATGCAGTGGGAAAGAGTGGACTGGTTATAATGTGACAGAGAGGCTGAGTGGACTGGTTTGGTTTACATTGAGAACAGTTGTGTGGAGAACCCAGGGCAGATTGTAGAAGATGTCATGGTACACAGTTAAGGCTTACAGAATCCAGACAGGTGAGTACAACAACTCATCAATAGGTATAACTCCAGAGAAGAAAGTCGGTTGGTTTACACACATAGTGTTAGTGCAGTTCACACCTGGAGTCGCCATGATGTTGTTCAGTGAGTGTTTACGTTGACATGTTAATAGACTGTAATTTGTAGTCTATAGTTCTTTAATTAATTCTTCTCCATTTTCACATTCCCTGCCTTTAAAGATGTCACTTAGTAAGGTACATTTTAACTGACCTACTCTTTACTTTAAGCAAAAGAACTTTAACTTCAGTAAAATATACTCTGTCTATCCCAGCCTGTGTGTATCTGCACTTACTAACTGCTGGTTTGTTTAGTAAAAATCATGATTTAGCATCCGTCACTTTTCTAACAGTGATTGTGATGTTCATAAATACACTAATATGTTTATCAAACGCTCTTGCTTCTCAACGTTTTCTTTGAGTGGGAAAAGAGGAAATATTGAATATAGCATGGGCAGTATAATGTCTGACATTTTAATCAGTTAGTTCATATAAAGTCACTCTAACCTGGACAGAGGTTTCATTGTGGTTTCAATCACAGAAAAAACAGAAAACAGTCCACCTTAAAAAATCACTCATGTACGCATTAAACAGATTTATAGTAATCATCAGTAACAATAACCACTGTAGTACTACTATAAACATTTGAACTATAGGTCAAAATGATATTTCAACTCAGACTGAATTGGATCTATGGTAGTAATAGTCATTCATTGGGGGAAATTCAACTTTCAGCCACATTCAGCATGTTCTTATCCTATACCAGTGCAGCTTAACTGGTGAACCAGTTTACCATCTATCTGAACAGCAGAGAGACAGATTTGGGGGATGATGTCATCTAGAGACAAATCCTGATGATGCTAGATGGTGAATAATGGACCAACTGCTGGGATATGATCATGGCTTTATTAAGATACAGCTGCAGCTATGTTCAGATACAACATATGTGAGCCCACGGGATCACTGCACATGCTTCAATTTCAATTTACATAATGGGTATTAGGTAAAACAATACAACTGTGAAACAAGACAAGAACAACAGATCACTTTATATTGAATAAAGAGTTTTTATAGTGCTGTTTTAAGGACTGTATACACAGGAAGAAGCGACAGTATACGCATTGATGTTTTAAGTATAAATGTTCACTTTTTAAATGTATAATATTTTCACTAGGAGTGAGCTGAAGGGATAATATCAGTTACCACAGTTTTCTCTGATGGGAGACATTGTTATTGTGTCATGATACAGCAATTGTCAGTGGTTTACAACCACAGGGATCTGAGAAATACTGACATTCTGAAAAATAGCTCCTAGGTTGTGAAGAAACGGCATGATGATCTGATTCTGCAAACTGATTGGGCTCCTGTTGTTTCTGTTCAAGCTGGACTGGATGTATATATACAGGAAGCATAAAACTAAAGCTATTTATCGATCTAGATTGTTTTGTGGTGAGTTGCTGAGGGTTGGAGCTATCAGCTGTGGATGTCTGCCTTCTGTTGGCACTTAGCGAAAAACTACAATCATGAAAAACTGACATTACAGTTCCAAATCACTGGAGGAGCAAAAAAGTTCTGTTCATTTAGTATTGGGGTGGATTTCCTTTTAACTCCCTTGCTCTCTGGCATGACATTTACAATCCAGTGGACTTTTTTTGTGTGTGTTTTCTTGACATTCTACATCCAAACAGAAACGTTTCTAAACTGGGGCTTTGTTTTTTCACCTGCCTGGTGGATTGTGTGTATGTGGCAAGCCAAAGTTATACAAATAAACCCCAGTTTGTTCAACAATTATGTACCTTTCCTGCCTCTCTGTATTTGTCGGTCCTCCATATTGTCTGTGTGCTCTCTTTGTGCAGCTACTCAGTGAAAAGATCAGTGGGGCAGAGGGGACGAAGCTGGACGAAGACTTTATGGAGATGGAGAGGGTGAGTTCAGAACAGGTTTCTGCTGATTCTGCAGTAATCATGATGGATGCATGGTGTTACAGGTGGCAGTTCTGGGTTGGTTTCATATAACAGGCAGGGAATAAGAGTTTTGGTTAGTACTATTTTAGTATGGAGTATGGAGGCTATAATGTGCCATCAGAATAATATCTTTTATTTTAACTATAAATTAAAATCAGTTACTTATTGATACATTTAAAAAAAAAAAGTAAAGGCATTAATTCACACTTTTAATACACAGTTCAACACTTGAGATAAAAAAAAAAACATTTTTTTTACTTTGGAAATAATAATATAATGTATAGTAAATAAGAAATTATATTTAATATGTTTTTGCTTTAAAATATAAATACAGCAATAAAGTAAATATGATTAATAATTCATATATTGATATTTACAATTAACACCCAACAACTGAGCCACAGTGATTCAGTGACTTTTTTTTTGTCATGATTCAAATTTTGTGAATATAATTTGTGAACATATTGTAATGTTTTACCATCATTAACTGAATGTAATGTATGCAGCATACAGTACTCACACATGACTTTTAATATTTCTTCTTTTTCAACATTCTTGTTTGTCGTGCTCCCATTAGAAAATTGAGGTGACCAACAAGTCTGTGTTTGACCTTTTATCCAAAACAACAGAATACCTCCAACCTAACCCAGGTAAAAAAAAGAAAAAAGAAAGAAAAGATAAATCATGTGTTATTTTGTTAAAACCCTGTTTTGCAAAAAGAATCTAGTATGTGGAATAGTTTTTGTTTTCCTCCTCAGCCTCTCGAGCCAAACTGAACATGTTGAACACAGTGTCAAAGATGCGAGGGCAGGTGAAGACCACTGGCTACCCTCAGACTGAAGGCCTGCTGGGAGACTGCATGCTGCGCTACGGCCATGAACTGGGAGAGGACTCTGTCTTTGGTAGCGATTCTCTTCTTCCTGACATTTTTAGGCATTGGCCAAAGCTGGAGAGCGGCTGTGTTTTTTTTATTCAGTGTCAGCATATGTCAACGTACTGCTGTTTGACTGCTGCCTGACTAAAGATCAGCAACAACTGAAATAGACCAGTTCATTTGAAAACAAGCAGAAACAGAATGTGCCGGCTTCTCCAAAAACAAGCTTTATTTCCACACCAGGTTCAAGTCGGACTGCAACATTAAATCAAATCAATCAAAAACTAAATTACTTTATTTACTTTTTTAGAACTGCAAATCTGATTGCAAAAAATGTTTATTTATGTTCAAACTCATAAACCTTTTTTTTAATATACACTCTGAATTCAGCAATTAGATTTTAGGTTTTACTCAGTGTCCCACCTTTTTTAAAATTTGGGTGGTTTCTGCATTGTGAACTAACCATGAACATTTTCCACTTAAAATTTCCACACTTAACTTAATTTTTTTTTTTTTTATCGCAATCTCAGTCATTCTGGTGGCTTTTCTTCCCCCATTGTGCATCTCACAGACAATGTAAAACCTGTCGATTAAACTGTACTTTCACTTTGTTTCGCTCACTGTGAAACGACTGTCAATGCAATCTCTGAACCTATTTGCCTCTGGGGTTGAAGGGAGAATATTTCTAGAGTTCCAATAGAGCCAGTGGATATTCTCTGTAATGGGTATTTGTTTACAGCCTGATTAGCAACACACTTCCTCCATTTTATGGCTCGCTGATCTGTACTTGTGGTCAGTGTTTAGAGTGACTTAGAGACAGCTGTTAGAGGTGCTGACTAATGGCTTTGTATAGAAAATGCATTACATCATCCCACTCACAATTCAATAGTAAGAAAAAAAGTTCTGAAATATTTACAAGTGATTAAAGGAGCACATGATGTATTTTTATACTGACAGTTTTAGTCTTCAGACTAAAAATGACACGATCCCTGCACACAACCTGTGACGTTAAAACTAAGACATGATGATTGTGGAAAATGTTTTGGGTTTTGCAGTACCAAGCTGAGAAGATGTTTTGTCTCTCTGTCCTGCAGGCTGCGCTCTGGTGGATATGGGTGAGGCCATGAGGCAGATGGCAGAAGTGAAGGACTCCCTGGACATAAGTGTCAAGCAAAACTTTGTTGACCCTCTGCAGAATCTGCAGGATAAAGACCTCAAAGAGATCATGGTACACTACAGCAGCATGTCCCTGTTATACCTAAACCAACACAAGTGGATGCTTGGTGTTTAAGTTAATAATTGCCAGAGACTTGCTGTGATCCCATAGTTTAAAACCTCACCCTCAAATTCAAATAATCTGACAGTGCTTACAACACAGTGTAACCTTGACAACACTAACCAGGATGTGCCGAGAGCTGTTTGTAATCTGCTTTAAGGTAACATTAACATGCAGTGTGCTTTTTTAGTTCATGTGATCCTTGACACCATAAAAATAGTCCAGAAAGAACAGAAAGTATTTTCTATAAAATGTGCTCACAAGTCTCTTCAGTATGGAGCTCAGTTTCTTTTTTCTTTTTTTCCCTTTTTTTTTTGTTTATTAGGAAAGTCATAAAAAGTTCCAGAGTTGAAAATACAATTTGGTACATAGAATTTTCATCAGGTAATATTCAGTATACATCTTTTGAAACAAATACCAATCCAATCCAATGTACTAAGCCATATTAAACTTTTCTTTCTATTACTTTCCCCCTTTTTTTTTTCTTAATGTAAATCAAACTATGAACAGTAGAACAAAAGATGTCACACTTACTCCGTGATATGAGTGGATCTCCTGAGAAAATAATTAAATAAATAAAAACAATAAACAGTCCCTTCAGCAGTATACTTAGTTGGCATGTTAACTAAAGCAAGTCTGGTCTCCTTGGTTCAATGTACTGGACCCATTTTGACCACAATCCTTCAAATTTCCTTGATTGCATTTTCATAGAGAATGTAAGTTTCTCCATGATATAAATTTCGTGTACAATTTTTAACCAATCTTCCAAGGTCGGGGCATCTGGTTGTAGCCACTTCCTAGTCAGGGCTTTCTTCCCTCCAACAAGCAATATTCCCAGCAAGTATTTGTCCGCTATAGACGGGATATCTGGCACTTTGTGGCCTAAGTATATTGTTAGAATACCAAATGGGATAACTATATGGAATACAGTTTCCAGGCACTTGTGGATTTCCTGCCAGTAAGATGCAAGTTTCGGGCAATCCCAAAAAATATGGTAATGGTTGGCAGCATTTGAACCGCAAGACCTCCAACAACTTGTTCCAGTACCTTGATGTCTCTTCTGAGTACAAATACAAATACTTTCCCATTGTTCGTCAGATATAACCATTGGAGCTCAGTTTCACTACTTGAAATAGATGTGGACAGTTCAGTTTGTCAAACTGCATTGTTAACATTGGCAGATAATTAAGGAGGAATTCGGAGGGGACTGTGCATATTATTTCAGGGTACATATGAGTTATATTAGAAGTAGCGTCCAGAGCTACTAGGGGCCCCCTTATAGTTGTGGGCCTGCTCCTGGTTGACAGTAGGTCATGCTGGAGGTTACAGAGCCTGATGTGTTTAACAATGTTTTCTGTCCAGTCATTAGTTATGACATGTGATGTTCAGTTGCAGACAGGTAGAAACAGGACAAAACTAGAAAAGCACTTGGAGAGCGCAGACCTCCGCCAAGGCAGTTCAGTTTGTTTGCAGTTTATTTGAACTGCCCCAAACAGTTATTCATGAAAAAACTCAACCACACTGATGTGGGTTTTGTATCAATGAATAAACAGTACTGTTTGCTACGTTTTTGCTTTAGCCCATGAATTAAATTTTCAAGTCAGAAACCTATTTCCAGCCTTAAAATAAATGTATTCAATCAATTTGTACATCAATGTCACGTACAGTTAGTAAAAAAAAGAACAAATAAAAGAGGAATGTACAACAGTATGTGCGTTTTCCTGCATACATGTTTGCAGCAAAAGTATTTAGACATGCATGTATGTGGTGGAATGTCTCAGGGTGTAGAGTAGGTTTCATCCTCCTCCAGACAGAGGTTTGAAGTTGACTTGAGCACTAGACCCTGAATACGTTAGAAGTTAGTTTCTAGACTAGAAAAGCATTATATTTGCAGTTTGCGATTTTACATGTGGTGTTAAAAAATAACTTAAAAAAAGATTGATTTTATTGACATGTTCCTCCCTGTGTTTGCAGCACCACCTGAAGAAGCTGGAGGGCCGCCGGTTAGACTTTGACTATAAGAAAAAGCGCCAGGGGAAAATCCCAGATGAGGAGATCCGGCAGGCTGTGGAGAAGTTTGACGAGAGCAAAGAACTGGCTGAGAGGAGCATGTTCAACTTCCTGGAGAATGATGTAAGGGACTATGGAATGAAATATTGAAAGTCTGACAATACATATAGAAACCAGAGAATATGGAATCAAAGTATAACAATATAAATAGAAAGTTGAGAATATATATTGAAGCCTGAGAATATGGACTGAACGTCTGAGAACATATACAAAATGCATGTGACGTCATTGAGTGTTAGCTGTGTTGCCAGATTGGGCGGTTTCCCTCACAAATGGACTGATTTGAGTTGTATTGTGTGGGCAAAAATGAGCTTGGGCAGGTGGACAGAATTTGGGCTGGTTTCCATGAGTTGGGCAGGTTTTTAATTATATTAAAAAGTAAAATATATACAGTGTTTAGAAAATGTATTAGACCACCACCCAATGTAAGTGGTGATGCCACAGCTGCCCTAAATTAACAATAAACAGCATTGGTAATTACCCAAATCATGTTTCTCTATGCATCGGTACGAAGAAGCTCTTTAACCGAAATTAATGTTAAAATACAATTATTAACATTATCCATGAATGTTGCAATTTGCTGTTTACAAAAATAATTTAAAAATGTAAAGCACTTGCATTTCTTAGCAGAAAAATTAGTTTTAGTGATTGGATGGTGTCACTTCATTTTATATATATTCTATTGAATATAAATATTCCCAAGTTTTAATACACATTCTCTCAAGTATAATATATATTTCTTAGGTTTCAATATATATTCTATATATATTTATTAATTCAAAGTGAAATGAATTAAATTTTTTTGAATATTTTATTGTTGTTTTATGTTTGTTGACATGTTGAAATATCTATGTATATGAAGTTGCAGGCAAACAAATGAAAAAAAAGTGGAAAAAAAGAAAAATGAATACTAATGTTGATTATTATAATGTGCCAGAGTTTTTTAAAGGAATTATCTGTCACTATGCGTGTGTGTTTTCTTCTGGCCAACAGGTGGAGCAGGTGAGCCAGCTGTCTGCACTGATTGAGGCGGCTGTCGAGTACCACAGGCAGTCGTGTGAAATCCTGGAGGAGCTCAGTGGAAAGCTGCAGAAAAGGTAAGGAAGGCCACACTTCACTCTGCTGTCAGTAATTACTTTGCAGCGTTCATCCCCTGTGGGAAAATCACAGTCTCCCTCTAGTTCTGCTGCTCAAAAAGTCATTTCACTCAGAGTAGTGGTGAAATTTAAAGTATGAAGGCCAGAGCAGTAGGCTAAACAAAGGTTTCTATGGACTTGATTGAATGTGTTGAATGTGGTCCAGGTTCATGGCGCTGTCTCACAGCACGCAACCAACTTGCTCTTTGTCATTTTGTTGAAGTTATTGTCAACAAGTGGAATTAGCTTGAGAGCAGCCATGACTAGTGCCTGATGTCATACTAACTGTTTTAATGCCACGGCCAATGAGATACCTGCGCTTCAGTGCCAATACCCAAAAGATACATTTTCCCACACTGTACTCACCATCCACCCTCTCTGTGTATACCCTCTGTGAGGGAAGGGGGACATACAGGAGGAGGAGCACCTGTGTGATATGGATGACAAAATAAATACATAGTGATACATAGTGTAATGCTGCCCCTCATTTTGGCCGTATCACCCAGACCCAGTGTGAAAATTCAAAAAAGGTGTAGAGAAATGCATGGTACTTATCGTAAAAAAAAAAAAAAAAAAAAAGGTTGTCAAAACTTAATATAAACTAAGAGGCCGTCCACACGGAGACGATTTTTGCCTTAAACGCATATGTTTTGCTTCGTTTGGGCCGAGCGTCCACACGAATCCCGAAAACGCACTTTTTTGAAACCGGGTCCCAGGGTGAATAAATCCGCAAACGCATCTCTTGCGTATTCGTGTGGACGGCGAAGACGGATATCTGCGTTTCGATGATGTCATCGCCACACCCCTCGAGCTTAGCCTTCCACCTGCTATATCCCGCGAGACGTCTCATAACAACATCAATAACAATGTCGGACTACATGCTCGTGTTCCTGCTGGAGAAGATATTGAGCCTATTAGGGTTACTGGGGTTGTTATCATGCTCCTGAGCCGCCACGCTGAGCCAACAAGGCAGATGGACTGATGGGTTCTTCTGCTGCCGATTTGTAAACAGCGCTCAAGCTTTGTGAGCATGCTCCGTCTCTTCCTCTCCGTTTTTTTGTGAATTTCTGAAATTGAAACAGCGCCACCTATAGGCCTGGCATATGAAGTAGCGTATTGAGACGGATCCGTGTGGACGCAAATATTCCTGATACGATGCCAGGGAAAACGGAGAGGAAAAAGATCGTTTACGTACGTGTGGACGGCCTCTAAACTTGGGACTAAAGCTTCTACTTTCTCGGTGGGATCTTCTGGAGCAGTATAAGCATTTGCTTCATGTAACAGGTTTTTTTCCCTCTGGTATCTTCTGAACTCAGGATATCCACAGCTAGCAGTCAGCCCAAGAGAGAGTTCAAGCCAAAATCCATCAGGAGCAGCATGGAGACCCTGGACAACAGTCAGCACAACGGCCTGTCCTACAGCTCGTCGCTCAAATCCACAGGTACAGCTGCCATATGCACGACCTGTCTTTATTTTCCCTGTCTGCTTTATTTTCTGTTATTGTATCTGTCAGCCCCATCTTCATTCTTTGCTTTGAGTTCTGGTGTATACTTTTTTTTCTGTTATCCTTTCCAGATATCCAGATCAACCACACAGTCAATGGGAAAAGTAGGTATTCCTTAAAGCAGTCCTTAGGTGTAAGGCTATCATCCTTTTCTGGGTGTTGTGTCTTAAACTTATAGGTTGTTATGCATATATTTTATGTGCTCCCTTCCACCTGCTATTAAGGTCTCTCATATCTAGATATAATGTGGCAGGATCACATGTAAACCCAACATCTAATGCACTAAGTTTAGCTCCCTCCCCTCACCAAATGCAGATAGCCATGTAGACCGTTTTAGAAACAGACAGTCAACATCTCACTTGTTCTCCATTCACCAGTGTCAGTTTGTGGCTATGAGAGCTGTCTGTGTGCTTTTTAATGGAAAAGAACAATTTTAGCTTTAATTTACAGCTGTGATCCATCAGCAGTTTGTGATTATTACCAAAAGAGAAAAGCTACATAGACAAATAAAAACAATGTAAGAAGAACAATTAGTATTGTGGCTAAATTGGTGTTATTTCTCAGTCAAAATAAACAATTTATTTGTATTTATTTTACACCCATATATTTGTCTAACTAACTTGAGATAGCTTGAGATTACAGTTGTTTCAGTCCCTCAGCAGACACCTTGATCCAGTTGAAAAGAGATATGAAACGTCACACAGCTAGTGTACCTGCAGTATGGAGTGAAAGGGACGATCTCATCATAAACTGAGTGTTTGCATTGTTTTGTGTTGTCTTGTGCTCAACACCATCTTCATTTGTGTTTGCATCTCACCCAGCTGATCATATAACCTCTGTTCCTCTGTCATGGCCTGAGAGCCCCACTACCAATGGCAATATTCAGCGTGAGTAACACACACTGACTCTGCATCCACATCTGTGTAAATCAGTCCTGAAAAAATAATCAATTAAATATTTAGCAACACTAATGTTGATGATCAAATAATCCTGTATTATCAAGTAAAGATACAGCCTGGTTTTAACTCCTCAAATGTGGCAGGGCCTGTAGATTTTGTACTGTCGGTCAGATCGATCTAAATTTAAGCAGTGCTCGTAAGTGATCAATGGCAGCAAGGTGGTGGATGCTTACCTGGAAGCTCTTGTTCTGTAATCACAGATATTTGATTTTATGGGGGAAAAAAATACGCATGAACCAACCATAATGATACATTTGGTTGGAATGGAAAATCAGGTGCATGAACCATAAACAGAACCTGTTCAATGTTAGTGGAATAGCGAAATCGCTCAATTTTTCTGAACTTCCAAATATATATCACAGTCTTCCTAAGTAGCTGGAATATGCTCAGTTGTCGTGCAAATAGCAAAATAAATCTTTTTATAAAATAATCTTAACCCAAGGTCCACTTATTCTCTGTTCTTGTTTTTAACCACATCTCAGGAGATTGCTCTGGTTGTAATGGAGATATCTTAATGTTAGTATTGACTCCATCCACTCTTAAAGCATATAAGCAAAAAATAAATAAATAAATTGGCTACTTTCATATATGTCAGTGATTCTCAACTGGTGGGTCGGGACCCAAAAGTGCGTCGCGGACGCCTTTTCAGTGGGTCGTGGGCCTTTGCCTGGGCAAAAAAATCCTGTGGTTTTACTGGCTTGTTTTCAAATGCAGATTGAGCACGGCGGAAATTTGAGTCTTTTTGAAACTACTTCATGGAATTTTTTAATTCACGTTTGGACTTTTTTATTTCCTGTTTGTGCATGCATGCTGTTGAGTCTGTGGAAAAAAAGGCTGAAGTTACTGACTTTTTATGCAAGTTGTATTACCTTGTGTACCTAAGATGCACTTTTTGTGTTTTAATTAAGACGCAGCTATTTGAGTGTTAAAGGGAGTATATCCCTTTATCATTAAACTGTGATATTGTATACTATCTCTTCAAACTGCACCATCTTTTCATTAAATGCATTTGAGAAGTTGAAATTTTCCTTGTTACGAGGTGATGGATGGGTCCCAGAGCCAGACCGGTTGAGAAGCACTGATATATGTCATTGCTCAAACTTAATTGAAGAAATGTAAATAAAAACAATAAATGTCATAACCAGTTGCAGGATTAGTATATGTACACTTGTCATTTCTCGTAACCAATGTGCAGGAGTGAAATAATATTAGTCATCTATGATTGGAGTAATACTAATTTCATAGTCCACTCCTGTGACGCAGAGTCGGAAGTGTTGGACCAGCCGTGCTGCCGCTCCCTCTATGACTTTGAGCCGGAGAACGAGGGCGAGCTGGGCTTCAAGGAGGGTGACATCATCATCCTCACCAACCAGATAGACGAGAACTGGTACGAGGGCATGATCAACGGCGAGTCCGGATTTTTCCCCATCAACTACGTGGATGTCATTGTCCCCCTGCCTCAGTGAAGATGGGCACCTTGAGTCCTCTCCAGCCTCATCACACTCAGCAGCCTCCGTCTGACTCGGGGCCTGACGGTGTACAGGGCCAGCTCTGCCTGAAGCTGAAAACAATGTCTGTCTTCTGATTTTCAAACCAAGCCAGAGAGGTAGTAGTTTTGTCCTAAGCTGACATAAGATCAAATCTTGCAGATTTTTATTATTTTCTCTGTTGATATTTATGAACCTGAAGCCAACTGAAACCCAAGCCATTAACCCAAGCTCTGCCTGGTTGGACCCTTTGTGTCGTTTGGGTCCAACTGAGGTGAAAATTTCTAGCAGTTGTCAATCTTTGTAACCCATCCCGTCAGATGACACTGCTCCATGTTCATGTTTCTGTCATTGAGCTGTCCCCTAATCACAAACTGAGGCTCCTTAACTTGTTCACTGCTGGATATCATGACTGAATTTCTAGTCACTACAAACAAATTACATCCCTGTATTTGCATCACAGTCACTTTAGGAATAGATATACAGTTTAGGACATTTTTCTGCACTGTTATGTAGTAGCCCCTAATCGAGTTTTTGTGTTTGTTTCACAAATCCCATCATAGTGATGGCTTTAACTGCCGTTGATGCCTCGGATCGTGCTGACAAACTAAGATCCAAGAACAAATTTAGTCAGAAGATGTTGTAAGAGTATCTGGTATCTAGCCATTGACATATTTTTGGTTTTATTTGTCCAAAGTTTTGAGATTTCTGTCTCTATGGTTTATGGTCCAACCACCATACAATGAGGGTGAATGGAATTTCATTTGTTGTGGGTGAACTGATCCTTAAAAAAGAGGTGAAGGCTTTATGGATTGATGTAATAAAAACTCCCACATTCAGTCCCAGCTGCCCTAGAAGACCTTCAGTGTGGCCACAGCAGTGCTGTATTCCACTGATTTTATGTTTTGTATTTTTAAAGCATTTTATGTTCTTAAGATTCCTTGTGAGGCGTTTAAGTGAAATCTTGCCAAAGTTCAAGGATAATTCCACTTTATCACAACTTCATTCTTGTTAATGTAGTTTGTATCAAAGACATTGTACATCTCGTGTTTTTACTGAGATCGGGAACATGGTGACATTGCTTAAAAGAAGTCAGACAGGGCAGCAAACAGTCAGACAATTAGACAAGTTATAAAGCTGCACTAGCCAATATGGGTCAGATGGACTACTTGTATGTGAAAGGTGTTGCCTGCTGTGAATCCATAAAACAGTATGACCAGTTCATCTGAAGTTGCCCTCAGCTCTGTAGATAGATACTTTATGTCAGCTTATTGTTTTTGGTTGACTGTACTGTTTGGGTTCAGTTTCACTACTCTTATCAACTAGTTCCCAGCAACAGTTAGCTGCTGTTTTCCTGACAGATACAGTTAGTGGCTAGCTGGTGAACACACTGGAGCATTTAGAAGACACAGAGGCTTGCAGGAATTGGTGGAGACCAAAAACAGAGCTCAAAGGAGAGTGAATATAACACGGCCACTTTCCACAGTCAGCTGTATTGTACAGTCTGATCTTACGCTTTTTCACCCGGATTACTTTTTTTTCATGTTTCACAATGGAAGGATGCTTTGTGTGAAACCAAATGTCAGTGTTGGGTTTTAACCCAGACCCTGAGCGTTCACTAAACCTAACCAAGCAGTTTTGTTGCCTAAATCTCAAAACAAAAAACGTTTTAGAATCTCTAACCAAACTACACAACATGAACAACATCATTTTTCTGAGGCAGGGTTAGATTGTCTGACTGCGTGCTTTTTGCCCCATTGGATATGTGATAGAAATGATCACCCAAAATTACAACAAGTTGTAGAGTTTTTCTTTAAAATGTGATATGAACCGTTAGCAGGATGACACACTTCCTTTCCACACAAACATTCCATTGTTATTTATTTGAGACATGCTTTTATGATGTTGTGAACATTTGGAGCCACAGCTCTTGGACAGAGATTACACCAACTTGCAGAGATAAAGTCACCAGTGTTTGAAGGAGCCATATTCCGCTGGGATCATAATAGACAGTACGTGATGTTAATGACTACTCTGTTAGACTCTGCCTGTCTCGTGTTGTTACTCTGTACATTTCTTTCCTCCTCCACATACGGACTTTGCCTGTTTGCCTGCTGTGTTGCTCTGAACACGTTTTTTTATGACTATGAGGAGTGAACTCCATCTCTCTGAATGTCCCTCTCACTCTCTGTTTACATGCTCTGACTTATTGTGACATAATGTAAGGACTGTACCGCCCTCTCTGTGTCAGATAGGGCCGAATGCCTTGTCACACTGAAACCACATGAAAGTGCTTTTTGAAATGTCGTCTGTATTGCACTGAAGCTTTAGAATCTACCTACTGTACCACATGCGTTTATGGACATGCACCTTTTTGTTTGTTAATATTTTTCCTTTTCTCAGCGTTGCACTTTGTGTTATTCACCACAGGGTTAGAATCACTGCCATATCAGATATATATACGTCAAGTCAAAGTGGTAGATACTTACAATAGATTTATATAACCACAGATGTTCTTTGGGCTGTATTATAATGAATCCACCGTCTCAATCACTGTAATGTCGATTGGAAAAATGGTTGTATCACATGTGAAACTAATTCCAGCTGTCGTTAGCGAGTGATAAACTGTAGGATAGGTATAGGACTGCAGTTACTGTGTGGCCCAGCTGATAAACATGTTGATTTAAGAAGTCCAGTCCAATCACAGTGTGAGTTGTTAAGCACCTTGGTAGCCTGATAAGCTTCACATTTTGAGCATTCAGCCACCAGACCAGTGGGTGCAGGAGGTGAATTACCTCATCTGCAGATTTATTGATTTGAAACTTTCTCGTATACCCCGTTTAAGGGGTTAGTTTGATCGCTGTGTTCTGAACTGCTCCTTTTTTCATTTGATGTTGATGAAAACTTTCTCAATGTTTACCAGTTGTCTGGATAAATTCAGGATAATCTACATTTCCACAGTATTCATTCTGAGTCAGGTTATACTCACTACTCTGCCACTCTCATGGTCACTGACTCTTAACAGTTTTTTCTTTCAATGATTCACAGAGATTACAGATGTGTTACAAGCTCCACTAATGATAGACAGATGCTTACCATTACAGTTTTAGGGGAAACTGATTTCATCTGCAGCTTAAATCTATATAACTTTTGGAACTTTTAATATGTTTTGCTCCCAATTGCCACAACAAAGCATTTTGAATTGGGTGCAGTTGTGACAGATTGCCTTCTCACTGCTGTGCCAAAATGATTGACACCTGATTTATCAGAATGGGGATAGAATAATGTGTCATATGCAATGTGTCAATCGTTAAAAAAAAAAAACCTATGTGAATTTTAAATTGTCCAGGAGAGTCCAGTGTTTCTGTGTTAAGAGTAAGAAATTCTAAAGAAAGATTGCTGACATTTGAACTCAACACCTTAACAAATAGAGAGCCGGGGCTTTGAACACACAGTTTTCTTTCAGCACACATAGAACAGTCAGCTAGCTCTGTACGAGACAGTTGCTGAATATGACAAAACAAATTGGATTACAATCAGAGACTCAATTTTGTTGTTGTTGACTATTTAGTGAAGGACCACATTTGTGTAAAAAGAAGAAGAGAGCAGAGTATGTATGTATGACATGACTCTGATGGAACAAGTGTTGTGGAAATGTACATTTTACAATTTATCAAGTTTGCTATCAGATTTAAGGTAATTCCATCTTGACTTGCCTTTATTAGTGAGCAGCCTTTATTTATTCCACCCCTACAACTGTATTGAATCCTGGCTTTTATTGCAAAATTGGGCAGTTCAACGAAAACAAAAACACAATAAAAATCCCTCCAGAAATAGTTGATGTTGGGCATTGTCCCGATATGTACCTGAAGGACTACATTCTTAATCTCCATTTTTAAGTTTTTATTCGTCTTTTATCGTATGTGGACCAATTCAACTTTATATACAATAGAGAGTAAACAAAGAAAATGCATTGGATACTTACTATTAGCTTGCAATTGTCTAGATGTTCAAGATGTTGCATGATGATTTTTTTTCTAAAGAATGTTATTATGGATTTTGGATACTGGGGAGCTCTTAGCACAGGATGCTATATGTAACACAGCCACAATACAATTCATCACAGAGAGGAATGTCTGTCAGAAGTTTAATCCTGCATTCAGTCTCCAGAAAACAACAGAGAGAAAACTGCATCTCGGTTTAAGAAATTGTTCTATAAATCGTAAAATAACTAACCATTTCCAAAGTGTTTGATTCTGTTTACAGACCTCAGACTGAATACAAGATTAGCCCATTTCAAACTGTTATTTAATGCAGTTAGCCCCACGGTATGAATGAACGACTTTTGATACACTAAAGCAAGATCTCTACACACCGTACCTCTGTTTGCCTTTGCAGTTCACAAAAGTCTCTCCTCAGTATTCATATTACAACCAATGACTAGGCAAAGGAAACTGGCTGCGCAGTTCTGTGTTTTATTTTTTCAGTAGCATAATTTATGCAAAATGTGTTTTATAGATGTTGTAAATGAATATATTAATAAATATATTGCGTAAATAAATGACAAGCAAATATGGAGCTATCATTCGCATGTGTGCTTTGTTTGAGTGTGTCAGGATCTGTGAATTGTATAATTCA
>CAFUXE010000797.1:328112-349590 GCA_903364295.1 Serranus cabrilla | reverse complement strand
ACACACAATACTGCTGTTTCCAAGTGATACTTTTGAATTAGTTTGTAATGGCACCTTAAAGTAATAGAATATAGTTAGGGTCATTTTAAATTAAAAAAAAGTTTGTGTATAATACAACTGTATCATACATCTTTATTTCTTACTTCAGATTCTTTTTTTGCAAATATAAACTCTCTTTTTATGTATGTTTTAATAAGTTATATGTTTCTATATTGTTCTTGTATGAGCATTGGATTTCCTTGTGCCATTAATTTATTATTGTTGTGTTGAAAAAATGTATGGGGGCTCCAACCTGTGTTCCTTCTGGATTTCAAACATATTGTAATTTCACTTAAATTATCACTTACAATTGATTCCTGCACCCCTCTCCCCTGACATAACTGTTGGCTGTCTCCATCTGTGCAGCGATGAGCCGTTCTGCAGGATCTGCCATGAAGGCCAGTCCTCAGGGGAGCTGCTGTCCCCCTGCGATTGCGCCGGTAGCCTGGCTACGGTGCACCGGGCCTGCCTGGAGCACTGGCTCGCCGCCTCCAACAGCAGCCACTGTGAGCTCTGTCACCACCAGTTTGCACTGGAGCGCCTGCCAAAACCTCTTACTGAGGTAAGTCCCTGTAATACACTGCACCGTCATTTGGTGACAGTGCAACTCATCGACACCCTGCTTGTCAGCATCCAAGACTCAAAGGGTTGTATTTGTCCAGGATTTCATAAATCAGACTTTGAGATCAAGGTTCAGGAAGTAAACACTTAAAGGACTGCAACAGTGTTTTTGCAGTCTTGCTTTATATACATTCACATGGCTAAAAGTGATCCATCCGTTTTCTTCTGCTTGCCTGGGCCAGGTTGCGGGGGAGCAGACTAAGGAAGTTATTCCAAATGTCCCTCTCTAAATGTTCTCAATTTGTATGGTGAAATGTAATCAGACTTGAGAAATAAAAATCAGACATGGTCTTTAGATGTGCGGTTGCTTATGCTTACTCGACTTAAAGTCCAGGCCTGTTACAGACAACCTGAGCAATGGCTTTCTCTTTCTTAAGCACAGACATGATACCTTTGTCTCTTTGGTCATTATATGCACTTTCACATTTAGGAATAGCTCAACATGTTGGGATCAAACCTTATTTGTTCTTTTTCCATGACTAAGACGAGCGGATTATCAGTTTCATGTCCGTCAGTTAAGATCGGAGCTAGAGTCAGGATGTTGTTAGTTTAGCTTTGCAAAAAAAACAGGAAGCAAAGGGAGAGAGAGAGCTAGACTGGCTGTGTACACATTTTAAAACGGGCTACACCTTGTAACAGAAGTGAGATTTTCTTTTTCAAGATCAAAATGTTTAATTTGCTAAATCCGACTGAAATAACGTTCACATTCAGCTAATGATAAAACGTGACCAACCGAGTATCTTGCGGTTGTTCTTTTTTGTCAATGAGACAGCAGATGTCACAGTCAGTGGGAGGAGCCTTTTTGCGAGCTGCTGCCTTCACGTTGGAGGACCAACTATACCCGTCAAGCCACTTAGCTTGAGAGCCAGATTAGATGGTGTTTCCTCCCCTTGTTGCTCTGCAGAGTGCAGTGCAGGAGAGTGTATTAGTGTCCTTCTCACAGGAAGACGAGGTTGCATGTGTGGTCACAGCCAGTAATCTGCTGATTAAGCTGAATGTTCTCCGCCGGGTTAAGCTACACAGTGAACAGCATAAGCCTGCAGTCAGGCAATGCTGTGCACATGTGCACACATGCACTGTAGCGCAGGTACACTATTTCACATTACAAATGTGTCTGTTCTGGAGGTGTCAGACATCTCCATCTCAGTCTGTGTCTACAGCAGGCCCTGCACACATGGTGCACTATCATGGCTCATGTTGTTATTTTGATCTTCTCAGGTCTGTGGGTATGTACATGTGGAGTCATGTTATCTTTGTTGCACCTGTTTGGCTGGGACCTGAATCGTCCTTATTAATGCGTGTCCAGTGATCTCACTTACTGCTCACCTTCAATTTAGGACACTAATAACACTAACACTAATTAGACAGAATGATCACCTGTGTGCACAAAAACAACAACAAAAACCTTTTGGAAAATATCATGCATTACATGTAACATGTAATACTACAAATATTGGACTATTAATATTTGACAAATTTGTTTTCCTACCTGTCATTGTCTTGCAATTATATCATGATATAATTTCTAATTTTCATTATTTTACAAAATTATTAATTTTATATAAGTAACCTGTAACATGATGATGATGATGATGATGATGATAATAATTATAACTATTAACAAAAATAATATTAAAAATGTATTTGCCTCACCCTGTCATGCTTTACAAGAAGGAAATTACATTATATTGTTATGGTTGTTAAAAAACAACAGGGTTTTAAAGTTACACTTATATAACTTAATAACAGTGCAATATATATATAATCAAAATGGTAGTGATATCATTTTATACATTTCTATACTACATATTTAATATTGTTTTCAATTACTAATTCATTAATAGTTACTGCTCTCAGCAGTTCACAGCATTCCTAGCAGAATTCCTAGCATTCAGCACCATCTGCTGGTCAGTTGGTTAATTCCTCCACCTGAGGTGTTCAATCTGTCCATGTGCACTCAGTGTAAAAGCCCCGCCCATGTCATACCTTTTACAAAGTGTTTTTAACCAGCCTTATCCCATCTCTCCCTTTTCTAGTGGTTGTGTTCTCCATCCATGCAGCAGCAGAGGAGGACGCTGTGTGGTGACGCCGTGTGTTTCCTGTTCATCACGCCACTCGCCAGCCTGTCAGGATGGCTGTGTGTTCAGGGAGCCATGGACCTCTATTACACCAACGGCATGGAGGCCCTGGGGCTGCTGGTCCTCACACTGGCCCTCTTTACCATATACGTCTTCTGGACGGTGGTGCGTTCAGGTTTCCATACATGTCATTCAAATAGTACATATTATGCTTATTTTAGACTATTTCAGACTTAAATTCAGAAATGGAGGATGGAATTTACTCGGTTGTCCAGTAACATTACACTGTATTTGACCTTTACCAGCTGTACTGAAACATGACACTTATTTGTCTCTCAGGTATCAGTGCGCTACCACATGCATCTGTTCAGGACATGGAAGAAGACTGAACAGAGAGTGCGCCTGCAGATTCCCCTGCCAGCTCACAGCCCACCCAACCAGCAGACCCTGTCCATAGACCCTGTCTGCAAATCCACCAACAAAGAGACTATGGTGTAGACTACAGTCTACAATACTGAATATACCTCATCTATAAGGGAAGAGGGGAACAAAGCTCTGGAAGACTCCTTCATGGCCCTGAGGACTGTTACAGCCTCTGGAACCTTTTGCTGGAACAATTGTGTCAAAGGAGCTAATAATCTTCCCAGCTCTGGAGTGTGTCTTACAGTGATGAAAACATCTTGTGACACAGTCTGCAAATCAAAAGGAGTTATTCTGCCAACTGAGGACATGTTCAGCATTTTTTTTTTTAGGGCTCATAGTGACAATCATTTTCTGAAGACAATGAAGCCGTCTGGAATAATCTGACATTCCACTTATTTTCCCTCTACATGGAATAAACTCGATTGATGATAATCTGTTGCAACATTGCAGTTGTAATACTGTCAAAGCAAGTGTGTTTAACTTATAAGGACAAAAAGTCAGGGAGTCTTTAGCTATCATTCATAGGACAATATGTCATCATTTAGACACAAACTATTCAATAAAGTTCTGCTCTTTACTCATTCCACAGCTGAAGGGTTTAGTGGCATCTGTACATGCAGATAGTTTGGATTTAGTTTGTCCAGTCTCTGAGAGTGGACCTCTACCCCATTAGTGGGGCATGTAACATTTCACACACCATCACACAAAGGAAGTTTTAATCATGTTATGGATTGCATTTTTGACCTGATGGGGTTTTTAAGAAAAGTCAGATCACGCAAGTTATTACAATTCATCCCGGAGGGAACATGCATGTGTGCACTACATTTCAAATATCTGTTGAGATGTTTCAGTCTGAGACAAAGTGTTGGATGGACTGATCAAAAAAAAGAAAAAAATCAGTAGTTTGCCATACTAGTTAAAGTTTTCATTCACCCTGATCCAGGAGTTTCACAATAAAAACCATGTATTTCACTAACCAGGATACCATTTCTAAAGATACACATGTTTAATCCAGTCCTGTGAGCAGGACAAATACATCCAAACCCATCTGCATGGCTTCATACCACCAGAGAACAGCAAGAAAAAGCACTTGAAAATGTGCTAATCATTTTTTTGTTCGGCATTTGGGTCAAGCAACCTTTTTACTTGTGCTGCTAAGAGATTCTGTCTCTTACTTCCTCCTGCTTTTAATTTACTTTAAGTGTTGTGATCCATTGTGAAGTGAGAACACCTTCCACCACACAACATTCCCCTCCAAGTTCTTTAACTGCATTTGTTGTAATAAACAGTCTTTAGTACTTCAAACCATATTTTATAACTTTATTATGCAGTTTTATCTCTCTCTCTCTCACACAGACACACACACACACTCATTTAAATGAGATCAAATCAAGGCAAAGCTCATATCTTGTCTTGTGCAGTTGGAGCGATGTAACAAGTGAGAATACTGAGGTTGGTACTGTTGCTCTAAGGCTTCTGAGCTCATCACAATGAGACTAACATACAGGTGTTGTATGAGACAACACAGGAACCAGACGGCAGCAGACGTTTGCGCTCCAAGACGGCCCAGGTGTTCCAGACGGACAGCAGCAATCACATGACGGCACAGCTCGCCTCCTTAGATAATTCCTGGGAATTTTTTTTTGTTGAAAAAAACAGCAGCGTTATTATATTGAATGAAGTACCAATATGGAACACATATTGCATAGTACAGGCAGCCTGGTTAGCACAGATCATGCAGTTAGGGGAAGGCATGGCAGATGAGTCTGCAGCAGGGAGTTACTGGTGGGCAACACTCAGCTGTCAGCGTGTGGAGGTTTCCCCTTTAATTGAAGGACTGGTGTTACGGAAACGTTTTATGAATTTTGGGAGTTTCAAGGCATCTTAGCTTTTGAGAAACTGGTATTCTGCAGTTTTTAATATATCTGTCAGTTATTGCATCACTGGCAACAGCAGCATTCTTTGTGCTTTTATGTATAATAACAAATTCATGAAATTGTATATAATGGAGCTGGCAAATTTAGAAATCATGCTCTTTCATTGTATTTGTACTGACACTGTATATCCATGCATCTCCATCCAAAAACTGTTATGAAATAAGTTTTGCCGAGGGCTCATTGAGATTGTCCACGGCCTGACAACTTTCCGTTTGCCATTAATGTGCACTCAGTGTCAACTTACTTTAGTACTAGGCATTGAAGTACACATGTAGGGACAACTAGATTGGAGTTATCCACTTTGGTAATAATATTAATACTAATAAGAATTCCTTCTAAATCATACGGTTACTACACCTTGTGCCCTCAACAATTTTATACAGTTGCAAAATCATCACATGCAGCATGTATGAAACAAGCCATGCATGTTGGGACTAGTCCACAGAGCAGTGCAGCGGAGGGGGAAAGCCTCGGTTTGGCGGCACCACCCCCCCTCACCTACTGTACAGCACGCTGTCTGCTCCACACTCAAGAGACAGAACAACATTTCTTCTTTCTCTTTGGCTTCAGGGCAAAAGGCAGGGAAAAAGTGATGTCAAGTTTCATCAACAAAAGCATTTGTGCTTGTATCTGGTAAGAGCGCTCCACACTGAGGTAACTCAACTGATTTTTTTTGGCAGTTTTATGAGTCAGTGCATTTACCTGTCTCCTAAAGTGCTGGATGTCGCTGCCTGCGACGAGTTCTTCATCAAACTCTAGTTCAGTTTCCTCGTCACCTCTGTGCTGCATACACACCCTGCGCTCCGCTACTTCCTGAAATGATATGAAATTTGCATTTTAAAAATAAGCAAGCCAAGTCTCCCAGAATGCATATACCACACACTGTTTATTTACCTCATTGTTGGGGTTCAGAAGCACCACCCTCACATCAGTGACAGGGCCCCAGCTCCTGTGGCCCTGCAGAATCAAGTCCCCAGAATCAACCTCCACCTCTGCACCTGCTGCCCAGATCTGATAAAGCACACACACACACTTTTGTTAATTGAATTTCACTTACTTGAAAGGTGATACGTTGGAACATAAATAACAGTCACTACTTACTGTGAGTGTCTGCCCACCAGACAGGATGCAGGAGGAGGGGATGTGGAAGGAGATGTCTCCTGAGTCTGGGTACATCCTCCGTATCACCCAGCCGCCTAGTGGCTGCTCCTGGAAATGCAGAAATGAGGACTGGATGCAATTCAATGCTGCATACAAGGAAGTATCCACGCTTTAAACAAGTAAATACATAATAAATTAGTGGGGAGGTTCCTCGACAAAGCTCCTCCAGGGCTTCAGGAGACAAAATGCAGGGGGAGATGTCCTGAACCATGAAGTAAATGAAATGTGACACTTCCAACGGGTGGAGTGTCCCTACATGAAATCAAGTGATTGGTGCCTGTGTGTACAAACTGTATAGTGATGACATTAATCTGGGACATCCAAACTAATGCTTGCTACTAAAAAGTACAAATTAAGTCAAACCCCCAAAAAGACCATTAGATCCAGCTGCCTTACCGCCTCAGAGTTGTTCTTCAGTCTAACATATCTTCCGTCCAAGTCGACCTCTGCCACGCTCACGGCACCGTGTTCGGTTGAACGGCTGGACATTTTGTATGCGGGCGAGCCGCCAGAGACCCCCTCGTGTTTCCTTTTCTTCCCTCTGAGCTTGCGGCTGCTGTGTTCATGCGTTCGAGGGACGGCTGTATGCTGGGAGGGGCTGGGTGACAGCTGCAATCTGACAAGAAAAATCACATTTATTAGAATTTAAAAACAAACATGTCTATGACTTATGAAAGAAGACAGTAACATGGGTGATTCCTTGTTCAACTATTACGTTATGTACATCACAGTCATACCTCTGTTCTTCCACCTCCAGCATCTTCCTGTAGGCATTGATCTCCATGTCCAGAGCGAGCTTGACATCCAGCAGGTTCTCGTAGTCCTCAAGCTGGGCGTACATCTGGCTTCTCATGTTCAGCAGCTCCTGCTCCCTCTGAGCGAGTCTCTGCTGCCAAACCTCGCGCTCCCTGTCAAGAGTCCTCTCCAGATCCTGAAAGCGGCCCTCCAGCACCATTTTCTGACAGAGAGCAACAATAGTATCAGGACATATGTTAACAGAGGTGGGTAGTAACGAGTTACATTTACTCCGTTACATTTACTTGAGTACGTTTTTGAAAAAAAATACTTCTAGGAGTAGTTTTAAATCACTATACTTTTTACTTTAACTTGAGTAGATTTATGAGGAAGAAACAGTACTCTTACTCCGCTACATTATGATATACTGAGATCGTTACTTTTATCAGAGATGATAAAGCTTTAAGCTATCCAGTATCTCTACTTTTATTTTGTCAGAGACAGACGTACGCTCAAAGATCTACCGCGTGACTGTGTTTAACCAATGAAACGTAGCCCTAGTCGTGCAGTCTAGTCACGTGACCATACTCAATATCAGCGGCGGGACAGGTTAGCTTTGCGGCTACTGCGGTCGATGTCCACTGTCTTTTGATAGCAAGAAAAATGACAGAATCAACGGTTGGCAATGCAGACGAGGACGAGGAGAAACACCCCTGGCCTCATATGGAAAGCATGTTTAGTTTACAGACGGTGCGAAACAGCAGTTACATTATGCGGTGTCTTCTGTGTCTACCAAAACAAACGGATATTTCAGCATTCAAAAATTCAACGTCTAACTTGAGGAAACATGTTGCGGTAAGTAACGTTAGCCTATGACCTAAATTCGTTTTGTTTTTTTTTGCTGTGGATAGGCAAATGCTTGTCTTGTCAGGTTACATGAGTCTATTCTGTGCTGAGCATGATCTGCTTGTAGCCTCATAGATATGTTTTTATCCACAGAGGGTTCACCCCAACAAACTGTCCAAGTACACAGACTTAATATAGGCCAACAGAAAATGCAAGACCTCCTCTTCCAGTGATACTCCTGTGAAAAATGCAAAAATAACAGCCTTCACTGCCCCACGGCGGGTAACACAAGCAACGCTTGACAAGCTGGTGCTAAATTTTGTGTGTGAGGCCAACCAACCATTTTCTGTGGTTGCGACACCATCCTTCAAGACTATGATAGAAACCTTGCAACCTCATACAGTAATGACAAGGAAAACGTGTGCGTATGCACAAGAATACAGGAAGCTGCAAAACACAAGAAGAGCATAATCATCAAAAAGCTGAATGCCGTGAACTATGTTGCTACCACAACAGACTGCTGGTCTTTTTATGTACTTTATTATTCATAGATTTTATTTTTATTGAGGTACTTGAATTTACCTAAAGATTATTTTATTTTAAGGTATTGTTTTATTATTTATTAATTTAATGTATTTATTTTATTGTATTATTTTACTGATGGGATAAACGTACTCTACTTTCTGTAATTTTGTCTGATTGAATGCTAACAAATAAATCAGATGTTACTCAACAGTTACTCAGTACTTGAGTAGTTTTTTCACCAAGTACTTTTTTACTCTTACTCAAGTAATTATTTAGATGACTACTTTTTACTTTTACTTGAGTACAATTTTTGGCTACTCTACCCACCTCTGTATGTTAAAACTACTAAATATTAGCAATACAAATATTTCTATAATATTGTTGTAGTTGTTTTTATTCCAATTTGTCTGGTGTTCATTGGTTTCTGATTGATCAGAAACCAATGAACCAATCTATGAAGCTCTAAAACTAAACTGCACTAACTACAAGGAAATATTGGTTTTAAATGACCAACAACCATGTTGCTTTCATTGTGAAGAATGTATAGGAAATACAATACGTTTGACACCAAAGCATAGCTACATTAGCAATGACATTCGCCTATAAATACAATGAAGTAACTAGCCATGAACATATATTGCACCATATGGTCAGCAATCAGTTTCACATATTGCAGGTGGATCTGTGCTGCAGGACACAGGCTCTGGGTTTTTCATCAGTGTGAACAGCTTCACTTTGCTGTCTGATGCCGTGTTAACTGATGTGTTGGTGTTTTGTTATAGCAGACACTTACATCTTTCTGGTACTGCTGGAGCTGGGTGCTGAGGCTCTCCACTCTGAGCTTGGTGGTTTCCAATTCGTCTTTGGTGGCTGATGCAACATTGTTTTTCTCCAGTGCAGCCTGCTGGGCATTCTGCAACTGTAGTAAACAAAAGAAATCAATACAATATCACAATCTTAAAGCAACGCTAAAAACAAACGTGCAATAAATCCCGACACTTGCAAAGGCATCCTCGTACGTTCTCTGTTTGTACCTTTGAACTGAAGGTCCGCTCGATCTCGTCTTTGTACTGCTGCAGCTGAGACTCGTGGTCCTGGCGCAGTTGCTGCATCGTCTCAGCCAGTTTACTCTCAAACTCCCTTCGTCGGCCTGATTCCACCTCCACCAGACGACTCTCATGTTGGCTTCGGATCTCCAAGATCTCCTACAATACATACATTAAACAACTAAGCTGTATCAGCTTTAGGCAATACAATAGAAAAAAGAAAAGATTACTCTCAGAGCAGGACAGGAATTGGTGGAATTTTAAATTGTGTTAAGGTTAAGGACTGCATGTGTTTTACCTGCTCACTGATGTTCCGATGGAGCTCCAGTTGTTCTTTAAGTGTTTGCACCTGGTTCTCCATTTCCACCCTCCTCAGGATCTCAGAGCTAAGCTGGTTCCTTGTGTCTGACAGCACGCCCTCTACCTGGTGACATACACGGTTAAAAAAACATTAATAGATTAGCTTCATCTGTCTCAGTCATGGCTTTTGAGTTTGGTTTTAAAAGTTTTGTGACATTTATTTCCTATATTTCTCACGTGTGCATGTATGTGATGTAAATTAGGGTTGGAAAGTTGAGTCGACTGATATATTGATTTCTCCTCCGTCGTCCCACCCCAATAGTAAAAATTTAATCTTTGCTCTTCCATTAGCATTTCCTGTTTAGCATTTGTAGATTATTCAATACATATGCTTAATTCCCACTGCTACTGTGACCAAAATAACCCTCCCAACGCTTTTAAAGCTCTCAAATCAACATTTGTTTAAGCCACCACAAGTGATCATTTTTCTGTTTGTGTGTGGGTTACACAAATGACACCATGTGTTAATTAGGGAGTTTAAGGGTTGCATGCGGGTCCCTGTTGATAGGCTGTTCTTCCTTTCCCCAAACAGTGATCTCTCCTATAATAAACAAGAATTTCTCACTCCAGCCACCTTGTGGGATGCTATGAAACACAACTGCAAAAGGAGGAGGGGAAATATTATTTGAGAGAGGAACAGAAGCTGTGTACCAGATCGTATACTTTTTCTTTTTACTTCTAGTATGTACTCCAGCTTCTTTTCCATGCATCCAATATGCATACAACTGGGACATACTACCACATCATTACATGGAACCTTAAACGTTGACCCTCTAGCTCATATAAAGTTTATGTTGTGCAGAGGATTGGGGGTAAGAATAACCAGAAATGTATGTTGGCTTGCACACTGCAAATTCGACTGGATGCAGCACTTTGATGTTGTATTTTCATGCTTTAGAAAGCTGAGCCAGACAAGGGGATTTTCTCTGATTCAAGCCTTTATGCTAAGCTAGGCTAACCACAGCCTGGCTCCGCCCAAGACTTACAGTTAAGTTACTTCTTTACACTAAAGGTACCTTTTCTCCATTATAGCAAATAACCAACACTATGTAACCTGGTAAAACCGCAAAACTTTGCTAGCAAGGTGACAAGCATGTATTTTTGATCTTACTAATTAGAGATTCTACAGTCTTTTAAATGGAGGCTTTAAAAACGTTAAACATAAAACCTAGCATATGTATGTGTATAAGATAGCATGTGTAAATCTCGCTTTAGTTCATACGTTTTCCAGCTGGCCCTGTACGTCAGTGAAGTCATCGTTGAGTCTCCTGTTCTCAGACAGCAGCTTAGTGTACTCAGCATCCTTGGAGCTCAGAGTTGCCTCAACTTTCCTCCACTGGGACAACGCGTTCACCAGATCACTCTCCTTCTTCTGGTTCCTGGAGTGGGAGAATATAATGGATATGAACACCATAGGAAACTGGGGTAGCTCTCTCATATCATGCCACACTGCATTCATATGTGTATGTTTAATGCTGCCCTGGTCACCACCTCACTCTACTTAATAGGGATTAACAAAAGCTCATTCTGATATGAGCATATTCAGGAAAAACCTACATCAACCTAGAAGTCAACTTTTACTGCCATTCCTTACATTAGGTCAGGCTTCTGTTAATTAACCATTACCCCCACATTTGCCAACAAGAGGAAGGCTACAAATTTCAAAACAAATACTAAAACACGCACCTGCAGGAGGTGGGCATGTCTAAATTCAAAACCACACTGATATTGAGGATAAATGATAAGTTCGGGGTTCCGTGAAGCTTGAAAAGTTTAAGGTCCCATCTCGAAATTAGGAAAATTAGTAGGAATATGATTGAGATGCCCGCCGTTAGAATAATACAGCGGTAGTTACAAGTGGAAATGTTTTCATCTGTGTTTCGCAGGTGCCTGCGTCTAATGCCGAGCAAGGATGCATTAAAGTAGACAATATTCGAGCGGAGTCTGGTGTCACAGCTCCCCCGGCACCTGCGCGTTCGTACGAGGCAATACCCTAACGCTGCTACCTGGTTTGAAGTTTCCTGTACTCCTCGCAGAGATTTCCATAGTCGATCTGTAAACGGGCCCTCTCTCCAGCCAGGCCGTCCAGGGACTTTCTGACATCGGCCAACTCCTCCTCGTACAGCCGCCGCACGTTGCACATCTCTCGGCTTTTCGACTCATCCTTTTCTTCCAGCTGAAACAATATGGAAGACCTTTCGTTTTCCAACTCTTGGACCCGCTGAATGTAGTTGGCGAGTCGGTCGTTGAGGTGTCGGAGATCATCTTTCTCCTGGGCTCGGATCAGGCGGGTCGGGCTGGTGCTGGATGTGGGCAGGCCGGCGGCTGCGCTGCGACGGCTGGTGGAGCGACTGGAGCGGCCGCTGGAGGCGGCAGCGGGGGTGGAGGTGGCGGAGGCCATGATGGTGGTGGTCTACTAGACAGTTCTGTAGTCAGGGTCCACAACTGCTCCAGATACTTTAGACGACTCTAAAAGACATACAAAACTAAGGGCCGAGAGGTAACGATACACCCATCCGAACTAACGGTGACACGAGCAGTGGATGCGATGATATTTAAAATGAATAAAAATCACATTGAGTCTCTTCTGTAAAGTTCTTCGGTCACAGCTGCACATAGAAAACTTGGATCTGCTCCTCTGCTCTAGTCAGGTGGCCCCTTCTCCTGCATTAATGATGCCCACAGCTGAAATTAATCACATTTGACGAGTTGACGCACTGTGAACCGGTGAATAGCGCCGCCAGCGCCAAGTCTTCCTAAATACTGCGATACATTTCCGGGTAATATTTTCAAAACAATACTACGCAATATTGCATGTAAGAGGACTGTGAGTCAATTTTCCTCCAGTTGACAAAATATCCACATTATAACATATAGCCAGTTAGTGTGACAATGGTCCTTATGTCTACAATGTTACAACAATAGACATAATCTGGTACATGACTTTCATGTACATATTCAGGTTTCAGTTGCTGGCCATGATGTAACACATGTTACTTTTGGCTGGGGGAATGTAACGAAGTGCATTTACTCAGTACAGTACAGTACATAGGATAGAGTCATTCCAAAGTTTCGTGAGGGTTTGGTACAATATATTGTGCTGTTGACCAATACTGCTGCAAGTACGTAAATTATTTTATTTATTGATCACATTTATTTACACAAGAAACAAAATAATAAAATAACTAACATACAAGAGAGGATCGGGATAGAGCTGATGAGATAACATAAAAGAAGGGGTTTATGACATTACAAAATAAAACTGATGTTAAAAATTACTAAAATTTAACAAATGAAGTGATAACATGGTGACTGTTAATTGTATGTTACGTGTGTAAACAGTACTTCTGATGATAGTCTTAGAACATGTAACATAATATGTGATGCCATATGTGTGAACCAGTACATTTGTGTGATTAAAACTACACCAAATAAAAACGGTGGCTACCATTCATGCTTAATGCGTTTTCCTGGACAACTTTACTTTGAAGACCAAACTGAATAGCTTCCGGTCTTTTTTAGTGTAACTCGGTGGAACTTGACTTTAGTGAGATTTCTGCAGGACAACAGCTGATGGAGATGACTAGCTAAAAACCCGGAGATGATGTCACTTCCCACAACATATTTTTTAAAAATCTTTTTAAAATGCAATATATTTGACTCCATGTGTTGAATGTAAACGTTGACACATTCAGTTTAGGTCGGCAGCAATAAAGTGTGTGAAATTGAAGGTGTTCAATGAAAAAAGTGGTTCTCATATGGTCGTTTAAGGCAATAGAACATGCAGTTTGAAACACTGTAAATTTGAAATAATTTAAACGGTTCAAGTCACAATGTTGATATTTGTCAAGTGATTTGTGAAAGTATATTTTTCTTCAAATGTTGATGCACGTGCCTGAATGAAAGGGGGCGCCAGCCCTCCATCACACACGTTGTTATTAGACTAATTCCGTTTGTACATTGTGGCAATCATGTGTAACCATACGATATGATAATATTAGTGGCTACCTCTGAATGTTTGTTACTTCTAAACTGGTTGTAAAATTGACTGAGCAGGTAACTAAATACACAGTTTATTCACATAAATATAACATTTTATTATAATGCAGTCAATTCATCTACACTATGTGAACCCTGTTTCAGTCTATTTGCAGTCCGTCATCCATCCACCCTGCATACATAGAGTATGTTTCCATAGAGCACAGCTGTGCACAGTTGAGGACCTTGAGGTCATTTGCTGACTGAAGCTTTTTGATGTTCTCATTAGTCAAAGTCAAAACCAGTCCCTTCATACTCTGCCAGCTTCTATTCTTCACCTCATAATAAAAGCCTGGGGTGGCGGTATGTGTGCTGGGCTGGCAACATACATATACACACACACGCGCACGCACGCACACACACACACACCACACACACCCTTTGATCCCCTGCTTGGGGCCAGGGAGCTCCTTTTGGCCGAACTATAGGAATAATCAGGGTGTGTGTATTACACTCAGGTGAATGATGGATGCTGACAGAAACCAGGCTACTGGATGTGAAACTGCATCATTTTACAAGAACTTTTGCTTCCATTTCAACCCTCGGTTGTTTCAGCATTTTATTTTACATCACCCAAGTAAATCTTAATGTAAGTTTCTTCAAGCACAAGGCTGTTGTTCATTTCTATCCATGTTATGGTCAACTAATCATTTTACAAGATCAAATGTGTTGGTTCTACCCTTCACATACAGTAGATACATTTTAAAAAAGGCACGATACTTTCCAAAACAGTTGGTGTCTGTGGTTTTATTCTAACAGGAGAGAATGGTGCATTTCTTGTGGACTACTTTCAGTATTGCATGTGGTGTTTTGATTGTTTTTTCCAGCAGCGGGATGGTGTGTGTGTGGAATTGAGAGAAAATAAACTACAGTGTGTGTTCATGGTAATGAAGTAAAATGTCACCCAATGCAGCAGTGTGGCTCAATTATGTGTTTTTAATAGTTTCAGATGATAATATAGCTCTATGGCACAGAGGAAGAAGATATATTAGGCATTGAAACACACTTTGATTTGTTAGTAGGAACACTCACAGCTGGTTGTGACCTTTTCGTAGCTGGAAGAAAAATATGGACTAATTTTCTCAAAATGGACGTGTATGGAAAGTTAGCTGGTGAGATCTGATCATAATGATGGTACAGATTTTCATTGGTTGTTTGTAGTTTATGTATGTAGATTATGATGCATTAACATGTATGGAGAGTTTTTAAAGTTGTCACTGTTTGAGGCATTCCTCATTAAATAACAAAAAACAAATCTTAAGTCAATGTCCATTTACTAAAATGCTAGAAAGTGGATCTTCAGTTCAAAAAAATTACACATGCATGTGCATTTACTTATTTACCTGTTTAATTGATTTGTTTAAAAGAAAAAAGTTTCCAGGGTCAAAAATGAACCATAATGCTCTACCTTTAGTTCTGCTGTTTATACTGTTGGGTAGTTTATCTATAATAAGCATTAATATATTCAAAATAACTGTATGTTTTGTATATAAATATTACTAATGGTACTAATGTTACTTAAACCATTAAATAATTATTGTAGTATCAAAATGACAAAATGCCTCCCTGAAATTCAGATTAGAGTAAGGAAAGAAAGTAGCATCAAATGAAGATACTCAAGTAATGAAAGTACAGAACCACAGAATAAAACTTAAAGGATGGATGATAAGAGCCGCAAAATGGTATTTAAAGGGCATAATTTATGATGAGTACCATAAAATGGTAAACAAAATGAATATGCCCATATGTATGTTGGAATAATGTATTGCTGTAATTATTCCTCCAGTCCATAGATCCATTCCTAATGTGATCCCATTGTAAGTCATTTGGGGCAAAAGTTCAGCTAAAGGTAACATAAGGCTAATTAATGAGGGGATCTTAGTTTTTTTTTTTTTTAGTAAAATACATCCTCTTTGTGTTTCTCGCTTTCTCTGCAGGTCAGCAAGGAAACACTGTCTGGAATAATATAAGGAGGGTTTGTGCTGAAACACTTTGGAAGATATTTACTTGACTGCTTAAACAACATTTTGATCCCAGCTGAACTTTAGAATTAATTTGCACAAAATTAGGACTGTAGACTGTAGATCCCCAGTCTTACACAGAAATTGCTTTAGGGTTAGAAAAGATTTGTAGGTTTGTCTGTTTTTTCTTTAAAACCAGACAAATGTACAGTATGTTCCTCTGCCACAAATATCAAGATCAATCTGCATCTCAAAAATGATGGAAAATAATCAGAATTATGAACAAAAACAAAGACAATAAGGCATTATCACTGCTATGTTAACCAGGGGGGAATATTGATACATTCAGACAGATTTCATTGAATGAGGATAGTAATTTGTCGAACATTAAACTATGTAAACATATTTTAATTGAAAATGATCATACAAGTAAGACCCTGAAAATGAGCATATTTCCCCTTTAAAAATGACCACAAAGCCAGTCACCACACACTGAACCTGAGGCTCAGGTCTTGAGGGGTCTGCATGGGGCAGATAACCACTTTGCCCTGCGGTAACTTTGGCCTTGGTAACCATGACATCACAAGTGAACTGAATGTTCAAATGTTTCACTGCAAATATATTTTAGAGAAATATTATAACATAACAGAAAATAACATAAAGAAGCCTATGTGTGCCACTGTTGTGAGTGGGGCACCAGTCCCACATAAGACCCCTGCAGTCTCTGAACATGATCAGATGCAGTGACAGTACACACACTGACGACAGGAAGAGTCAACTGATGGAGATGACTGCTCTTGCATATGCTTTCTGCTCTTCACACCACATGGGACAGGGGTTGGTCATCAGGCTCGCCTACGCAGCGCTACGTCAAGCTGCTAGAGAGACAATGGGATGCCGGAAATCAGCAGATTTTTCCTTCAAAATTAAAGCACGATATTTTTTAGTTTTGGTGCACAAATAATAATGCAGCTGTTTACTCAGCTGAATTCAAACGAACTTCAAATATTGAAAAACTAATCAGGGACACTGTCCTTCACATTGATGAGCCAGGCTAGGCCCATACGGACACATTCACTTGCTTTATATGACGTTAACCGATGTTTATGAATTTCCCCTGATTTTTTAAGTAATCCTTGTCAGGATGTCCAGTGGCACTAAAACGTTTTAAATTACAGTTATATATTCCAAATGACACACTACAACATTTAACCTTTTTCGGTCGAAGCAAGTGGTGTAATGTAACTAAGTACATTTTCTCAAGTACTGTACTTAAGTATTATTTTGAGGTATTCATAGTTTACTCAAGTATTTCAACATACATAACTTTATACTTCTATGTCGCCATATTTCTGGGGCAAATATTGTACTGTTTACTCCACTACATTTCGCCTCCAGCTTTAGTCAATATTTAACATGAAAAAGTTGCAATCCATTTATAATGATCGCACATGTTTATAAAATAAACCACGTTAAAGTACATTAATAGTTGAGTGGGTTGTCCTGTGGTCTGTGCATAGTGTAGGCTATGAAATCATATTTATACTTTAACTGAAGGACAAAGAGGAAAAAATTATTTAAAAAAAATTTTCGCCTCTTTGGTAGGAGCAGCCCGTGTTTATTTTTGTATTATTCAAATGAGTAAGTAAATTAATTCATGTCAACTAAAGCAGACATAAAACCATACCCTACAGTGCACACGTCTGTCTGTAGACATAATGTGCTTTATTTTGAAAGGGCTGAGCGGAAATTGTATATCCGTGTCTAACTTCACTCTGGCCCCAAGTTGTGTGTCAGGCAGGCAGACGGGCTGAGCGCCGCCCGGAGCCTGGAGACGCTGTACCGGAGCCGCGAAGTACCGGCGCGTTGATCTCTGTGACACCTCCCCGGTGTCTCTCTCTCACTTTCCCAGCCTCTGTGTGTGTGACTCGGGGTGTGGACACTGGGGATCGGGCCTCGGTGGGGAACCGCACTGTTTCTGGAGAATAACTGATGTTGCATCTCCATAAGAGCGCATAGGGAGCGCAGGACCTCTCCCCCCTCAGAAGGTAAGGTGTTTATTTCTCTCCGAACAAACACATCAGGCTGGAAGATCCGCCGTTACCTTCTCTTGCTCCTGTTCAACGCGGTTATTGCAAAAATACATCCCGTCTGGTCTCCATGCTGCTGATTCGCATGATTCCATGAACAGAGGCATTGTGTGGACGCGCCGCTTCACGTTTAGAAACTTAGAAACTCGCTGTGATCTCTGCGTACGCTTCATGTTATACTTGCATAATGAGAAAATAAGTAGATGTGAGCAGGCAGATACGCTCCCTGCTGCTGCTGTGGAACTGAACAGTGCTCCTTGATGCAGGTGAATTTCCCTTTCAGTGGCAACAGTAACTGCATATACTCTCATAATATTCCTATAGGAGCTTGCTGTGCGACACACTGGCGGCTATAATGAGTTTGACTTCAACAACACGTTTGCAACTAGTAATTATATTCATTATTGATTAATGCCATCGATTACTTAATAATGCTGATATCTATAAAACGTCAAAATAATGAAAAATGTCCATCACAAATAAAATTATGTTTAAAATTTTTTTTTTTAAAAATGACATTCCCAAACCAGATCCAGTTTACAATCGTATGAAACACAGAAACTTATCTCTGTAACCACCCAAGGTGTGTTATTTTTCTGTCAATTAATGTATTATATCACAATTTAAATATCTAGTTTGAATATCAATTAATATTCTGTCTGTTTGCCTTGCAATATCAGAGGGAAAATTTCATCAAGTGATTCATAATTCATATTTCATTATAAAGGCACGATTACAAACCAGGCAAAGTGCCCCAGACCCAGGGGGCACGCGAACACCCTTGTATCATTGTGTGGTAATAAGTTTTTGAATATTTAATGACTTGCAAATTTGTTTGGTGCCATTTGTACCACTATTACAAATTCTTAACTGGCACAGTAAAGCTAAAATAGAGTAGAATCTTTATGTTTATTGTTATTTTTTATTAGTTTACCTATTCATTATTTCTTACTTTTTTTATTTGATGCTTCTTATATTTCAATGTCCCATTTGCTGCTTTAACACCACACATTTCCTGCTGTGGCACTAATATAGAATGATCTTTTCCTATTACATAATCTTGAGGCCATATCTTGTAGAGGACCTGTGAGTTAAAACTAAGTTTGAGCACTTCCATAAATCTGGCCAACTTTACAGAGAATGCTTCTCCTGTGTTTTAGTACATGATATCGGTAAAGTTGCAAAAATTCTGGATCCTACATTTCCCATAATGCAATAATTTTTTAGAAGACCCCCTGTAGACTTAAAACCAATGTATGTTACACTCCAAAATCAGCTTGTTGAGTGTCAAAGACAGAAAAGACTGTCAGAAATGAGTAGTCCAAGCACCAGGTAAGATAACCCTAATGACATCACTATGACATCATCAGGGTTATTTGGATCTGACAAGGCTCCTTCGAGAAAGAACTCATTATTTAAAAGTACTAAATTTACTCAATAAAGTACATCTGTTACCACAACTGACTATATAGCATCAGTGATGTGCCTGGATTTGTTCAACAGGTCCTTCTCTGGTATATTTGGAGATGCCTGTCATGCTCCTGGCTTTTTGGGGGTTTGCCTGGGTTCTATTCTGGGCTACCTTTTATTCACTATACATGCTACGCCTGGAGCAAACCATGCATAGACATTATATCCTTTACCTTTGCTAGCTGGATGATACACAAATATGTTCCGATAAAGCCTGGTAACACCAATGTGTCCTTTATTATGATCCTGCCAAGTTGAAATGAAGCAGAAATTATTTTAATAACCCCCTCTAACCCACGACTAGCCTTTTTAACAATCTGGTCTAGTCTGGGTGCTTTATCTAATACTGTTCAAAAGAGTCCCGTAACCTTGGTTCAATTTTTCACTCAGAGTTGTCTTTTGATGCTCAGGTCACGAAAGTGGTCCAGGCCTGCTTCGTCAAACTGAGACATTTAACTAATATCAGGTTACCCATGCTTTTATCTCCTCCAGACTTCACTTTTGCAACACACATAATTTTGTTTCAGCAGGGCAACATCCACAGTTGATACAAACACTGCTGCCAGGCTTTTAACACTAAGACAAGTGACCACATCACATTGATCCTTACTGTTCATAGCTGGTTGTCTGTGAGTTTTATAATTGATTATGAGATTTTACTGCTGGTACTGAATCCGGCCCTGTCAACTGGATGTTTCAGCATGCTAACTGGACATGATATAAGCATTTCGATCCAGTGTGGTTTCACTTTAACATCACAGTTAAAAACTGCAGTGTTTTAACTTGCCATGTCTACTTGTACACAGGTTGGGGCTCACCCTGCTGTAGAGAGACCCAGACCTTGGGGAAAGATCCAGATGAACATGGAGTCATTTATATTCTGGAGGGCTGTCCTCTTCTTCCTGACACTTCCCTCTGTCCAGGTACTGAAAATGGGTGGATGGATGGATGGATGGATGGATGGATGGATGGATGGAGTATAATGGGAAAGATACATTTAGATGCTGGATTTTCCTCCATGCACTGACTGTGTGACATATTGGGAACACTTCCTGAAATGCACTTGAAGCCTCACAGTGTACTTCACACAGAAATTCAATTTTATTTTTCTCTACATTCAGTGATGATTTTTTCCACCGGGGTTCCCATGGCTAATCATCCAATGCATTGGTGAATAAAATGAACACTGACCCAATTAGAGAAACCTTGTCAGGGTTTACTAACCGCACAGCCAGCTTTTGACTCGGCGCGGCTGCTGTCAGCTCCGCTGCCTAATTTGATCTGACCCGTCTGAATCAAATTGTTTACACAGGTCAAAAGGCCGCTGCGCAGTGTGGAGAGCCTGCTGGAGTCTCTGTACGTGTGTATACGAGCAGGGGTGAATGTCACCTCTTTATATGAAGCAATACTGAGCCCAGGATGTTCTCTGGCAAATATAGTAGCTACTTAATCCCTGACAACAGGCTGCTGTGGACCTGGTGTTCTCCGCCATCAACTCTGCAGAGAGATCTTTATTTGGACCACGTCTGTTTATAAAGGAACTGAACCCTTTAGAGAAGCAGGAATTTTTCTTCCATCTATTTTCAGGGGGCTGGGACATTGTGCCTCGCAGTGTTTACTATTGATCGCTTGCTATCGTGGTGAACTGGGAATTTTAAGTTTGACGGTTTGGACAGGATGTTCACTGCTCATACACTGTATACACAGCCACATGGAATTTGTGCTCATTCACAACCTGAGAGAAAAGAAAGGTATAAAGCCATACATCTGGAGTGTTTACACAAATACATTTACGTTTTTGCTACTCTTGTTGACAAAAGTTCAATAATTCAGTTGTGAATTATGTTTCTACGCAATACTGGTACTAATCGCTATGAACTACTAATACTTTTTAACACCATCATTTATATGAAAAGTAAAGTATACACATTTCAAATGATACATGATTAAGGTGTGTACTAGATAGATAGATAGATAGATAGATAGATAGATAGATAGATGTGTCCCACCCTTCAGAGGGATATGAAGGGATAGAAGTGAAGTGAAGGGGGATAGATAGACAGGTGTTTGCACTGAGGCTCTCCACCCTGCCTTCCAATTAGTCACACACACACACACACACACTCTGACCTTTCATTCCCCTCACTC
>CAFUXE010000797.1:314107-327108 GCA_903364295.1 Serranus cabrilla | reverse complement strand
CCCTGACAACAGGCTGCTGTGGACCTGGTGTTCTCCGCCATCAACTCTGCAGAGAGATCTTTATTTGGACCACGTCTGTTTATAAAGGAACTGAACCCTTTAGAGAAGCAGGAATTTTTCTTCCATCTATTTCCAGGGGGCTGGGACATTGTGCCTCGCAGTGTTTACTATTGATCGCTTGCTATCGTGGTGAACTGGGAATTTTAAGTTTGACGGTTTGGACAGGATGTTCACTGCTCATACACTGTTTACACAGCCACATGGAATTTGTGCTCATTCACAAGCTGAGAGAAAAGAAAGGTATAAAGCCATACATCTGGAGCGTTTACACAAATACATTTACGTTTTTGCTACTCTTGTTGACAAAAGTTCAATAATGCAGTTGTGAATTATGTTTCTACGCAATACTGGTACTAATCACTATGAACTACTAATACTTTTTAACACCATCATTTATATGAAAAGTAAAGTATACACATTTCAAATTATACATGATTAAGGTGTGTACTAGAAAGATAGATAGATAGATAGATAGATAGATAGATAGATATATGAAAGGATAGAAGTGAAGTGAAGGGGGATAGATAGACAGGTGTTTGCACTGAGGCTCTCCACCCTGCCTTCCAATTAGTCACACACACACACACACTCTGACCTTTCATTCCCCTCACTCTCTGCTACCTGCCAACACACCTGTGGATAAGTCCACATCTGAGAAAAAAAAGGTGTGTGTGTGATGCAGGGTGTATATGTGCAATAATACATATGGTCCTTATATGTATGTGTTTCCTGGATTTTTCAGGAATTCCATAATCAAAACACAATTATACTTATTTACAGTCAATGTCCAGCTGCAATGATGGTGCAGAGAGGGCAAAATCACACATGTGGAATAAACAGGAACACTGACCAATCAGAGCAGACTGGGCTTTTATGGGGAGGGCCTTAAAGAGACAGGTGCTAAAACGTAATGCTTGAGACAGACAGTGTGAGAAGCATGTAAACATGTCTAAGTGAAAAACCCCAAGTGCAACTTTAAACCTAAATATGAATTAGTAGACCCACCTTATAACATTTACCATCATTATAACATTGGAAAAGAAAGATTGTGCAGCTGTGTCTGGTCTTTCCATGAGGAGTGTACTTTTTTTCTCTTCTTTTTTCTTTACTTTTTCTTCTGTTCTTAGGCTATGATTGGATGTGATTGCAGCACACTTGTGAACACTGGATTTGACTCCACTCACCAGTTGCCCAGGGTTTTGTGTGTTCGTCAGATGCAGCCAGCTAAGATTCTGTCTGACGCTCACCATGGCAACAACAATAACAATGTGAGCGTGTCTCTCTGAAGGCAAGAGAACAAGATGAGCTGATCAAAACAGGCTGACAGCCCAGGCCCACAGTCCAGGCGTGCAGTCCTTGGAGAGCAGGATGATCTCAGGCTAAGGATTGGAGGAGTGTGTCTTATGACAAACATCAATTGGTGAAATACCAACTCTGTCCTGCTCCTGCTTTCCTGGCTTTGGGCTTCAGGCGATTTCATTCCGTCCAATCTGTCTTCCCCCCTGGAGTTCACTTTGGCCATCATCCCTGCAGTGTGCATACCACCACAGGCCGCTGCTGACACAGCATGGATGAAGGCACTTGGTATTCTTTGCTGGCACTGGACCTGGTACCTGGACACTACACTGGTTGTGACTGGGGCAAACTATACCAATGTTCTGCTCACATAACATGTCCCACAAGAACTGAATGATTCTTCTCTAAAGAAGAATCATTCCAACCTTTTAATAAAACCCCTGGAGTATTCCACGCCATCATTTCACTGCACAAACTGAGAAATATCAGTATAAGACAAATCGATCCATTCATCTTGAATCATGTCAATGATTATGAGAGGCTAACTTTACAAACAACACTTTCATTGATAGAGACAACAGAAAGATAGAATTTTAACGCTGGATCATTTCTATCTAACGACTGTGTCAGCAAATATCCTAATTAATTTGCCCCCTTGCCGACTGTGTCTCCTGTCCCACTGATTGTTACTACGAGGCTCCTGCACCATCTGCTTCTTCGTCTCATTTTAATTGTGAATGAAGTAACAAACAGTGACACACTTGCATCTCCTATAAAAGGGTTTCAGTGTGCGGTCACATGGCAGCATGCTGCTGACAGTATCAGAGCGCACAGCTGCAGTGTAGCAGTGGGTGAATATTAAACTTTGACTGATGTGTGAGGTCCGCAGGTGCTGGTTTTACATAAAAGTAGCGTTTAGTAAAAGACAGGCCACAACACAACATGTAGCCATTGGGAATTAATGCACAGTGCTGATGCTTTTTTTTCCTTTTATGTGGGTCAATTTTAAATTTAAAGCATGTATGTGAAAAGTAGTTCATGCGATTACACCATCTTTCAAATTATTTAAATGATGTTAATATTTGCTTGAAAGAAAATGCAAGTCAGTTATTAGTCACGTGTATCCAGATCCTAGCTTGTGTCTAACCCTGCGTATTTCACACAGTGTCACACAGTAACCATCCCTTGAAATCACAGTGTGTTGTACAAGCTGCTGTTTTTCATCCTGTTTCCACCTGTTTGTCATTATTTCTGACGTATGAAACCCAGTAGCAGTCTCGGCTAATAATGATCACAGTCTTTGTGAGCTCTTTGTGACAACAGATTTGAAAAAAAAAAAAGTACTATGTGGGTCTATGTAAGGCTGATGATGCAAGATGATATCACCAAAACTGAATGAGTTACCTGTCGGTCTGATGTGTGAATAGAATGTCCATACTAGGCCACACACACAGACACACACACGCACGCACGCAAGCACGCACACACACACACACACACACAGAGAGAGAGAGAGAGAGACAGACAGACAGACAGACAGACAGACAGACAGACAGACAAATTAAACCGGACTAGTTTTCAAAATAGGGCTGGGAAGGTTATCAAAAAATAAGTAAGTAAAAATATATATATATATACAAAACCAGTCAGATTTTGTTGTGTGTTCATTTCATAAGTCGAGTCGGCACTGTTCCACCTAGCTGTTTTAAGCTATGTAATTAACCATACTGTCAAGCTAAGACAAAACAACTCCAGTTTCATAGAAATGCAGCTGTGGGCATTTGAGGATAACAAAGCAAGTAAAGAAGAAAATATGCCTAATTTGGCACATTTTAACATGATGCAGAACAAAAAACAGCTAAATAATACTAGAAGCGCAAAGAGAGACAGACCATCTGAACTGGATCGAATCATGAAACATTCAGTAAGTTTGACTGAAAAGAAATACTAATCAGGAACAAAGCAGAGTTCCAGAGTTTTGTTTACCAGCAGCTGAGTGTGTTTAACCTTGAAGTTATTGACACCTTTGCTGGAGCTGTAAAGGTGTTGAGGTAAAAAAAAAAAACTGTCAGAAGCAGATAATTTCAGATGTAGTCAGCACTCCATACATGAAAAAAAAATGTAATTTCATAAATGAAAGAGATAATAAAAGCCGTCAATATGCTATTGACTTTTTTCATTTAACTATGACAGTGCAATGACAGAATGACGGAATTTAGTGCATTTAGGTGTAAAGGGCAGTCTGTGGGTGGACATGCTTGCATTTGTATCAAGCGTGTGCTGAGATGTGTGTGTTTGAGAATAGTGTGTTGTGGTTATGAATGAAGGAGACAGAAAGTATAACAGCCTTTAGGCAGTCCAGCATGCCCAGAGGTGGCTTATAAAGGCCAATGTGATGTTTGAATCTATCTGTAATAGGCCATGACTTATTTTAATATCACACATGTGTAATTGGCTTGGGTGGGATCACATTATTTGGGTATACCTGGGTATTAAAAAAAAATGTAATGCTGTGATATGATTTTATATAGCATCAAAAATATAGATGATCTCGCTGAGACGCTGTATTGAGGTGTTGTAGTGCACAGCACACGCCACAAGAGGTCAGTGTCTTCTAGTGGAGCAGACATCGATTTCCAACCCAATTTAGATAAACCACACCCACTTCTGTACGACCAAAGCCTCAAAGCAACGAAAACAATAGCTGAAATGATGCTGTTAACTGGCTTGTTAGCTAGCTAGCAACTTGTCTGTCGATGTAGCTGCAGTCCGTTCTCCTCCCAGTGACGTAGCAGGGGACAGTGGACGGATTCCGAGGTCCAGCTCCCTGTGGGCTTATTTTCTGTAACGCGATGGCTGGTTAGTAAGCTAGCTTGCAATTACTGCCATGCCTTAATGCTACACAGATGACAAAAAATAAGATATCATGATGACAATAACAATAGTGGTGGTAGTAGTAGCTGGATTGTTTGCTTGTTTGCTTGATAATTCCACAATGATTTTCATGCTACACACATTACACTGGTTGATGCAGCCTACAAGTATTTAAACCAACCTGATCTCAAAAAATTACGTGAAATGACCACAACTTTATACGGAACAGTGGAGTGTTCTAAAAATAGCGCACACATCATTAAACATACACATATAGTTGGCAGTTGTAAAAATGTTGCAGGTTTGGTGAATTTCGGCTATAAACCCACTGACCTAGATTCATCTTGGTAAAACATTGTAAAAGATAGTTTAAACAGTAAATAAATGTGCCGGAAATGCCAGAAGTGAAGTAGTTACGAGGGTGAAGTGAGCCACGGAAGTTAAAAGTAAGTAAATGATTCACAAATTGTATGCCACTGAAGTAACATAAACAACGTAAAAAAGATGGTTTCGACCCATCCACCTCCACTCCCTCCCAACCAGATTGTGACATCTGCCATTTAACTAACTAGTGTGTTAAATGTGCTGGTAGGCCATTTGTCTCCGTAGGGTAGTTTACCCACCCAAAAATAAATTTTTCGATATGTTAACATGCTTTTTCTGAGCATATAGTAGAACACCATTTTACAGTGTAAGTCTGAGTTTCCTGCAGGCCTATGGTCGAGCTTTGTTGTGCTGCATGTTATTGCATTTTTATGAAAGAGTAAAAGATATCCATCCTGACTTCCTGTGTTTTGATGCTCTGGGATGAGGGCTGTCTTATGTACATGTAGTGTAGTGTGGAGGGATACGGTTAGTATATCTGCATGCTCAGGAGAGCACAAAGATCCTTGGTGTGTAATCAGTTGTGGCAGGCTGGTCGGGGGAAAAAATGCTAGGGCTGTTTTTTCGTCCCAGTCCAGCCCTGACTCTTCCATATCATTTTATCTTGTAGCCTATATGAAGAGTTGATTTCATTGAACTGACTTTATGTGGTAAATTGAGAAGGAATATATTGGGCACAGTGGACAAAATGAGATGGTGGTGGTGGTGGAGGGTTGGGGGGCGCACGCTTGGCTAGCTGCATGGATTATCACAAGCAGATGTGGGATCAGAATCACGCCTGATTGCCTTTTATTGTGAGGGTGTTTTTCTAGATGTGCTGCAAGATTTAGAGCTTTAGAGCTTGGTTTCCATTGACCTCAGCTGACTTTCTCTTCCTCAAAGTTGTTCTCTTCCTGGATTTGACCTAGCATACCCATGCTTTTTGTTCGTTTGTGTTGTAACTAAAATTACAACAGTTGAGAAATGCTTTAAAAAAAGAAGGCCATTATCACACAAAACAGGAGGCAACTACAGGGATGGAGGAGTGTTAGAGGAACGTGTTAGAGTAGCCTCTGCCTATTTGTCTGTTTCCTGTTGGACCTTGCCTTCCTGGTGCCAGCCTCTTCCTGTCATCCTTCAGAGTCACTTCAGGGACAGCTGTTCAAACACAACCCATCTACAGCACCACGGCTGCCTTTTCCCATTTCACACACCCTGCAGGCCCCCCACCCAGCCAGAATCCCGACCCTGATTCCCTCGCCAGCACCAGCTTCCTCTTCCCCTGCACTCACAAACAACAACCGGACAAAATCACCAAGCTTTTCCTTTCACCCTCCTCTGAAAACAGCATTGTCTGTGATGCCAACAAGCTATGAGGTATGGCTTCGAGGAATGCAGTTTGCTATTGCCATTGTGAGTAGAAACGATGACAGAGGTGGAGGAACTGCAGAGAGCAGCCAGGGGCGAGAAGGAAAAGGGCACAGAGAGAAAGAGCATGCCACGAGAGTGTGAAAAGTCAGGGGTATGCTTTTTAAACTTAAATGGCATGATAGTACATGTTCATAATGTGTTGTTTAATTTTTTTTTTGAAAGACATCTAAATCCACTGCGTCTTAAAAGCACAATATGTAATTTTCATCCACTAGGGGTTCCTCATTCAGAACAATAACAGAAATTGGGTTATATTGTGAAGTAGTGTGGGATCATAGGACTTCTTGTCTTCATCACTTTTGCTGTCAGTACAGTCAGCTTCTAATGTTTAGGATGCCTTCAGTATTCATTGTTCAGGAACCAAATTATCCAAAAAGGTCTACTCTTCTGCAGAACCATCGAATAAAGAAGATTCACATTACAAAAAACAGTGTTTCTCTGAAGCTGTGTGCTGGATGATTGTAGCCAACATTTGCTCAGTTTGTTTCTCTGACAAATAAGATCCAATTACTTGAATCTTTCATCTAGTTAAAATATATATGTAAAGTTAAAAATGACCAAGATCTAGAAAGTGTAACATAAAACATGTTTTTAATGGCCAGGTGTGTGGGTTTGAGCAGTAAGCATGGTTTGAGCCTTACTCTCAAGCTTGATATTATCATTGTTCACACAACTATTCTGTCACTTTTGATGTGACGTGTTAACCTCTCCCCTCTCCATAGGATTGGGGGCTCTTCACTCTGATATTGAGAGTGGCTGAAACAGCTATAATCGCCCTTTTTTTGTAGAATTGTAGAATTCTGAAGTGGTCCGTCAATACAACGTGTGAACTAGCATATTTATGTTTCTCAGCTTAGTTCGATCAAAGGTGTCATATTTTCTTTATTTAACAAGTAAAGAAAGAAAATGAGAAAACAAGTAAACAAGCAAGTAAATCAGTTAGTGTTGTCATCATTTTTTTGGTTACAAATGCAGTAATGCTAATAGCTACACCCTACGCCCACTATTTATGCATCGAAGGGCTGTTTTATATGGCATAATGCTGAACAACAAATCTGTATTGAAATCATCAGAAGGGGAGTAAGTTACCCGTTAGCAGACAGTGGGCAGCAGAATAATGGTGTGTTTGGCTACAGAGCTAACAGCTAATTCCACCCAGGGTTCCACTGCGCCCACTGCCTGTAAGGTTGTGCTCATTTAAACTCACTGAGACACTGTTGGGTAATTTAATTTACAGCAATGCAGTATCCAGATTTGTCAAGTATGGTAACTGAGTCAATGTTCTTAGTTACAATGCAACACTTATTAGGCTATTTTTTAGTTTATCAGTGGGTTCTTGCATAATCCAATTATACCAGATAGATTTTAGACATTTTCCCATGTTTATGATCTGAAGTTTTAATCATTAAAATCATTTTATACATTTTTTTATATTATGCTGACACTAGCAGAGGGCTTAAAACTTAAGATGTGGTGCATAAAAAGCAGAATGCTAAGTTCCCCAGAATGCAGGAAATTAATATCCTGGCTCCGCCCACCTATGTACTTCCGCTCAATTCGATTCGGCTTCGGTACTCGGTCTGGCACTGCTGCGTATAACAACGCTCCATTCTCCCTCAACTTTGTCCTGGGCGTGGTCCTGGGTTTGTCCTCCAATCAGCGAACAGGAGGCGTGGCTGAGAACAGTGACGTACATGGATGCTAATGAAGCTATTCGATCTGTTGTGGCAACATTTCCGAATATTGATAGATTAAAGCTTAGTTAGGTTTGGTGGTCAGGATGTTGTAGCGCTTCCAGCTGGCTCCATTAGTAGTGACGGAGTTGGCCAAGGCTATGAATGGCGAAGCTAAGCCAATCTTTGTTGTCGTGTCCCCGGCCCATGTAATACGTCACGACCAGATGTTAGCAATTGGTTAAGGCAGATCCAATAGATTTTAAACTTCAACAGCACTCGCCCTTAAGTGAGAGAACAATTTTCTCTGTGGCAGTTTTAGACCTTCTGTACAAATGAAACGACGGTCTCGTTAGGACTAAGCTAGGAAATTAAGTGCCTGAGACTCAAAATCTCCAGGGAGAGGACCCCAAAAAACCCCTGCTACATCTGTGTCACTCAGGCCTGTCCTCACTGGAAAGATGTCCCTTACTTTTTGCATTTGAGAGGCAGAACTAAACAAAATCAATTGAGTTCTTGAAACTCACAACATGGCCTTTCTACTTTTTAACTCCACTTCACAGCCCACTGTGAATAGGGTGAGAAAGAAACTAGATTCACCCTTCTAAAACAGAACAAGAATGATCATTCTCCATTCAACAGAGCCAATTAAGTCAAGTTGAAGTTAAATAACACAGGTTACATTAAAAAAATCCACCATAGCTGCTGGTGTGCGAGGAATCCCAGGTTAGCAAAGGCTGATGAGAACAAAACTGCCAGTGATCCCGGCCTTTTGAGAAGACTCTTATCATGGGTGTACATCAAGGACAGGATCATGGCTCTGCATGAGCGGGGCCCCTTGGACAACTTTGAGCGAGGCTCACGAGTCCAGAATGTATTTTTTATATTGTTGTCTTTCATTTCCCTCTGGTGTGAAAAGGAAGCGTCATAAGCTGGTGCCTGTGCTTTGGTCGATTTTTCAGTAAACTTTGACAAATTTAGTCCATTAGATCCTCACTAGCAATAGCACTAAAGCCAGGAACAGGCTTTCAGTGTCAATCATCCCACCCCCTGGTCCTCCACACTCTCAGAGGCAGCTCTGTTCAAAGGAAACCCAAACCCAGACGAGGAACGATTAAGATATCCATCTGGAACAATATAATTTTGACCATGTGGCCTGCTGGGCAGACTCAAACTGCCGCTGTTATCTGCGTTGTCATTATTTATTCACAGCTTGTTTCATGTTTATTATTCAGTTGTGGATTCATTATGGCTGGAATGTGGTTATCTTTTCCCGTCCTTTTGGCGGATTGGAGTTCTGGAGTTTATTATTATATGATCCTGCTCATCACCACCTTCCTCCCCCATTCTCTCCTTCCTTCCTGGCTTCCTGGAACAAGAGCTAGTTCATGTGTGGCTTTATTAAGGTTCCTTTAGTTCTTTACCTTTTCCATTAACTTGTTAACCTATAATGTCTCCTGACCGCTCTCTGCTCCGCTGCCCTGGATTTATACCTCCTGAAGGGGCAACAAGTAAGCAGCTTCTTGTAATTGCAGTGTTGAAGATAAAGGTTTACATCAGTAGGACGCATAGATGTGTTTAAGTAAGATTGGGAGGCTCTGGAGAGCGGCAAAATAAGGTTTAATGAAATTGTGTGGAAGATGGAGAGCTTGAACACAGTCACTGTGGTGAGATTTCTTTCTTTCTTTCTTTCTTTCTTTCTTTCACAAAACAAATGCTGAAATCTTTAAGGTTAGTATCATGATGTAACTTTTAAAAAACAAGACAAATGCAACAAATTGATATTAGAAAAATAATCTATCATAAACTGCACAGATCTATAATAAAGATTAAATGAAGCAATGTGCCCAGTGGGCAGGCCTATGAATATTAGATAGCTGTTTGGTCGTTAAATGGCCTCCTCGTGGTATCTCTGTGCATTCATAATGCCATCAATAAAATGCACCTGTATTCGTTGTCCATAACATACTCCTGCCCATACCATAACCCCACCGCCACCATGGGCCACTCCATCCACAACTTTGACATCAGCAAACTGCTCACCCACACGACGCCACTCACGCTGTCTGGACAGTGAAAACCGGGTTTCATTTGTGAAGAGAACACTTCTTCAAAGTGCCAGACGCCATCGAATGTGAGCATTTGCCCACTCAAATTGGTCACTGAGAAAGACGAACATGCAAATGAGCTTCCCAGAGAGATTTGTGGCAGTTTATGTAGAAATTCTTTGGTTATAGAAAACCAATTGTTGCATCAGCTGTTCGGGTTGGCTGGTCTCAGATGATCTTGCAGGTGAAGATGCCAGATGAAGGGTCCTGGGCTGGTGGGTTTAAGTTGAAAATTTACTTTGGAGATGGCTTATGTTAGAGAAATAAAAATTAAATTCAGGGGCAACAGCTCTGGCGGACATTCCTGCAGTCAGCAGGCCATTTGCGTGCTCCCTCAAAAATGTGCGACATCTGTGGCATTGTGCTGTGCAATAATCATGCTGTCTAACTAGCATCTTGATATGCCGCACCTGTCAGGTGGAAGGATTATCTTGGTAAAGTGCTCACTATCACAGATTTGGAACAATTTGGGAACAAATATCTTTTGTGTGCATAGAAACAGTCTTTGATCATCGATTTCTGATCATGAGTATTTTTGTTCAATGTATTTCTCAAATGCACCCAAAGGTTTGAGGGTTTCAAGATCCAGTTCTAAGCTTTCCAGCTTTGCAACTTGGTTCCTTTGGAGACGCTGTCTCAGAGTGACCTGTTTCTCTCTCTCTCTCTCTTTCTCTCTCTCTCTCTCTCTCTCTCTGTCACACACACACACACATGCACAGATCCACATCTAGCTCAGGTTCAATGTCAGCTCTGGTATTTGAGCTGAAGGTGAGGAGTGAAAAGATCACTGTAGGTCTGAACACACCACACACACTGGAGCGAGCCAGGCCATCACCAGTTACCTCCTCACAGTTACTGCATACATGCTTCATATGTGTGTATGTGTGTGTGTATGTGCAGATAGAGGCAGCTGAAAAGCTCATTCATACACACAGACAGTGTGTCCATTCACTCCAAGCCGTCAGCTCGGTTTCTCCTCTGCTGGGGCTCTGCCAATCAGCTGCCTTCAATCTCTCCTCATCCTCTCAATTTCTATTTATTCCTCACAATTCACTCTCTTTGCTTCTATCATGCTATTTTCCCAAACCTCATTCTGTCCTCTTCTGCTGACCTCTATTCACCCTGTGGTGTGTGCGTGTGTGCTGCCTGTTAGGAGCAGTAAAAGCCATACAGCTTTCTCCCAGTAAGACCAAACCTCCATAGTTATCTCTAGAACTACATGTGATGTGTGACACATCATTAAACCTGCTTCCTTTTGGACTGCACATCTCATTACAGCATGCTGTCAACATCAGTCCATCAGTACTGTGATGGTGACAGGAAGAATCATCATTTCAGTCATGGAAAGTGGATTTAGGTCTTTTTTTCAGAAGTGTTATTCTGAGCGACTTGATGCATTTGATTTATACAATGTGTCAACTCAAATCTGTATCACTAAAATTAGTCTTTGCTGTGGCATACACACCTGTTTCATTAATACAGTTTTTCACAATTGCATTCACACAATTCGCGAAATCACCTATTTCACCAAGTTTAAGCACTGACCACAGATTTTTGCTGGGATCTGATGAAGTATCTTGCTTTGTCAGGCATTAAAATATTTTTTTCATCACACTTTTCTGTGAAAACATTGCTGGCCACTATATGTAATGTTGAATTTTGTTGATGCTTTACTCTTTGATGTAACTTACATGTGTCAGTAAGGAATTCACGTTTGTTAAGCGTGAAATGCTGATCATGAGCGAGAAAACACTAGAGAAAGTCACAGGATCTTTGCGGCTTCAGAGCAGGTCATCGTGCTCCCATTCGTCTCATTGCTGAGACTATAAGTCCTACAGGAGTGTGGAGCTGCATTAAACTGCTCTGTATTCAGTTAAACCACTCAGCATTCTTGTGACCTGCAGTGTCAGTGTGATAAGATGTTCCGGAAGGTTTAGGTAAAGCTTAAAGTGGATCACAATGAGGTAGTAAGGGGCCAACTTGGCCTCGATTACTCCGACAATTCTTCTCCCCCCGCTCTCCCCTGAGTTCTATTTATGGTGCTCTCTAGGGCTCTCATATCTTCAAGTATCTCTTAATTATCTGAAGAGGCAAGCTGTGTATTGCTGCCTTTAAAGTGCCATTGTGCCAAGTGTAGACATAATGAAACACCAAAACAAAACCACACACATAAATCTTTACATTTGACAGCCTTTCAAACATGCTCACAAATGTTTTGGACCTGTATATAAATCTAGACACACACACACATGCATACACACACACACTATCTTATCTGCTACTGGAACAAATGCTTGGACATGTGATATGTAAAGCATCTAGTTTCACGCTTATGTTCAGAAATCCTAAGTCAGGTCATCTATGGTCATCCAAGACTTCCTGGTGGTGTGAAGGATTAACTGATTCAGTCTTTACCACATCAACGAATCTGGGCTACCACTTAATATGTTTCCACTAATGGTTATGCATGGACCTGGACAAGGACCTCTAGTGGTGAAAAATTATTGTTGTCTGTCAAGAATGGAAGTGTATGTTCTGTGATGCACAGCATCAACGTGTTACAATGTAGAATGCTGTTTGTTTCCTGCTTCCTACAATCAACTTTGCTTAATCGAGAACCTGATCCTTCCCTGACCTTAACCAAGTACTTTGTTTACTTAAACCTAACCAAGCTTATAAGTGGCATATTAGGAAAAAACAATCAAACATTTTAATGTCTCTGCAATGGCAACAACCATGGCATCCATCCATCCCATTCTTATTAATGCAATGTCTCCGAAATGCCTTTTGGAGTTCAAAGGTCACTAGACCTAACATCCCGTGTCTTCAGCAATGACAATAATTTTGATGCTAAAATTAATTTCATGCAAATACATAAAAAATATAACATTGGAAGTGAAGACATTTTATATCTCAGAGCTCAAAGGCCAACTTCACTGTGACAATAATTTTCTGCAAAAACATTTTTTGTGGAAATTATTTAGCACCATAACTCAGGAACAGAAGTGATGTTGTTACCATATTTAAAATTTGGTTTAAAAAACATGAATATGTCGTTTGCTCTATCTAACTGTGGTGGAGTGAAATGATCATTGCATGCTCTAGATGCTGCTTTTTATTTTCTTTCAGTTAGTAGTGTGTTTCTTTTAGATACATCATCTTGTAAAGCTTGCCTTTTTTGTGGATTATTTTCAGT
>CAFUXE010000797.1:291216-306478 GCA_903364295.1 Serranus cabrilla | reverse complement strand
CAGTTTCTAACCTACAAATACGACGATCAGGTCAGTCCCAAACTCTTGCTGTTACTATTGCTGGACATGTACGCGTTTGCAAATGCTGATGTCAATATTTTGACTGAAATGTAATCAATTGCAGTTATTTGCTACTGTGGTGTTTTTTTTTTTACCTATATGTACATATAGGTAAAAAATAATAGGGTTTTAAAATTTGTTTCATCGCTGAGAAGAGCACATTCAAATGTAGGTAACATTGATGTTACCTTGTCATTTGGCTAATTTGTGTTAAGAGAGTCAACCAAACTGGGGACTTTTATCCAGGATAATGGGCTTCATGTCCCGTGTGAACACAAAAGTAAACTTACGTTTTTCATGCAAGTTCTGTGGCTCACGGTTTGTGAATCAGGTTTTTTTTAAACGTAACTTCCCTTTTTTACATAACATCCATGGCTCACGTCACCCGTTTTACAACCGCGAACTGTACGTGTATGTGTAATGAAGTGTGACAAACACTCATATGTGTCGTTATTGGTGATATTGACAAATGGTCTAATCTGTCGTTAAGGCTGGAGATCTTGGACTGGTGTCACTGGTGATCAGTTTGGTCCAGAAGGCAACAGTGTGGAAAATTGTAGTTAGCAAATGTTGTTGTCTTACATGCACGTGTTGCTCTTCTTCTGTCAGAATAGCTGTGAGGTGATTTTTGATAAAGTAACCACACTCTGAATTTCCCCACAGAATCCAAAAGATTTTCATCCATACACAATAATTACAAAATAGATTTTTCTGAGTGTCCTAAACACCTGGTGCTACTCTTTGTATCGGCAGAATTTGCAGTTTTAGTCCAATAAGAATTAAAAGTTTCAGCAGAGCTAAAAGCCAAATCATCAGAGTTTTGTTCAACATTATTATGCAAACACTGCATCTTGTAGGAGTGGGAATGGTTTGGTTAAGATTTCTGGTGTCATAGTTCCATTCACAATTGATTCTTGAATCAATGAAAAGAGAGAGGGGCACTATCATTTGTCTCTTATTCCAGTTCGCTGTGTGCCAAACCACCAACTCCTGCTCTTAGTTCACTGTGCTGCAAATAAAACATAACTGACAGTTAGGCGAATTTGTCATCCGTGTTAGTGTTGGTAGGTAGGTGATGGGGTACAACTTGTGTTCAAGTCTGAGCTCGCCTAAGGCGGTCTATAAAATGTCCTCTTGTGATTTAATAATGCCAGTTGTTTCAGTATTGTTATTCTTCATATTGTAGTGTGCTACTTTTGGCTCTGAAAATCCTAGTTTTCTTTGATTTGATCATGTTTGCTCCTTTTTGCCTTTGTGTATTCCTGATTCATTTTGTCAGGCTTTTCTGCCACTTCCTCTTGAATAACGCCCAGAAAACATGAATTGGTTAAATTTAGTTGATGTCTAAAGCTGTCTCATGTCCCTGTGGTTGCCAATCTATTTTGGTAGTGACAGCAGACTTCAATCCTGTGTTTGGCCCTGGTGGTGGGTAGAGCCTCTTTATGTTTTTTTTGGGGGGGGGTTCTGGATTGTCCGCTTAAGGTTTTAAAGTGATGGTTGATATATTTGGAAAATAGTGATTCAACATAGTGTGTACATAAACACACACACATAAATACTGGTCCTGTGTAGGTGTTGTACGTAGTGTTGGTGTGAGCAGTGCAGCAGAGTGGATTAGAAGCTACAGGTTGAGTAACAGGTGGAAGACTGTTGGCTCTCTGATCTACATCTTCCTCACTACAGCAGGCTGTATAAGCTGGATGTGCTAACTGATGCACGCTCCAGTTGTTACTCCTCAGCAGTGCACCGCAGGTAGCACATTTGAAGTGTCAGCAGTGCTGCTTCCTGTGTTTCCCCCCCCAGGATGGTTAATAATGCTCTCTCGCATTTTCTAGTTCACTGTCTCTCCTACATTCTCTTTCACACACACGTAGAACTGCAGCTAGCAGAACAGACAGACAGGTACACTGAGTGAGGTCCCAGGGGGCTTCCAGGTAACGGAAGAGTTTGACGAGTTCTGGTAATTTATTCTTTCAGTTGACATAGCTAACACTTAGATAAAGTGGTCTGAATGACACTTTAAATGGTCTTAAGGATGGGACTGTTTTAGCTGACTTGGAACATGCAGGTGTGTCTTCCATCTCTGTTGTTTTTGCTCACAAGTGTGACTGACTCACTCACAACCTAACTTTATGCTAACCTCAGTCGCATGCCTTCAGGGCTCTCTGTAAGAAAGCTGTTTCTGGCAGAAACTTTGCTATTTTAGCCCAAAAGTACTTATTTTCTCTAAAAACCAAGAAGAGTTATCTGGCATGAAGTGTTAAAGGCTAAATTCTCCTAACAGCCATGTTGCAAACAGTGGACGGCTAAAAGTTTCCATCACTATAGCGATTTATGACTAAAATAAAACAATATATTCACTATTCACAACATTGTTGTCTATCTGTCTGTATTTCTTTGTTTTTTAATTTACAGAACTTGTCACTGTATTTCACTGATGAGTCCAAGAAAAAGTTGCTAAATGTGTGTTGGCAACAAAGTTCTAAGCAAGTCAAACATGGAGTCTTAAATTAGTCCAAAATGATTGAAATGTATTTTTCAATGAATGCTCACATTCTCTGATACACACTTTAAAATACAAATTCATTTTACCCACACACACCAGCACAGAGCATTTCAAGATAGGTTTTTTAAGGTTGGCCATAAAACATTAAATGCCTGTTTGTTCAGCTTGGTTTAAACCAAACAAAGTTTAAGGCTTGTATTTTAAAAGTAATTAAGTAATTTTCTACTCTCCACTGTTTGGCAAAAACTGCTTCAAAAATGCAAATCGCTCTAAGAGCATTCCTCTACACAGAGTTAAACCACAAACACACAAACTCAATGTACCCATTCTTCTTCTTATAACGCCTGCAATATGGATAATCTTTATTCAATAACACAACGCAGAGTGTGGGAAAGTGATCCATTTGGCATTGAAGTGTGGTTAATAAAGAGATCTCTCATTGGACACACTGCCACATAAATCAGGTTGAGAACTTGAGAGTACATTGTGTTTTGAAAGCCTTGCAGCTGACAAATATCATACAAATTACCCCTTACAAAATACAGAAACCTGATTTGGAGGGATTCTAGTTGCCTGGAGTCATCTGGCTGCAGTGGTCAAGGCTGTTGTACTGCTATCTGCCAGAGCCCTGCATCGATGCTGCACAAAGGTTGCAGATGACAGTATGTGTGTGAGCAGTATCTGAGCAGAGCCCAGTGCGTGAAGCACTCCTTTCTATCAGGCTTTTACTTTCAGCAGGGAATGGACTCTATAAATGTCTTTCAGTGCTTTACTTTCCAGAGGAGATGGACTCTTCTGAAAGATTTAACAGGGCTCTTCCAGTCGCTTCCTGGTTATCCAAGTGTGTGTCATTTTGTAAGGCGGTCGGCTCATACAGGAGATGTCTGAATAAATTACCTTTGTCTTGGTAGTGGTAGTTATTGCGATACTGGATACAGCACCTTGAAAGTGATCGATAATACTGGGAAAAAACATAACCTCATCTCTCTGTGTGTGTGTCTGTGTGTGTGTTTGTTTGTGTGTGTGTTTGTATGTGCATACTCACAGAATGCAACGCTGAATTGAAGTGAATATCAAATCTGGGATTGGGGCAGGTGTGAAGAGGTTAGCACTCTTGCCTCACAGCAACAGGGTCGCAGGTTTTAATCCGTTTTGCGGCTCCTCTGTGTGGAGTTTTCATGTATATATGTCATGGGGTCAGTTTAAAATAGGTAGGCTCAACCTGCCTGCCCTGGGCATCAGGAGCACCAGGGGCCAGCTTATTGGATAGTGCCAGGCCAGTATTAAAAATACAAAACGTATGTAACACATGGTAGATACAATCACTCTAGTCTCTAGATCGCCAGTATACCCGAGGGAAAGAGAAAAGGTGGAGCTGAGCGCATTGAAAGTCCTGCAGGAAAACGCAGCTAAATTCTGCAAAATTACAGCTATGTGACAAGGGACATGGTAAGTTGGAAAAGTAGGGCTAGGCTTAGATCAAAAACATTGTTTGGCCTTAGAGTTCTTCCGTTATAAGATTTGGCCCTTTTTTAAATAAAATTCTAACCCTTTCCCTAAACCTATGGTGCCAGGAGGGTTTTAAGAGGTTAATGTTTTGTATTTGGAAAAATACACTCTGAATTCTGAGTTTGACACATCTTGTTTCTATTTAAATGTTACACAGTGTCCCAACTTCTTTGGAATCAGGTAATTGGATTTGTAATACTTAATCAAGCTCTGAGGGAAAGAAGGCGATGTGTATGCAACTAAGTTTTGCTGACATTAGTTTAATACCGATTGCTTAAGAAAAGGTAGAAGAAAAGAAAGGTATTTCTTTTTTTTAAAGAGAAACTGAGAGCAGGAGTGTATATGCGCTTTGAAAATGTTAAATGCATGCACAGAGTTCTTGTTCAGAAATTTTGCACTGTAGAGACGATCATTCACGAAACTGTGATAACACACATATACACCCATATAAAAACGTCAGACTGATTTTCTCATCACTTACTTATTAAACACACACACACACACACACACACACACACACACAAACACGCACATTAATACACACACACACACACAATGGCAGTAGGTGGAGGTAACAGATCACATCTAAAGTATTTTGTAGGAAACCTATTTGATTTTTTTACTCTAGTGTTGCATCCGTGGTTCAGACAGACTCTCGCAAAGGTTTCTAACAGCCAATTGTTGTTTGCGCCATGTCATTTCCTGCTCTAAACACCAGCTCTGCCCGGGAAGTGCAAAACGAATGAGAAGAAGGTCACCTCAGTTCAAAGCTTCCCATTTGAACCCATACACACCTGGTGCTAACATGCCATCTGTATCTGGTTATAATATCTGGTCAAAGAAAAAAAAAGTGTGAAGGCAATTTTCATCTGCTCAGACAAATAAAAGCGGCAAATACTCTGTTTGAGAAATTAAAACCAAAATGAATAACATGTTTTATTTCAGGTGATCCTGGTTATGCATGTAAGTCCTCTGAGTGTTCACCACATTGCTTCCCTACATTTGTGTTTAAAACAGATGTAAATGCAAAGATCCATGATCAGTATGCAGACACCATAGCCAGATGCATGAGGATAAGAAAAGGTGTTTTTTTTAAGGTACGATTAATACTACATAATTTGTTTCTGCCAAATACTATGCTTAAACCCTTCAATGGTGTAATAATACGAAAGGCAATATCAAAGTAGGGAAAGAGACCTAAAACTTCCTTCAGCAATGGATGCAACAGAGACTTATTCAGAATAAACTAAGGAAGGTGTTCATATTCACCTTAACACTGTGTGTGTGTGTGTGTGTGTGTGTCTTAGGGAGGTTGNGTGTGTGTGTGTGTGTGTGTCTAAGGGAGGTTGTGACTGTAATGTGAATCTTTCTAGAACTTCTTGTCGTCTGCCTCTGGCAAAGCAGTCTCAGATTATCATTGGTAAAAAAAAAGAAACAGAGGCAGTTAGCACATGAAAACAAATCAAATGGCATTCTGTGTGTCTGCTGATTTCTGTTGACTCACAGCTCTGGGCTTGCCATCATGCTTTGAAGCTATGATTGGGTCCTGGATACATGAATGCAACAACAAGGCCTGGTGTGTGTCCAGCTGTGTTGAAACGCTGCAAAATAAGATGTTGAGCTGTCAGGCTTTCACAACTCAGGCATCAGTTGTTGCCTGTTGCCTGACTGAGGCCTGAGCCGCAAATAGAGAACAGGGCGCAGGTAAAAGACATCACAGCAGGGCAGCCAGCAGCAACAACTTGATCTGAGGCTATATTTCTGTCTCTTTCTCTCTCTGGTTGTGACTTATCAAAGGCTGTTTTCTCTATCCCTCTCCTTTTGCATGTTTCATATTCTCTGCAGTGCTTTTTTAACATGATAGACACAAAAAGCATCACACTAAGTAAAGAGCAAAAGTATCTTAAGTCATGTTGTATCAAAAAGCCTTGATACATCAGTAGAAATACAATGCAAATAAAAAAGTGTGTTATGAGGATAGAGTCCAGTCATAATGCTTTACCTGCATTGGAGGGGGGAGAGACACTCTGTGACTAATAATTCCCTTTTCATTCCCCTGAGGACTTGCTATAATACAGACCTGCTGCCTCAGACAGACTTAAATCTGTAGCTATGCACGCCGCTGGCTCAGCTGCATTTCAAGGAAGGTGTTCGCTTCCACCCCGTCTCTGTGAAACAGATTTAAAAAGGTGATTTGAGAAGATGGATGAGAGTGATGCTGAAGATCGATGGCGACTTGCGTTTAGCCCAGAGAGGGAGGTGAAACAGGGCATGATGTGGGCCATATTTTGTTGAATTGTAACCCACCCATAAAACTCCTCTCAGGGGGCAGTTTCCAGGCTGAGAACAAACTACATTATTATTCTGAGGTCTAATTCTACATTAGTTTCAGATGTACAACCTACATTTATTAGGATTCTTATCAGATTCATTCCAGTTGCCCAAGTAATTCCCCTGGCTGTAGTAAAGAGAAAGTTCCTTTGTTATTATGGTTAATGTGCTAGCAAGTCATTGTTTTTTTAGACATCCAGCAGACACACAGTCAAGTTTTTGACCACCTGAAGAATTGAATTACAGTGTTCACTCTTAGTTCTCGTTCAGCCAACCAACAATATGAGACCTATGTTTGTAGTTATTGGTACCCACTAGCGCACTAAGTGACTTTACAGAGTGTAAAAGCAAAGTGGGGAGTGAAGAGACCGAGTATAAAGAACGACAAGGTCCACTTAGGGAGCTTTGGATGGGTGGTGGATGAGCCAAACAAACTCAGGGATTTCATCCAGGAGACAGATATTTGTGTTAACAAAATGATTTGAAGTGACTTACATGCCGTACATCACCAATGTAACTACCTCACTTCATGCAGTTTGATAGTTCCTGAGGTACCCACTGCATTACAAACTGATGCCAAGGCCTCCTGACCAATTCTATGTGTGTGTGGTGAGTTTGGAGTGAGACGGAGTAAGTCTGAGTGTTCACGTGTTCACGGGTTTCTTCAATTACTAGGTGAAATTATAACTGTACTGTTTATGATGACAACAGCAGTCAGCTATGTCTTGTACTAATTTATATTTATAGAGTTAATGAACTTTTTGTATAAAAGCCATTTCCCCCTCAGAATTCTCATTAGGCTGTAACTTTTGCCTCTATCTTGTAATTGAACTTTAATCTCCTGAGTTGGACTACGTTCTCCTGGGTAAAAGTCCGACGTTTGTTTGACCCACCTGCCCCAAGTGTGAATTCTACAAATCGCCATCAATCATTGGTGAAAAGTCTTAAATGTAACTATGGGTCCTAATTTACTGCCGGTACAAATGACCCATATGGTCATTTTAGAGGGGAGACCAGATTGTGTTGCTGTTTACAAATACCCAACAGGCAATTTCTCTGCTAAAATAAGAGAGGGCGGGACATTGACAAGCACCTAGAGACAATCCTGCTTGAAGTTCATTGACACTCTTGTTGAATATGAAAAGTCTCAAGTTGACAAAAACTCTCACCTTACCAAACATGTTGACCAATTATGTCCATCACGTCTTCATGTTGAGCATATTATTATAACCATCCATGCTTATACACTGACAAAGCTATTAGCAGCATAGACAAAGAGCCTTTATAATTCTCAGAATATCCTTTACTTATCAATAACTGCTAATGAAATATGACAGGGCGGTGTGGTGGGAGCTTTGCTTGGCATTGGTGGACATGTCCACAGCCAGCTGAGGCACAGAGACAGACAGGCTATTGAGTGCTTGTGCTGGAACTGGCTTTCTAATGGCAGCTAAAAGAGAAACTGTGGTTGTGGCCTAATGGCTCTTAGTTCTAATGCTTATTTTTTAGGTGACACATGCTGGAGAAGAAATACCCTGCAGCCACACTGTGGTCTGTGGTGTGAATGTGTGTGTGTGTGTTTGTGTGTGTTATGCCTGCTTTGCTGTGGGTTGCTCATAAATGCTGCTCCGTGGCTGGCATATTGATTTATGATGATGAGATTATAACTCTGCACACGCTTGAGAGCCAGTCCAGCCTGTTGAATTCTGGGCTGTTTGTACTGTATATCTGCATGTATGTATTATTGCACAGGCTCTGTTCATGCATGTAAGCTCTGTGAGTGCTCTGTGGGACGTCTGTGTCTGTAAGGAGGGAAAGCACAGAGAAACTTTGTGGGGAGTCATTTTGAGAAATCCTTACATAGGAAACTTTCTAAACTTTTCATGGTATCATGATGATACTACAGCTTTTGTGCCTTTTGCCTCTAAGTGGACGTTTCCAATGACAGCAGTTTACTGGCAACCGAGAGCCAGCAATGCTAGGGATGTATGGTCAAATTTCTAACTGGAGAAATTTACAAATTTGAATAGCTATCAACCGTTCACAATATAAGCTGTTCATCCCTTAACAACACTGGTTCTCAACTACTGCATGTGTCCCACTGGTGGTGTGCAGAGAAATTTTCAAAATAAAAAAAAAAGTCAAATAAATCAATGTAAAGATTTTTAATCCTCTACACCAATACCCATGATGAAAATGCTTTAACTGTAAAATCCTCAAAATGTACGTATCCACATTCATAAATGTAGCCTGAGCATACATCAATAATTAGTAACATTCCAACCTTATGTCTGCACCACAAAAAGGACTATTCTGGTTCCATCTTTTCTGTGAATTTAAAAGCATCACGCAGCAAAGAATCAGCCAGATTTTGCAGCAATAAATGTACAGAGTAGGGTACAGTTTCAATAAACATGAAGAAACACTGTGCTTCTTTATACCAAAGACGTTCCTGTGTCTTGCTTCCCAGCTGTTGGGAGTGAAGGAAGAGTCTGTGGGATTACAAACATCTCTGGCTCGGTTCTCAGACACCACTCTTTGCTCCGCCTAGGTTGCTAAATGCAGTTAAATATATTTATAAAGTGCTTTTTATATGCCTTTTATATGGGCATCAACCTAAAATAAAAAAGACTTGCAGCATGGAGATTCAGGTCATGTTTTCTGCCATGAGATGCAGCCTGCAAAGAACTAGTGCAGACAGCTGTAAGAATTAAAAAGAGAGCGTGAGAGAGAGTGTCTGTTAAATGCTTGGAGTTTAGACACTAATTTGTGATGGCAAGACAGTAAGTAAAGGTAAAACTGATGGTTTAAACACACTGCAATTGTTGCTCCAAATAGGAACTATAGTAAAAAAGGAGCGAGGATCAAGACCACAATATTTCGAGCAGACTTGTTGAAACTGAAGTGGACAACAATCAACCAAACAAAAGTGCTAGTTTCTACTGAGGCAGAGCCAGTGAAGTCTCCACAGCACATGAAGAGAGGCTGGCCCTTCTGGTGTACAAGAGTTGTGTGAAAGAGTTTAAGTGCCAGTTCTTGTGCTATGGAAGATAAAGAATTTCTCAGTAATTATATAGTAACACATATCTCCATCTAAACTACAAACCATCTGCTCTCTTGTGAAACAAGGTGAACTGTCCTTGTGTTGCTTTGTTATACAGTGCTAATAAAAATGCTAACAATTCCTATAGGATATAATGTACAGCACATTTATCTAGTGTGGGTGGAATCCATTGCTCAACCATAACACAAAACTCACAGCAAGACTTCCATTAATCTCTTGCATTAAGTATAAATCCAGCTCTTTGTGCTTGTTATTTCTGCTCCTGTGCATCCAGATCAGTGTTCATCTTGCATTATAGAAAAGGAGGTCCAGCTAACCTGAGCTGCCTGTTTTTAATGAATCTAGCTGTGCTGATGGTAAACAACCAGTTCTTCTAAACTCAAAGCAACAGAGCTAACAATTTAATCTCAGACCATGTTCAAATTCTTGTGCTCCAAACTAAAATTCCACTGATAGTGAGATGAGCAGGCTTCTCTGATCACTGCCTGCTGGCTGTAAGAAATGAAGGAAAACTGAACTTCTTGCACCAACACAGATATATTTTTTCTAATCAAGTTACATTACAGACAATTATAATTTAACTGACATTTTTGAGCAAATAAGCCAAACACCAATGAGATCTATATTGATTCCTTAGCTAAATACATTTTAATGTGAGGCAGGTAGTTAGATTCATAAAGAGTTAAAGGGATATAAGTGGGGTTTAATGATCCACAACTTATCCACAGTCAATGTATTAGCTGTAGTAGATGATGGTCTGCGTGTTCCCAGTTTGGAATTCCAGAAGCACACACCAGGCAGTAAACACCCTGCAGACAGGGCCTGTCACAAAAGGTATTTAACCACCTAAACAAAGGTCCACCCTGAAAATGTTGTACCTGTTTTTGTGTACGTTATATTAACGGTGTGTCCACTGACTTTTGTTGCTATCCACAGCCGTCTCATTTGGCACTACTTTTTCTCAACCATAGAACTTCCTACACACAAGTGCCACAGATAAGCTGTTTTGGTCCGAATCTTACAGATCCTGGTCCCCCTCATGGCAGCAACAGCTCTCTGAGTCTCCAGGCATGGCTTTACAGTTTACACAGCAGCACCAGCAGGTAGCCTGGGCTCTTTCTTGGGCTTCATCTTGGGGTCTAGTTTTCACAGAAGTTTCCCTCCTCTCTCTTTCAGCCAGTTTATCATAAACATATCCTTTTGTCTCCATATTGAATGGCATTTAATTGTCGCTGTATTAATCACACATTTTTATTTTGTTGTATTTGTTATTTCTTACAAAAAATAGCTACTGAGCTCTGACCAAAACAGCTGTTCTGAGGCAGCGTGTAAAGCATATCAGGGCGCTTAGGCGAAGGAACATGGAGGGTCTATCACTGACAAAGGTTTTTGCTTTCATGACACTCAAAGACGCTGACTGTGGGCAAGTACCTCATACAACCCACTTCAAAAAATCCCAACTGTCCCTTTAAGGTAAAGATAATAGCATGCTCTCATGGCAAGGATACGTTTGTGTTTGGACTTGTAGACTAAAGCTTGTATTGGATTTTCTTTTCTAGCCATTCATGCCTCTCACTAACATATTCTTAAAAGGTTTTCCATCACAGTGGTTAAGTACTGCTCAAAAAAATAAATCAAATAAATATTCAGTTACACACACACATACCACACACACAGCAGAGGTGAAGGTATTTTCAGGTCTCTGTGAAAGTGCTGGAGATTTTTGTTGTGCTGTCATAGCAACTGGCCATGAGCGGAGTGAGTGGTGACATGTAATCTCACTGGAGTGTCCGCTCTAATGCAGTGCCTGCTGGTTAAGGACATCTCTACGACACTCTCGATGGCAGGTGACATTCAGCAAAGGCCCATTAACAGCTGCTCTTTTAACACTCGCTCTGACTGCATCTCATTAGGCCTCTGCACCTTCTCTGCTCCACATTATCACCGTTTGATTAATGCCGTTCATTCTCATATTAGCAGGAGGGTTATTGATCATCAGCAGAGCCCGGCTCACTTTTCTCATCCTCCTTCAACAATAATGGCATTGTCTTCAAAGTTACTGTGTTATAAGACCATAGTCACACACATGGCATGTGGGGGGAGATTTTGATAAAAATTTTAAATTCATGGTTGTATTTTGTAGCAGTAGTTGTCTTAAACAGTCAAGTTTGTGCTGTTGGATTTGTTTGCGATTATGAATTTGCATTGATAGAAATTAATTGAATCCAGCATCTTACTGTGTGTGTGTGTGTGTGTGTGTGTGTGTGTGTGTATTGCAGTTAATCTGATCTGCTTCATACTTGGCAGATATGTTACTGGGAGGCAGTAACCCGAACAAACTTACAAAAATAGTCATTAATTAGTACACTTCAGAGGTGTTGATGGGTGTCATTTTTAACCATGCTATATAGTGACGTGGCTCATGGAACACACTCCTCCTCCTTTTTAACTTTGTGCTGGTGTCTGGTTAAAGTTCAGAGTTTGTTTCCAGCATCAGCAGCCTCATGCTGTTCCTGGCAGCCCCGCATTCTCACTTTCCCTCATGCAACATTCATGACTGCACTTCTTCAAAGAACAAACAATAGGAAAAGCTGCGTAGTCACAATATGACTCAATATCTCAGTGTCTGCACTGTGCATATCCCACATACAGATGTGGAGTGTAAAATAGTCCTCCAACTCACGCGTGCCGATGCTTTCATCACAGCTCTCACATTCATCCTTTTTGGCCCAGGTGTTTCATTTCTCTGAAGCATCATAATCTGTGCTTCATAACAGCCCTGACACTGTTCAAAAGGAGCTCTCTGTACCTGTTTCCAGTCCTGAGCCTTTGTTGTGCTCATTATGTTGGCATTTCAGAGCCATTAGCTTTGCACTGTACACTTTTTCCTAATCCTAGAATTGTGTTGCTCTAATGGCTGAAATTAGAAACGTGACACGTACAGAAGTGCACATGTGAGTGCTGCAGTAGTACAGCATTCACAAAGCAAGTAGTGTGTGGACTGAGAGGTCTGTATCAGAGTGTGGGGCATAGTTCCTCTGCTACTGTAAATAAGGATGGATTTACATTGTGCTTAAGATATTAAATTACCAGCTGCAGATTGTTCAGATTTTTTCAGCCCAAATACTGTATTCCATTGAAGACAATTAGTTATGGCCCTTTGTAATAATTGTATAATTGTAATATTGCTTTAGATAATTATGTCAGCTTTAGAAATGAGTGAATTGGCAGTATATTTGAAGTATTAGCCAAACCCGGCCTTAAGTAATACAAAATAATAAGTAAAGAATATGAGCTTTTTAGTCACACTGGTGGCATTGCTCCAAGGATACTGTTTGAATATTTCATATTTATTTATAAGTATTTATGAGCATATCTCACACGTGCACAGCTGCCCCATCACTGTCAGGTCATAGCTGTGTTTAACCATTGGACACGAGGGATTCCATATGTGTTCATATAGACTAGATGGTAAATGGACTGCACTTGTATAGCTGTGCATATTTCTAGTCTTAGCAACAATTCAATTTTTGTATTTTCTGTTCCTCTCAAATCAAAGCAACTACAGACTTATATTCTAGTTTGTTTATCAGATACTAGGTTTGTTTGTTTGTTTGTTTGTTTGTGTGTTTGCTGGTGGTTAATCATTCTGATTGTGGCCGGCTGTGTTTTATCAGAGGGTGTGATGTTGGCTAACTAATGTGTGCTGAGAGTTTTTTATTTAATGTGTACTCACTCATTAGTGCTTCCCGATCCATAATTACTTCTACTGTCATGGTTTAGTTATTGAACCATTATGGACTGGTCCATTGGATAGCATTTGATGGCAATGGATGCATGGAATTTTTTAACATTTATTCAGGCACCTCAGAGGATGAATCCCTTTGAACTTAATTGTAGAGTTAGTGCTATTATTGTTGCTATTGTTCATCTCATTCTTCTATCTCTCTCTCTCTCTCTTATCCTCTCTGCCCTCCTCCTCTATCCTCCCTCCTTCTCCCCCCTCACACTCCATCTACATCTATTATATGAACGTCCTTCTTAGGAGTGGGGGTCCCTTCTTTGTTGCTCTCCCTGAGGTTTCTTCAAGTTTTCTCTGAGATTATTATTACACTTTTCTTAAGTTGAGTTTTTCCTTGTCCACTGCAAGGGTTTCAAAGAACACCCTTAGAGGCAAATCTGTGATTTGTAATTCTGGGCTATGTAAATAAAATTGAATTGAACAGACTTTCAATCTAGTGCCATCATACATTTGAATTTGACCAAATATTTTGAAAATTAATGACATTTATCATCTTTATCTGTACTTTAGTTGCATACCAACACAAACTAGATGGTAAACACACTAAACATAATGCCTGGCAGACACTAGACTAATAGGCCTGACTTTTACCCTGCATTGGATGGCACCAAACTAACTTAGAATTAGGTCAAAATTCTGCCAGCTTTCATTTGACAAACAGTTTTTTTAGCCACCGCATGAACTGCCAAAATAATCTTTAATCTGGCTGTTGGAAAATCAAACAAATTAATTTGAGTTTAGCTCTATATTGAGGTTAGAATATGTACTCAATATAGGCCATATTGTCTGCATCTTCTCAGCAGTCTGCAGGTCTTTTTCTTATTCTGTTTAAGAAGAATTGCACAAGGGGACTTACACAAAGTTACCTTGTTCTTTTTCATTTTTGACATTCAGAGTGAAATTTTAAAACTTCAAACAAGAAGTGACCTACAGATATTGGCAAACTTTGGACAGAGCCAAACGAGCTGTTTGCCAACACTTTATGCTAAGCTAGGCTAACTAAATCCTGACTCAGCTCCATACTTATGACACAGACATGAGATTAATATTAATCACCCATTCTCCTCAAAGGGTACCTATGCATAGTTCATATTTTCTTGAATTTTCAAGTAATGCAAATTAATTCAATAAATGAATGAAATTCGTATCTAAAGATTTTGTCAGAGCTTAAACGTGTTTGGAAACAACCTGATCCTGGATAAAATCTGAAATTGATTATTAGGATTGATAAATATGTTTGTTCTATTTTTACTATCACGAGGTATAAACCTATTCATGCATTAACCACAATGACTATCTCTTATTGTTGCTCGTCATTGGTTCCTGTTGTAATGAAAATCAGTTTGAGCAGCATAACTGCTTCCTTGATAAATAATCCATCACATTAAATTGCACATTATTGCACTTTCCTCTACCATGCTTTTATCATGCAATTAATTATCACATTTATTATACATTACTTTGATTTCAACACGGAATGTGTTATTGCAGTGCACTTACTGGCTTCTGGTGGCAATAATGAAGCAACCCAAATCTGGAAGCAGAGTAAGATAGTTGTGTTGATCTCTTTAGGGCTGCAACTAACGATTATTTTATTGATTAACCAATGAATCGGATAAAAACATTTTAATTTCCACCTTTTTATTCCAAAATAGAACATTTGGACTGACAGAGCAAATAAGTGCACAAAAAACAGGTTTGCTGCTTGAATTTTCTGTTACAATAATATTAAATAATAATAATAGAAGAAACCTAAATGTTTGTTAAATAGCTTCAGTAAAAAAATAAGTGTATGCAAAAATATATACAAATGTATGATCCAGTATTTCCCATTAATTACAGTCTGTGGCGGCCCGCCGTGATCTAATTTGCCACGCCATAATCTAATTTTCTGCACTAACGTAACATTTTCATAAGCTACTGAAAGGATTCACACACTGAATTTACCGAGCTGCGTCCTCACATCAACAATAAGCTTTAAATGAGTAAA
>CAFUXE010000797.1:265158-278307 GCA_903364295.1 Serranus cabrilla | reverse complement strand
GCACTACTTCAAATTCATTGAACGTTTTTTTTTTAACAGTAACGCAAATAGTTACTTTTCCTGGTAACTAGTTACTTTTATTATAGAGTAATTCAGTAACTAACTCAGTTACTTTTTGGAACAAGTAGTGAGTAACTATAACTAATTACTTTTTGAAAGGAACGTTCCCAACACTGGTTCTTATACATGAAGTAATATTCCACACAAGCAAACAGGCATCCAGAGAAAGAGAGTCTCCTCATGTGACTCTAACATTCGTTACCCCAGCAGGAGAGGTGAGCTTAGTGTCACCCAGTGGGTGCTGAGACACTGTGTGATGGAGATGAATGAGGTGTGTTTTGTGAGCAGCAGGAGGAGAAAGCAAACTCAGTTGACTCTGGGTTTGATTCATGTCGCATGCAGTAAGGAAGCCTGTCTGTCCTCTCTGCAGATGTGTCCCCTGACAACATGTTGGACTATTCTCTGGATTATAACTGTAATGCTGCTGAAACTGCTTTTAGGATTTCACAAGATCGATTTAGCTGTCATTTCACAGCTGCATCAGACAGTTTGTTATGTCAATGTGGATCACACCCTGAGGCTGGAACAGAAAGTGTCTGGAAGTAAGTTTGATCAATAGATTGAAACCACATTGATTCTTTGGAGTGGTATGATTTTGATTCTAAACCAACATTACCTCCAAAACTTCCAAAAACACCAAGACGGCGTCAGGCAAAATGCCGAACTTGAAATTACATTTACATAGTACGAATTAATTTACCAATTATGTTGTGGTAACAACCATTGTGGCATAGGTGCCTTGCAATTTTGTGTCGTCTCCATTTTTCTCTGGTCAGGGGATATTACTGAGCAACCTCCCGCCAACCACCAACTTCCAGACCCTCCTCCCGAGTGGATTCAGGCTGTTTGTGTGAACTTTTTTCCAGTTTGTTGTTTTGTTTTGTTCTTTCATTACCATTTCCATTACTTAGTGAAGCACATTCACTAAAAAAACATTTGGCAGTTATAAAAGCATATTGTTTTAGAAAAGGAAATGTAAGACAGTTGTCAGCGCATAAAACCAATGTCCTGTTTAAATCAAGACTAATAATGGCATTGAGATATAGGTGCAAAATGTTTCCTAAACAGAAGGCACATTGGCTAAAGCCAGGCTAAATCTCATTAGCTTATTTTAATTTTGGTGTTTAGGTGGAAAACATCACTTACAATCATCTACAGAATGGACCAATCAGCACACTGTAGGAAGTGTTGATAGCAGAAATCCCTACTCTTCGAAACTCCCCTGCTTTGTGAAATACTACTTGAGATAAGTGGTAAATGATACATACACTGTATTTAAATACAGTGGTTGTCAGCTCTGGCCCTTCTAATATTTTGGCCCATCAGCTCATTCTGTTCATGTAAGCCAATTTATTTTGGGGAGGGAGTTCTTTTGTTTTATTTTGTCCTAACTGTCAGACGTGATGTACCTGTACTGCTGAAATCATTTTTCATTCAACATGGAAACTGTTGTACCCATTAGTAGGAACAGTTAATGTTCTTCACAATGAACCATGGCAGTTTAATATTTCTGTAAATCATGTTTCCTGTACATATATTGCTGGCTATGGAGGAAGATGACCCAAGCTCTGTTGGGTTGTTTCTCTAACCTGCGTAGTGAGCAATCACTGAGATCAACACCAATTGAATTGCTGGAGTCTGAAATGCTGGTGGTGATTCAGAGGTCTTGAATCAGGCTACAGAACTGGCAATGGTCGTGGCAAAGGAACCCAAATATTAAACGGTTGCTACAGTCACAGAGGTGACATAAAGTGTAAATAAGGACAGTGAAGTAAGCCACTGCAGTTGCTGTGGTTGGTGTAGGCTCATGGTAGGTCTGTGCTGCATGATTACCCACATTTTCACTTGACTTTGTTTAAAAATCGAGCATTCAGACAACTCAGTGGGTATTTTGGAGGATGCAGTTTGCTTAGCTATTGTACTGGATTGCATTATATTGAAACATGTAAGAAAAAATGTGTTCAGCCCATTTTAAATAGCCTATATAGAGATGAGTTCATCTCTGAAAAGGGTTAGGGTTAGGGTTCTTCAGAAAATGTCTTTACATACATTGGGGGGGAAATGCTTATATAGAATTAATGTATTTCACATAACCTGTCTCATGTCAAAATGCGTCTTTTAAAGCAGGGTCTGAATACATATCTAAAGTTATACTAAAAGTACATTGTGAGTGTTACAGTTGTATTAAAAGCATTGTGAAACAGAGCCGGAGCGTGGAATGGATCTGGGACACTTCATTAGTGACACAGAACTGGGCTACAGTAGTCTTTACACCTGGGAGCTCCACCTGGATCTGTTTCCATCTCCACATTAGTTTCCCTGCAACACTGCCATCTGATCTGGCCGCTCCACTACCTTTTCCAGAATCTATGGTTACGCACTGTTGTGTTTACCACTGGACAGTCTGAGGACAGCGACTGGCTCCATGACACAGCGACCCATTGAGTGTTTCTGCAGAAGTAGTTTGGTTGGCTCAGCTAGCAGAAATCCCCCCCAACCCATCTGTTAAGACAGTTTATTTGTTGACTGCTTTCACTCTGGTTCATATGGTGATGATAAAATGTTGGCACCTTTAAAAAAATTACATTTGGGGACAGGGAGCAGTATTAGGTCCAGCCCAGAGGTTCTAACAGCTTTTAACAGTTTAATTCTATTGGCCTTTCTCAAAACATACTTCCTTGCTGGCTTCTTTAAAGACACATTATTTACTAATGGTTATTGCATGTTTTAACTGCTTATTGGCCACATTTTAGTGGTGTTCTTTACACTCTGCTAGTAGCCCCCAAATCAGGGGCATAGGTTTCTGGGGCCCGAGTTGTACAGTATGTTGTTAAAGGAAACATATGCCTTCTCTTTAAGTCCCCCCTTCCGAAAAAAACAAGTCTCTTCTGTTTGCTCAATGTTTCTGGGTCTTCTGCATCTACACTCTCAGCATCTCTGCATCATCGCTGCAGCCGGGGAATGTCCGTAACAGCACTGAAGCGACTCTTTTGACCTATATATAGTATAGATGTGACATCACAACCTCATGGGAATCCTGAGTGCTTGTTGAAGAATAATTTTCAGCATGCGTTTTAACGTGGATTGAGCATTTTAATGTTTTCAATATATTTATGGAGAACATAGACCTGCTTTATCATTTAAAAAGCATGGAAATCTTACTTTTTACATCATGGGACCTTATGGGTTCTTTAGCTCCATAGATTGTAATCTCGGTTTCTTCTCTGCTTTTCTGACATGAATTTATGACTTATCAAAGAAGGTATTTCAATTGAAGCTGGACAGTATGGAAGAACAAAAAGGGCATTTGTTCAAAGTATCATCTCTGGATTTGACGTTAAGGTGCATAAAGTTTTGCTATATCCCGAGCACAGTAAAGTGGGTTCAGTTACGTGGAGAAAGCTAGTGAGATGAAGAATAAACTTTATGCCTGTAGCATTCATTCTGCTGCTATGGTGTGCACCATTTCTAGATGTTACTAAGTTAGTCAGTCGGAAAAAAACATATACAGTACAATGGTAATATAGTTTTATATATGTGTTACTGATATGTGCAATTGTATGTGTTATTTCTGATGACGTTGATATAATCAATATCATATATCTTAATATTCTGTATTGGATGGGTCAAATGTTTGGCATGGCACGGAAATTAAAAGTAAATTACAAACTCATAGTGCTTACTGTTCATATCTATAAGGGGGTCTAACAGTTGGGGGCCCAAGCAGATTACCTTGAAGGATGATAAAACATGAAGTCACACGGGTAATTCAGGAAGGCAGACCTGATGGATGGAACATTTGACTAATCCATCATTACAGTGGCCTGCTTAACCTTTCACAGGCTCTTCACAACACACAATCATTGGGAAGCTGCTCCATCTGTCTATGCGCTCTGTTTTTAATTCATTCAAAGTTTATTTTCCTTAATGTCACTTTCTCTGAAGTAGACCTTTAGTGCTGACACATTGGGCTCCGTAGTGATGAATGGGTATCCCATTCCATTTAAGAAGAATCGTTATGCAGTGTTTAATGGAAAACTCACTAAATATAGAATCCTCTGTACAATCTCTTTCAGTGGCTGCATGAGGTTAAAGGACGTGGTTGGGAGAGCAGTTCCTGACTGTTCCCAGATGGCCAAAACATGAATTGCCTTTAATGAATTCATATCTTTGCTTGGGGAGTGTAATTACTCTGACAAATACATGATGTACCTATGGGAAAAACTGATATTAATATCCTTCCATGGATTTCCTCCTGGCAGTTCCCTTCACCCTATGGGCGTTATAGTAATTACATTTCAAATACATACTAAATGTATTTGTCTGCCAGAAAACCCGGAGCTAATGAAAATTAGAGCCTCAAGGTTTTTCTTTTCCTTTTCTTTTTTTTTCTCATTTGAGACATTTTTTTTCCAGCAGTTGCACTCACAGTTCACTCAGGCTGAAGCTGGACAATGTTGGCTTGCTGTGCCTTCAATGATAACATTAAATATGGTGAATTAACTTTATAACATACAGTCTAGAATGGGTATGTGATGCTTTAATGTATAGGTGGACCTACACGCATGGTAGCATGGCAGAGAATTGAGAAGAGTAGTGTGATTAGCATGAATTTAGGTAATGCTGGATTCATATGGATAAATAAATCAATCAATATCTGTAGAACTGTATTATAGAATGAAACATAAAAGAAAAGAAAAGAAACAAATTTAAAAAAGAACAATTAAAAACAGGAATAATGTAGGATTTTCAGTTTTGATATAATTCAAACATAGTGTAGATTCAGGCCAGAACAGGCCATATATTCAGGGGTGTATATCAAGGTACTAAAGGGTCCAATGCTCATTTTCAGGTTCATACTTGTATTTTAAGTTTCAACTAGAATAATGTAATTTGTTTTCATGTTTAAAAAACACATCTGTATCTGTCAAGCCTCCCCCTTAAAAAAGGCCAGTCTGCTCTTATTGGTCAGCCTGGGATAAACTACACCTTTAGAGCTTTCTGCCATAAAACGTTAGGCTTTCTGTTAGACAGCCCTACACTGTATCCCATGTTCAGGATAGAGAAGCAAAACTGAATTCATTGTTGGATGACACATTTTCTGATCTAGGCAGCCCACAAAAAAATGACTAGGTTGTCTAAAGCTGGGGACACACTACATAACTTTCACAGTCTTTACAGATTTTGAAAAGACTTAGACTACATGCTGCATGACTGGTTTCCAAAGATTTTTCTATGATGACTGAAAGACTGGAGATCACACGACACTTAACAATTGAGCTTGATGAGGGATCACAGACTACATGATTTGTTAAACCGACAGAAGCCAACTGAACGCATCAAACTCACGCAAACTCTCGCAAGGGCAACAGTTTAGAGGGTAAACAAACATACCAGCTGGTGGCGGTGATGCACCAATTTGTTTTTTGCCAACTGCCAGTAAAACTTCAAGAAGAAGAAGAAGAGGAGGAGGAGGAAGAGAGGGAGGAAGTAAACAAACATGGACGGCAGTTGGTTCGCTGCTGCTGTTGTCTGCGCTGCTATCTGCTTGGAAAAAAAAACATCAAGAAGAAAAATGGGTTTGGGTCAAGACGTCGTGGAGTTTTGATTTGTTTTGATATTCTAGCTACTACCTGTCGTCCTCTGATACTATTTCCTGTGTCCTCTTCTTCATTGGCTGTTGGCAGCACGTGATTGCAGTTGGGTAATCAGTCCACAGATTTAGCTCAGAAATTCAAACATGTTAGGTCCAGTCCGTCTGTTCCACTCATACACTAACAGATTTTTGTGCCAACTAGCCGACTGTCCCCAGCTAGTGCAGACTGGTGGAGACTCTGCCCAACTGGGAATCTTGGGTAAAATCTGGCAGACAATCTTGTTGTGTGTTCTTCGATTTATTCACAGTTTTTGGTTGGTGGACTCAGATGCTGCTCACATGTATGTATACAAGCACTGAGAAAAAGCAGTCTTGGGTTTTTCATAATTTGTCCCCTACTTGGTGGAAAACATTTGTTTTCTTTCAGCTTTGAGGTGACTTGCCCCCCTTACCAATTCTTGCCAGGAATTAAAGTGTGTGTGTGCGTGTGTGAAGGAACCAGTGTGCACACATTTTAATGTGAGCAGGCAGGAAGTACAACTTCAACACTAATTGAAGCACAGTTGTGTAGATGTGACGGGGTCGGGGCAGGCTGTACCTGCAGTTTGTGTGTGTGTCTGTGTGTGTGTGTGTGTGTGGTGATGGGGGATACTGGCCACTCTGCCAGACGAGACCAATTAACTGCCTTCCACTTGACCCTCCTAAATCCTTCTGTCAGGGTGAGACCTCCTCCACAGCTCTGCATGGCCCAGAGGCCACAGCTCCACAGCTCACAGCTGACAGCCTATAGCTGCTCACACACAGCACACAGCTCAGACTCAGGGACCGGCAAGTTTTGTCAACACAGATCAAGAAGTGCCTTGCCATAGGTATGCGGAATATTGTTGTAACGTCTGCACTCCTAAATGACATCAAACCTTGCAGACACAATTCATATAAATGCTTTTTGATCTGCAACCTTTATGGTAAGGTTTGGTTAGGCAGGTAAAGCAACTAAAACAACTGGCTTACGGTTAGGTCATGATTGTGGTCCTGGTCCCAAATAACACAATGGAGAATCAGGATAGCATTACTCGGTAAAAAATACAAACGAAAAGACTTTTATGTCCTGAAGCCCAAACCTCAAAGCTTCATGAGGTGTTGTTTAGTGGTTCAGAAACAGCTTCATAAATCAGTTTTGTAGAATTTTGTGACATATACATTATACATGAAATTTACTTTGTTTTCTTTAGATGTCCGATGATGTAGTATCACATAAAAATCAACACACTTTTTATTCTCAAAAGGTTTATATATCATTTCAGTTTAACATTAATAATTTACAGCAGAAATTACAAAGAAATGATGGAAGTTATGAGAATAGATGTTACAGACAGAGCAAACAGTTAATCTTTTTTAAACCACTGCTCTTTTCCACTTCACTCTTTCTCTCTGTGTCTTCCTTTGCTGTCCAACTCTCTGCCACCCCCGTCTCACAGTGGTACACTCCATAATAAGGAGCGATTGCTTCCTCTGAAAGACTATTTTTGTGTGCTGTTATTTTTACCCTCCTCTTACCCTTTTTCCTCTTTCCCTTGCTTCCTCTTGTGTATTTTCTCTTGTACAATTTAATGAGCTCTGACTGTAAGGGCCACATCAGCCAACAATGGACAAAAAAGACATGCAGCTCTCAGGAGGTCACCGAATCTGCAGGGTATTTCCATCAGTGGGGATTATATTTGGATTCAAAGGGATTATCTGTTTTTTAAATGTATTTTTGTCAGAGCTGTTTGTAAGTCTTCAAAGTCACATCTCGAGTCAGAAAGCAATTATTGTGATCTATTAATGAAAGCGAAATGGCCAAAATCATACAAAATACTTACTTTTAATGGGAACAGTGAATTTAATGTAGTGGCTGTACATCACTGCTTATAGTTTTGGCCACATGAAACCAGGATCAATGCTGATCCTGAATCAGACTAATTTGCCCAATTCATATATATATTTTTTATTACTTTTTTTTAAAATTGTTTTTAAACAGAATAAAACAAACATTCATTCATAATATAAAAGTAAAAAAATATTAAAAAGACACTAAACAAAAATAAAACAGAGGGAAATGTTTCAAGGCCCAAATAATTACGAGAGTGTTCTTTTGTCAGTGACGATAACAATATGTTTCCTCAGTTGATAGTGTCACTGGTCTTATTCCTGTATACTGTCCATTTCTCCCATTTATCATCCAGTTGGGCTTTCTGCAGTTTCAACATATACTGTATTTAACTCTGGGTCTTTTACCTCCCCATATGAACCGAGATATTTTCTTGTCCCAAGTTAAAAAATGAATTTGGGGTACTTTCACTGGTAATGCCTGGAATAAAAAAGGAAGCCTCGGTAGAACATTCAATCTTATAATTTCTATTTTTGAGCTGAAATCTCATAGTAATGTGTTCCATATTTCTTTATCTTTTTGGATTTCTTTGGTGATGCCATGATAATTTGCTTCACATAATGTATTTAAGTTTCCTGTAACCATTTCTTCAGATATTTTATTGCCTTCAGATTCGGACTGAATTTATATTTATACTGCATATGTTTTTGGTGGTAAGTAATTAAGTGTCAATACCATAGACTATAAAAATAATGGACGTAGCCTCCATGAAATCAGTCATAGGTTTCTGAAAAGCGCAAATGAAGCCTTTTGGGGGTTCCCACAGTCGCCATTTGAGCAAAGCTGACTCCACCCAAGTCCCTGGATTGGCAGAGAGCTGAAGCTCGCTCTCACTCTGATCATTTAAAAATCAACTGAAAACCCACCGTTTCAAGATGCTTACAAGACCTGACTCTCCCAGCAATACCTATTGTTTAGCTCAGACGTTTTTGATAGCAAGACTCCATGTAGCCCACCCTTACAGCAGGCTATATCTAGCTTACTAAAAGATAGCATAAACAAGAAATGGAGCTTGACAACAGAAACATAAATGTCCGGGGGGCAGCTTCAACAAAGGACTAAGGGAGAATCTGATAGGGGAGGGATATCGATTGACCCGTCATTTTCACCTGATGTATTTAGTTTGTTATTAAAAAATGTTTTCCATCCTAGCTAATGATCATCTATGATTTTCTACCTGTGCTATGTTTCAAATGGCTTTACAGTTTATGAATGCATTTATTTAAAAAAAATGTGTTTGACTTTTGTCTGTCACTAAATAAAGTAAAATGAATAAACTGCATCAACTGGATAAACTGATTAAATTAGCCACTTGAAAAGACCCGTTTGCTTGACCTTAGCAAGCTTTCTATTATATGCTACTGAGTATGAAGACTAAAGTTAAGAGGACAGATTTGTCGGCTCCAAAGCGGATCTATTGCTGCAGTGACTGAGCTACCTCAGCAGGTGATGATGGTTCTCTTTAGTTGATACATTTCAGATAGTTCTTTATTCATTGTGAAGGTTTGGTATGCATCTCTATCTGATCACTAGGAGCAGGAAGTGAGAGCAACAATATCAGTTCAGGCAAATTCACCGGGGTGACAAAAAATGGCAAAAAACACATCCAGATAAGTTGATTAATATCACTGTCTGATCACGCTTTCAGACTTTCCCCTTAACTCGAGAATGTAGATCATTGTTAATCCTTTTTTTCTGATTTGCTGACTTAACAGATGGCGGCCTGTCAATGCCGCTTACAATATCACCTGTCGGCATTTGTATTTCTTTTTTAATTCTTACACTGGGATGCTTCTCAGTAGAGAAGGATGTTACAGATGGTGGATTTATTGATCCTCCATAGTTCTTGTGGTACTTTTTACACTTTGAACCAGGGGATGGTGACAGTGAGATCAAGGATGGGTCCATTGTTTATGTGAAAGCTCTTCATGCTCTCCAAATCTACACGCCTACCCAGAGCAGAGCCCCAAATCCCAGGTGAGATGAAGCGGAGACGCCTGGGATGCTGGGCAGGCGCCCAACTGAGAACAAGAAGGAGAAAGAGTAAACGATTTTTATCGTCTATCACTGGAAATGTCAGGTCCCTTGTGAAGGAAACAGATGAGATCGGTGCGCTGACCCAGACCCTGTGGGAATATTGGGAAAGTAGCATTATGTGCTTCACTGAGACGTGGATGCAGGAACATTTTCTGGACTCTATCTTCTCCATTACTGAATTCACACTGCACAGGCTGGCAGAGTTTGCACAAGGAGAGGAAAGAAGAGCACATGTAGCATGGTATGGTAAAAGATAGGGGCGTCACATTATACTTTCCATTTTCAACTTTTTTTTCCGGCAATGAAGTCATAAAGTTCTTATAGATTCCTTGTATGCAGTCTCAGTATTCATCTAGGCAACTCAAATGGATCACCTTGTGATATGACAGTATACAGTATAGTGTGTAGTACGTTGCATTGGCAATATAGAATAACTGCTACACTTGCACTAACCTTAACCAAAATATTACCAGGCAGCCACTACTGCATATATTATCTTTCAGTTTAGCGTACGCTCATAGTGTAGGTTCATTGAGTCAAGTTTTGAGTTATTTGGAATTTGGCTCCTGAAATGCTGTCTATCATCTCCTTCCTTCCTCCTACAGTTCAGCTGTCACTCTGTCAGACAGATTGCCAGGGGTTCGACTCTGGCTTGGAGTTCTTCTGTGTGTAGTTTGCATGTTTCCATCCATGCCCATGTGGGTTCTCTCCAGGTCCTCCAGCTTCCTCCCACAGTCCAAGGACATGCAGCTTAGGTTTAATTGGTGACTCTAAATTACCCGTGGGAGTGAATGAGAGAATTAGTGGTTGTTTGTCTCTATGTATCAGCCCTGTGATAGAGACCTGTTCAGGGTGTCCAGTTTGGATAAGCAGTTAAGGATAATAGGATTCAATTCATGTTTTGTTATTTTCTAACCCTTAGTTTAACCTTCACATCAGCTGTTGAAAGTAGTGTTTCTCCTATTTTCATCACCAACTTGTACCTTGTACATGTCACTCAGTTGTTTGACCTATAGGATTTACTCAGTACAACCAAAGTCTACTGCAGCGTGAGTGTGTTCTACCGTAGCAATCAAGAGTTTAATATCTTTCCTAGTGACGCCTAAATGAAAGCTCCTTCACTTCCAACCTCCATGTTTTCTCTGCCGGTGCAGGGAATCACTCTGACAATCTGGTCTGATTCTTATGCTGCTGCTGTCCTCCATACTGTGAAGTGGGTCTCTGCCTACTCTCTAAAGTGCTTTGTGGAGCTGTGGTTGCAGAGCGAGTGTGGTCTGCTAACCCTCCGCCCGGGTGCATCGTCTCATCGGACGTTCTCTTATCCTTTGTATGTTCCCAAAGTACCAGCTGTCGGATCAGATAACTCACAGCAGTTGCACTGGGAAGGATTGATGAGCTAAATCGTGTGTGTGTGTGTGAGGGAATGTTTGTGCTGTATAGCAATAGATGTAACACACATACTTTAAAGGCCTCAATATGCTTCCATCAAATATTCACCCTTTTAATCATGGCGACTTACCCTCCACACCGCCATGATGAAAAGGCTGTGTGTGGTATAGATTACACTGTGTGAGTAGAGTGGGGCTGCCTCTGTGACGAGCTTGTCTTATTAATAAGGAAGAGAGTCAACAGCAAAATAGATTCTTCTCAATGTGACAACCAAAGAGTTGTTCTCATGAATGATTATAACTGATATGTAATGTGTTATTATCATAGACTGTAAATAAAGGTTAGTATGCTTTATTGACCATTAATAAAGTAATGAGTCACAAACTAAAAGGCCTTGATTGACTTACCAGAACGTCACGTCAATAAAACGTCAAATATTTGACAATTCTGCAAATCCCAGAAAATATACAGCGACAGCATGGTTATGGCAAAAATGTTTGCAACTAACAACTGTAGATTTTTACTTTGAGTCATTGATTATTAATTGGATAAAAATTAATACATTTTTTTAAATTTTTTTTTTTCAATTTGATTATTTCCAGCATTTAAATAACAAATAAACATACATAAAAAAATTTTAAATTTAAAAAATTAAAAAAAAATTTTTTTTTTCAATTTGATTATTTCCAGCATTTAAATAACAAATAAACATATTCATCATGTTCTTGTATATGACCTTTAAAATTATTTACCTTTCATGTGACTTAATACATACTTGTGCAGACAAGGCCACTACAAAAGATTAATAAACAACTAATATTACATCTAATAAATGTAAACTGAGGATTCAGCGATGCACTAGGTATAAAAACTGATGTATATAATGTATATTTGATCAGATATTTCTCAAATGTATCCATCTTTAACTGTTTGTCTGAACACTGGGTGAGAGGCGGGGGAACACCCTGGACAGGTCAGGCTATCACAGGGCTGACACACAGAGACAGACAACCATTCATGCTCTCATATACTCCTACGGGCAATTTAGAGTCACGTATTAAACCTAAGCTGCATGTTTTTGGACTGTGGGAGGAAGCCGGAGGACCCGGAGAGAACTCACACTGACACAGGGAGAACATGCGAACTCCACACACAAGAGCCATGAGCCGGAGTTGAACCAGCGACCCTCTTGTTGAGCGCTAACCACTATATGTCAAGTTAAAGAGTGCTATTGCTTTGAGAAGCGCTAATGTGCACAGTGACAGATTGTGACATGTAACTAAATTGAATCTTCTACGATTGGCTTTCTGTGGTAGCAATGTGTGAGAATGAATGTTTCCCCATTCTTATTCTGCTTTTCATTATGAAGACTTGAACGATAACACAGATACGGTACCTGCTGTGAAGCTGTGTGACGTGGAAATTACAATGCACTGGCTGATGACTTTTCTCGCAGGAAAGTCAACATCACTCTACAACCAGGGAGCTCTTCCATTAGATTGGATTTAGAGTTTTTGTTAGAGGCAAATACAATTGCTGTGCTTGTGAAAACAAACAAGTCTGATCAAAGGGGGCATTTCAGCAGTTTGTTGATCCTCCTGCCCCCGCAAGTGAAGGGGTTCATGGGAAATAGTTTGTTTATATTCTTTACTAAATGGTTAATGCTAATGCACTGCACTGGCAATGTATTTTTCCTACTGGCTGTCTGTGTATGTTTACATCCAGGATGTGTTCTCACACAAATAGCCATGCTATAATATAGCACACCAACTAAAGCTTTAAGTCCAAAGGGTTCAAGTGAGCCTGGTGACATGTGCAGCCCATTATCTGGTCTGATCAGTGCTGCACGGTAGTTGATGGCCAAGCCAGATGCAGAAGCTCTGGTGCGTCATACTGAAGCTGGACATCCATTACACAAACTACTACCCTGATGGCTGCTGCTGAATTCTGCGCCCGTTAGTCTCATCTGGCCTCTCCGGGGCCAACCTGATTCTTTATCCTCTCCTTTTATCTATTCTGCTCGCTTCCCCTGCTGATGACAGCCTGACATGTGCATCTGATCACTGTTAGCAACCAAATATTTGCATTCATTTCTCCACCTTCTCACCCCCACCACACACACACATATACTCCTTTC
>CAFUXE010000797.1:228418-254467 GCA_903364295.1 Serranus cabrilla | reverse complement strand
TTTTTTTTTTTTTTTGGCAACCGGCTGATAACAACCTATAGGACCTACTAGAAGGTGAACCACTTGAATGATAATGGTAATACTGATGCCAGGTTTTCACAAGGATATCTCTGGTTATGCGGCATTCATTTTGATCCCTTTTTCTTTTTTCTTACTTTCCACCGTGAGCCTGGAAATTAATTTTAAAGTTGTTTTTGAAGCTACATAGCACAACATTAAATAACCTGCCTTATAGAACTAACAGCAGAATAAAGCATAGCCGAGGCAGACAACAGGGAAATGTGTTAACAGAAACTCCTCTGCTGCTGCAGCCAGCAAACATACTGTATGTCTAACATTGAAAAGAGTGGCAGCTTGCACAGTGCGAGACACTTAGTGCTATGTTGCTATGAAACACAGTGGTTGCTTACGTTCTCTTTGTTTGATCTACTATAGAAATCTTATTAGTCAACAGAAAAAATACCATAAACAGAAATCTAGCCATAAAGGCTCGACCTTGTCTGAGGCAGCTTACCACACTTTCCTTTTGTATTCTAGCCTTGTATAACATCTTGTGTGACAGCTCTGAGGTATTTCATCTGTCAGCAATTCTATGAAGCCCTGACATCTTGTGCAGCTCTGAGGGAGCGCTGCCTATAAGTCTGGTTGGTCTATACAAAATAAATAGTGCAGCAGCTCTATTAGTGACTGGCTGAAAGGAGCGCTGAAAATGAAAAATGTTTTTCAGCAGGAACTGCTTGTTAGTTTACTTGCATCTATATTTGTGTGTATGTATATTGTTTGAGTATTTGCATTTGAATTCAACAGTGTGTGTGTGTGTGTGTGTGTGTAAGGAATGGAGACAAACGAATCAAAGCAACAGTTTGTAACTTTTATATAAGTACGTTTTCTTCGTTTAATTTCCCAGCCAGTTTCAGAGAGAAGGATGGGAAGATAGAGGGTGAGGGTTGAGAGGGTCGAGAGGCTTTAACTATAATGATGTCTGTGACTAATGAAAGTAGTTCTGGTGGAGTAAATATAATCTAATAACAGCAGTACGTAGTAGCAGTAATAGTAGCAGTAATGTTAGACGAATTAAGAAGAATGCTAATAGTCACAGTAGCTGTCAGTATAACATCAGCAACAGATCTGCTGCTTGCTACTTACCGATAAATCTCCCAAAGGACCAAACAATATCTCTGACTGTCAACCACAGTGATGTTGTTCGGTACGCGTCCTGCATCGAGGCAGCACAGACTAGATGTGCAGAATAACTTAATTGTAGTAAATTGTTTGATGGGTTCACACATATCGACCATGTTTTAACATCTAGGGGTGTGCTGTAATGAAATAAAGAAAACATATCCCAGTTGCTGTGATAAAAATACTTTGAACCATAGACATACATCCTAATTTTAATAGGCACTAGTGCTGTCACTTTTAAAAGAAATCAAGTTCGAACGAATATTCAATAAGCTGTAGTTATAAGCTAACGCTAATGCTGGCTAACGCTGGCCGGGAACCTGAATGTTACCATATCATACCATACCTACATCAAAGGAAGTAAACACTACAATTTCTCAAGAAATAAAGATTTAATGACACATTGAATTACCCAGTGACCCACTCAAATTACCCCCTGTGGACTCATCATATTGAAAACCTATCAATATCCCTAGCCTAAACGAAATATTAACTCTATATGTATGTGTCACACTCTGACTGAGTGAGGGTAAGTTGCCGTTTGGCAGACTGGAAAAAAATACCCCCAAAACTATTTTGTAAGGAAAAATTTAAAATGACCTCACAAAAACAAAAATGATGACAAGCCTAGTCAAAGTTAAAAGTGAACCAAAAAGGTGAAGTAACTATTTACAAAAAACAAACCCACAACTCAATAAAATAGCTTACAGTAGCGATTCCCAAGTATTGGCAATAACAAATAATTGAATTATAGCACTGAGATTGAGGTTCAAATTGAGGATTTTCTTGCTTTGGACACTAGCCAGACTGCTATTATTTCACTAAAAGCCAGCCCAAGATTTACTCTCGTCAAACGGCCTCTTGTTCGGTCACTCTGTGATTTACTCTTCTGAGCTTCCTCCATCAATGTCCTCTTCAGTGTATTTGCTTCTGCCATGATGTCCGTAGAGTTTGCTGAACCGGATTCTGTTGCCCTGTAGCCCAGCTGCGGTCAAGGTGCAATATGGGCTATGCTGCCCGCCAATAATACCACTTGGAAACGCTGGTGTTGGCATGTTTGTTGGGTTGTTAATAGTCCACATATCAGCAGCTGAAAGACAGTGGAGTCTGGTTTGGTGACTTGTCATAATGACTATAATGTACTCGACATCCATTTACATAACAGGCTTAAGAGGGCACATGCTGAACATGAATGGCTTCATCAGTGATGAATCACTCTTCATTCACAACTCTCACATCTCCTCATAAAACCAGCTGCACTGGCTCTTTTACTTTGTCTGTCTGTATGTCTCTTTATCTCTAACAGACACACACACCACACACACACACAGTGCCCCATGCTAATTTCCTCAGTCAGGTATGAACAGATTGTTTGCCGCTTAGGAGCTGAAATATAATTAAAAGTCAATGAAGAGCAAAATTGCTATTTTGCAGGTTGTTGATATCTGAACAGTGCTTCGCAAAAGGAAATAAATGAATGGCCTGGTGAAAAGAAAGACCCCCTTTTAGTGGCAAACACTGTATTTAAATGACAACGTCTCCAACGGCTGCGTTAGAGAATTTGAAATACTTTGGTAGCAGGAGATGTGTCAGCAGCAGTGTGGGTGGTGTGCATACACTCTTACAGTAGGTACAGATATGATAAGCTGGTTGCAGCTTTTTGATACACACAATAGCTGAAGGGGTTTTTAAGGGCTGTATTGTTTTTTTTTTATGGTGCAAGAAACTGCAGCAAAGCTAGCAGAGCATCTACACATACTGAGATGCTGGAAAACTAAATGTATTAGCCTGATATCAAACAATTGGAAGGCTGTTTCCATCTATTAAACAGCATCAGCAGATGAAATGTCTTGTAATGTCTGGTGGGAAGAAGAATCTGAAGCATTGGCAGAAGGCTTTTGCTAATTGCCAATCAGATCAGTAATCAGTTGAATAGATGATCCCTGATGGTTTCTTTCTGCACCAATATTTAGACTTTCAAACTTACAATCAGGATTAAGATATCTGCACCCTACTGTGCATTTAGAGATGTTTGTGTGTAGTTGCATGTCCATCCGCAGGGCCCCGCTAATACGATTGACAAGTTCATTTTAGGTCCTTCATTACAAACCAGTTTGCCGTCTCTTTCACTTAGCCTCCACAGTTTGCTTGGTAGCTGCTGGGAGACGGATATCAGGATCTACATAGGGCCAGCCAGCATTGCATTGTGGGGGCTGGCTCACTACAGCAGCTAATATTCATGGTGCAAAGGTGCACTTCCAGTTCACCAAGAACACGGCAAATGCACTATACATGTATTATTATCAGTATAGGATAGTAGATAAACATCTGACACACCAAGCAACAGAGAGCAGGAGAGTCGGAGAGAGCAGCCATCGCTAACTGCTAAGCTGTAGCAATTTCGAGCAGAATTGATTGTGTGTAAACAAGATGGTCACTTGCAGAAGGATGGATCTAAGAGTGCTTAAGAAGAACTAGTAAATGGATGGTAAATGGACTGCACTTATATAGCGCTTTTCTAGTCTTTGCGACCACTCAAAGCGCTTTTACACTACAGACTGCGCTCATTCTCCCTTTCATACTGGTGGCCGAGGCTACCCTACACGGTGCCAACTGCCACCTTCAGGAATTCATTCACACACCGATGAACGCAGCATCGGGAGCAGTTTGGGGTTCAGTATCTTGCCCAAGGATACTTCGACATGTAGGCTGCCATGGTCAGGGATCGAACCACCAACCAATCAGTGGGCGACCACTCTACCAACTGAGCCACAGCCGCCCTAATTAGTGAAGATTTACAGTTACACATAGAATGGACAAAAAGCTGTTGCAATGGAGACCAGACAAAATGAACTGGGGTCAGTTAGAGAAGCAAGAATACTCTATCAGACAATATCAAGAGGCAAGATGCAGGCTGTTTCAGGGATTACAGTGGAAGCATAGCTTTACAGCAACCTGCCTGTGACTGGTCCACATATATCTTCACTGTAGCATGTCTGGTCACCTACCTTTGATTGCAAATCACCACCATTGATGATCTGAAAATGGATGCAATTGCCCGAGCCGAATACTTGAAGTAGTGGCATGCCTTTATTTGCTGCAACAGCCGAGAGGACACAGCCTGTATCTGAAAAAAGGCTCAGCAATCTTCTTTGAGTTTTTAAAAAATCATATTTTCTGATATCTGACAAGTTGGGAAGGAAAAGGCGTTGAAACCTGCCAAAAGCTTGAGCCCAAAATCTTAAACTGCCAGATATATGGCTCAAAGTGCACTGCTCTCTTCCCTCCACATGGCAGTCCCTGGCTCTCCAGTCTCATCATTCACCCTACAGCTATTGCTCAGTTTCAGTTAATATAATCATACTCATTTAATATTCATCATCTTGCACATCTTTACACAGTACAGTCAACGCTTCAAGCTGAACAGATTGCTGGATGTTGGTACAAAATAACAAGTCAAGTTCTCGGCTGAGCTGCATGTCTCTGGTGAGACTGTGTCTTCTTTCACAATCCCCAATCTCCAGCTCATCCTAACCAACCTTACTTATACCCAATCACGAATACATTTTTCTGACTCATTTCCCTTCATATTTAAAGTCTATTTGATGCTTGAGGCTCTCTCCTAACAGTTAAAAATTAGGCTCTACCCTTTTTATCTTGATTGCTGCTTCAAAGGCTCCAACATTATGGTGTACCTCTGAGTGTATCTTCCTCCGGCAAGACCAGCGTTGCAGCTTGACAGGAAGAGGACGTGTTGGATCTTTCCCATAGCTGCTTTAGTTTGTGGTTTTGATCAGGGCAAATCATATGTTCCTCTGGTAATGAATCTATTTCTGAATGCCTCCATATTCCCCAGTTCTCTAGTGAAACCTTCTCTTCTGTTCTCATTTTGCCGTCGTTCATGAGCAGTTTGAGAAACTGCTTCCGCTCACTGTGCCATTTTCTCCTGGCTGTGAGCAGTGGATTAGTTACCCTAACTTATTACTTTTTTGCAGAGTGCTTACTGCCAAACTCTGCATAGGTACAGTTCTGTATTAAATAATCCTCACTCTTATTTGACCCGGAAATTGCCTGTTTGAATGTCAACCCACTATTTAATGGCCGTCATCATTATCAGCCTCATAGATGCATTAAAAGGGGTTTGCTTCACCTACACGGAAGTTCGGAAGGCTGTTGTAAGCCTAGTAAATGGCTACTATTTTAATGTTCATTGTAAGGCGTTTACCTCTAGTGGCAATAGTAATTATTACAGGAGCAAAAAAAATTGTGATGTAGCATAAGGAGCAACAGCATCCGTAACGAGGATAAAGCTTTGACTTTGACTCAGGGGACCTGGGTTTGAATCCTGTGCCAAGCTTACAAAACAAGTAACTTCTTATGTTCATTCTAGATCATGTAAGTGTCCTGATGTGTATTATTTAATTTAAACCATGACCTGATGGTTTTACTATACCATGTATTTTCTTTTCCTATACCTAAAATCATAGTTTTAATACCTAAACGAAACTGCATCCAACCATTTATTAGTGTGATAATTAATGTAGGAATGTGACTTATATTTACTCAAGTGCTGTACTTAAGTACAATTGACATAGTCGTACTTTACTTGAGTATTTACGTTATCGAACTTGGGTTAGAAAGTTCCTGCTTAAAATACTAAATGTGTAGAAGGTCATTATCAATAGAGGTGAAAGAAGTACTCAAATCCTTTTAAGAAGTATAAATAAAATGGTCTAAATTAAGTCCTGAATGCGAACAGTGACTATTTTATCTTGTAACTTATAGATTTATTTTAGTAGTATTTTAACATCATAGTTTGTCAATGTGGAGCCCAGTTGAATTACTTTGGAAACTAATGTGTACATAAGTATAAAATTGAAACATATCATATCATGTGTTTTTTATGTTAAAAGTAACTAAGTGTTAAATAAATAAATTGGATTAAAAAATAGAATATTTCCCTCAGACATTTAGTGGAGTAAAAGTATAAAGTGGCATAAAATGTAATTACTCAAGTAAAGGAAAGATGTGAAAATACAACTTAAGTGTAGGCCTACTTAAGTAAATGTACTTAGTTACATTCCACTTCTGATACACTGAAAGTGTTTGATTCTGCTTTAAAAAGACCTCAAACATAAATCAAAGACATATGAAACACATGATTGCACAGAAGTCATCATAATTCTTGCAGGATTATTTGGTGTTCATTGTGACATGAATTTCCCATGCGACAATCAAATCACACATTTGTGCTTGTGTGTTTGCAGTTTTATGGTTTGTGCTGAAGGAAGATGTAGAGACAGACAAAAAAAAGAAATCATAAAAATAATTGATTGTTTGTTTTGAGTATTTTAAATGTCCCATACAGCTGCTGCAAAGAAATACATTCTCTTAAAAGACTTTATTTCCAAACTAAAGATCTTGATATTTGCTTCATGTTGCTCATATGAGCTTGTGTGGTTCATCTAAGAGTCAGAGTTGTACTCGGTGTGGATAATACTTGATACGTCTCTCGGGGAGAATGATAAACTGAACTGGCCGGTTCCTCGGATCAGAATGTCAGAGAGGATCCAAGAAGATGCCTCATCTTACAAAACCTCAAATCCCTTTGCTGTTTCTCAGCACTCAGTTCGGCCCTGAGCCTGGACAGCAGGAGTTGGTGGTCAATCTCACCCCGCTGTGAAGACCAGGGCTCCCTTTCCAAAAGAATTACACTTTTTTCAATTTGAACCCTAGGATGTGTGGACTCGATATAGGAGCTTCCCTGCGAGAAACCAGGGATTAAATGTTGATTACAAAGCAGAAAATTAATTACAGTGTTTGTGTAAAGTACTTTATTGCCTGTTTGATTTATGAGTTGTGGATGGCAGAATGGTAAGAGGATTTCACCTGTTTTGTTTTTGTTTTGTTTTTTCATTTTTTATTACTGGCAGCAGCCAAGTGAATATTTAAAGATGTTTTGCAAGAAACTTTTCTGATGTATGTGCATGTTCTGTATATGTGTCAACTGGCTGCAAGAGCAGGATGAGAGCAGAGCTGTCAGTCTCAGCTCGTGCTATTTGCTTTGGCAGTACTGCAGCAGAAGAACCAGGATAGAACTCTGTGTGTGTGTGTGGAGGGTGTGTATTCACATTTGTGCAACTACTCGCGTGTGTCTAATGTTGAGCTCCTTTGGCACCTGTCATCCAGGTAATGGGCCCGGTGCTTCCATTAAAGCAGCTCAGCTAAGCAGGCCTTCAGCCTGCTCAGTAACCTGCAACAAGTCATTCAGTGGATTCATGTAGACTGACATAATGTAGAAGAAACAACTTAGGTCAAAAAACAGCTCAAAGTAAACTATAATATAATATAAAATCAACACAGTGATGACGTTATTAGATTTCACATTTAACATCTCCCAGTCAATGTAGTTTTAAATGATTAAGTATTTTATATTGTGTACTAAATTACGTTTAAAACAGCTTATCATTCCTCTTGAATAATTGAGTGTCTTTCTGTTCATCTAGCATATCACAGCAACACTCCCCTATCACCAGACAAGAATGTTGATATTGGACAGTTCTGAAAAAATCCAACATTATTGTGTGTGTGTTTTTTTGTTGCTTATTTGTTTTGTTTTGTTTCTTTGTGAAAAAGTCTTTGAGTCTACATTTGCACTCACAACCAAGACACAATTTTCTCCTATACGAAAAACGTAACCTGTAGTTTTGGAAAATTACAGCCTTTTCTTTGAAGGAAATAATCAGTGGGAACCAATGTGCTGAGTGCCACAGGCATGGGAATAAAGAAAGAAAACATTGACAGGTGGACGACCATATTGTTAATTTTGGTGCTCTCATTGAATCTGCTGACATTATCTAAATATAAAATGTTGCTATCCTTATTGTTTTAAATTGGGCTTGGGGCTGTAATGGGACACAATCCCTGGTCACACACAACAGATGCCCTCTGCCAACTTGACCTCCACACATTCACTTTCCACCTCACTACATAAAGGGCACACTATCTCCTGCATTAGTAATGAATGTTGGCATGAGTAAATCATACTCTGCAGAATTTTCCTAAATCAAATTTCTAGTGATACTGGTCTACACAAAACAGCACACTAGTTGCATTGCTAAGAAGGAGTCTGTCAATAGTAAGATGATAAGACATGCTGTAAATAACCCAACAGTAAAATTACCCAAACTCTCAGTTGCAAACATCCATCACAATTTACAGATGCATTTCCGTGTTCATGCTTGACCCAATGTACTAACTGTGTGCTCACAGTTTTCTTGTGCAACACCGGTTTTATTTATTTTTTTAACTACCATTGAAGTTAGCTTTCTTTCCAAAGAAATAGTAGTTTGGATAATCCACATAAACTGTGCTTACAGATCTCAGCAATTACTTTGAGTTAAGTTATCAAAACCAATAGAATGGATAACCAAAGGTTCTTGTCCTATTTAAAAGAAACCAATATAGATGATTGGCTCGTGCTACTTCCACTTTTGTTACATAGGCCAAAATAGCTCCATTCATGATGAACATAAGTCAAGTTTCAGTATTATTTGGTTTCAATGCTGAACCTGATGGAAAATCAAACAAGTTAAAAATGGAGAAGCTCCTTGTTCACTTTCCAAGGTATTTTACCCATAAATATAAAGTATTCTTTATCTATGATTCTACCCTGGGCTGGTGCTTGTTACATGTTTTAAGACTTTAAATGTGTGTTTGATTGGATAGTGCAGTGGAATGGATTGAATCCAGATGCAGCAAAATGACAACATGGTCATTTTTTTTTTTTGGCAAATTCAGCAAACAGCCAGTGCTATTCTTCATACCTAATCAGAGTTTCCCTTGCTATAAGGCAAATCACTATACAAATCCAATTCTATTGCACTATATCATGTTTAGTTGAAAAAAAAAAAGACATCTGTTACCACAGACTGTTAGCATATGCCAGTTTTAGACTGCAGCATATTAGAATGAGGTTGTCAAATGGATATGTGATATGAATTAATGATGGTAATTATTTGGAAGACAAATTAGAGGCATGAAACTCCTCAAACACAGATTCCCATGTCTGTCGTACCGAGATAAACGTGGATCTACCTGGTAAAGGAGAATCCTGTTGGATCAGCAGCCGGGGATAGCAGCAGTTACTGTTAGCTGAGCTGCTTTTTATGAATGAAATATTAGGGAAAATGTTTGTGATGATGACATTTAAAGGAGAGCGCAGTTAAGGTGAGAGCACATAAACCATAAGCGACCAGATTTGTCTGCTTCCCTTTTGTCTTCAGATCCTAATGGAAAAACAGTAAAACTCCTTTGCAGACAAATTGATGTTATACCATTACATGTCTGTTACTCAGTGCTGTGGCACAAGCTTTGTTGCTCTAACTGGTTGCCTCCAAATGCATCCAGAGTTGTCCAGATCTCCAATGGTACCAACATAGAAATTAGACTAGACGTGGAGTATTTTTAAAACATGCCTGGAGTTGGAGTCTGAAACTCACCAATGTTTTCTAATTTGGGATTTGTTCTAAGATTAGAACTTAATCAAGAGCACTCTTGCATTTGAATGCTGATAAGTTTGGCAAATTAGTTGGTTATTTACTTTTATTTCAATGATGCAGTGGTATAATAACTTAGGATTTCAACTACAATTACTTTCACTTACAATGTTCAAGCCTACATTGTGGTGTTGTGGAGTTTTGCATATTCTGCATTATTCTCTCCTGGTCCTCCAGCTTCCTCCCACAGTCCGAAAACATGCAATTTAGGAGCCGACCTGGGTGCTGGGCTCCGCTCCAGCTTCCTAAAGCATTAGTTTTGTTTTTCTAAACAAATACTACATTCACAGTCCAGTTCACATTCACAATTGTATTAGCTGAGAACCCTGCCATCCAATAATTTGTGATAGATCACACATGACTGTTTTGTGAAATACTAGTTTTTGCCTTTATTGGATACAGCCAGACTAGAGAAGGGTTATTGTTATTATATACATTGTATGTGTGTATTACTTTATATGCACGACTGAAGCTACAAAATATGACAGGTTTTCAAGGTTTTCACCTAATTCAGAAGTACCTCCACTCCAGAACTATTTAAATTTTTTCTTAAAGCTTGGAGTCCACTCCATCCTCTTTAGACTATTGCTTTTTGTTGTTTTGTTTTGTCTTCATTTGTTCAGCTTTTCTTGACTGCGCACTCAGCACTGCAGGCTGTTTTATGGGCATTGGCTGGGTGTTTACCGATGCTGCTTAGGTTAAACAGACACACCCTTTAAAACTATGAGGAGAATGTTTATAACAACCTTTATAACAGCCCATTTGACCTTTGGGCCCATTTGACTTTTTGACATTTTTTCAACCTTTTAAGCATTTTATTAGCTGGTGAGGACAGTTACACTTACAGTTGAATCTTTAAAAATATACACATGTTTAATGTGCAACATATGCTTATAAGAGATTTTAGACAACTGTGTAACTCCATAATCTTTAGTCAACAGTTAACAGTGTCAGTAGTTAAAAGTGCTTGATGATGTTTGATTTTGACCCAAGCTCTAAAGGAAAACAGGGTAAGAGCTCAGGAGAACGATGGAGGTGATTTTTCACTTCTTGGCAGCCTAAAGTAACCATTTGACCCTTCCATCACTGTGATTCAATACAGCTTCTCTCCAGAGCCATTAAATCTTTTATAGGTTGTTATTATTTGTCCTGTTGCTATACATGATGTCATTGACGAGTCTCATGTGAAGTGTGGTAAGGGACCATGTGCACCACTCACCGTATTGGCTGTGCTCAGTAAACACAGCTCTCCCAAGCATGATAAACAGCTGAGGGTTGTGTATAAAGGGCACAGTGTGATGTTGATCAGGGCTGGTACAGTGGGTTTTACAGTTGTCAGTGGCATTTTGAGGCCAGGTCTCCTAGTGCGAGGGCTCCGCTGCAATCAGCCAGGGAATGAGCTTAATCGTTTATAATGAGTCCAGAGTCCAACCTGCCAGCCTTCTGAAGGAGACGGACTTAACAGGTCAAAGCAGTCCAGCAGATCCTCATTCCATATCTACACTGGGAAAGGAGAGAAAAAAAATCTACATTTTGCATATTAAATGTAATTGATTAAACTGTATTTTCTGTAAGGAGACATTCCACCATGAGATGCTCGTTTGTTCTATTGGCAGCTTCTGAGATAGGATTTGTTTCCAGTGGTGTGGGCTTGAGTCACACTCAAGCCAGACTCAAGTCACCGATCTGATCACTTCAGGCTGGGGTCAAAATGACTCACACCTGTACTTCAACTTAATCACCAGTGACTCATGACTGGACTTGGACTTGAGCCTGTTGACTTGATGGACCTCATGCCCTTGCCAAGCCCAATGAGGGAGAAACTTGGCTTGACCAGCAGGACATCCAGAGTCTGGACAGACAGTCAGGGCAGTGTTCAAACTGGTGTGAAACCAAACTTCATTGTTAATATTTTTGGGTTAAGGAACCTGTATATTAACTACATAAATAGGTTACACTGCATACATTACAGGGAACTCTACATCAAAGTAACATGGAAGTATTTTTTTAACCCAACTCTTGATCTGTCTTCCTAACTTTAACCAGTTTTGTTGCCTAACAGCAATAACCACGTGCTAAAAAACAAGTAGGAAAAAACTACGACAAGATGGGAATGAGGAGGGGTTACAGCAGTTCAGAAACGCTGAGATTCAACATTTATTCTGGCAACTGTGTTGCGTAAATCAATAATTGTAAGTTAGTGGAGGGATTAGTTCAGAGGCAGGATATCTCTTTACAGTAATGGAGAGGAAAAAGGGATGTGTTCTCTGAGATGACAGCTGGTGTTTTCTTCTATGAATAACATTCATTTGAATCTATTCTGCAACAGCAGATATAATTTGAAGGAAACACAATGCCGCTTGGATTTTCCTAGTATTAAAAACACATCATTAAAGTGATATGTACAACTATCAGCTGATGCTGGTGATTACACTATATGCCTGAACCAGCCTGATGTTACTTGAAATGACCATATTTTTTGTAACACAAAAGTACATGCTTGTGGCTCAGATGTGTCTAAATATGTCCCGGCAGCACGTAAACAATTCCAATGTGAAGTCCGTGAATCAGCGGAGCATTCTAAAGATTCATTATACATTCACATACAGTTCATGGTTGTAATAGAGGCTGCTGTTTCGGGGACTTGACGCTACAAAACTGCTGACCTAGGTTTAGGGCAAACTTCCTAGTAAGGCATTATAAAAGACAAAAAAAGTAAATAATTGAAGCCATGGAAGTTACTAGAAATGCAGGAGGTGAAGCTACGGAAATGACAGAAAATGTCAGCCACGGAAGTTAAGACTTCCTCCGTGTAGGATGTCAGACTAGTCCTTCTGTGTAGACACCACAAGCTCTCCAACCTAAACGATAGAATACACCATTTGTCAATACCACCCAGAATGACACATAGGAGTGGCTCGCGGTACAGTGTTCTTAAATTAGCACCCACGTGATTTTACAAACAAGTACGGTTTGTGGTTGTAAAAAAAGCTGCAGTTTCTGTGGATTTAGGCAACAAAACCGCTGACCTAGACGTTAAAAAAGACTGTTAAAAAAAGTTTAAACAGTAAATAAATGTGTGAAGTTGCTGTCATGTAAACCGTGAGCAGCAGAAGTTACGTTAAAAGTTGTTTACTTATGTTTTCACATGGAACACAAATTTCCCGTTCTCCTGGGTGAAAGTCAGCCATTTGTTTCACAAATTCAATAACATTTCAACAAATCACATCTGAGCTAACCACTTTGCTAACAGTGCAGTTGTAAAACATTGGTCCCTTGCTGAGATGCCTAAAATGATCTGTATACAAATTTACCTGATAAGATCATTTACTAGCCAAGTTAAACTTGTCATAACAACACTTGTCCGTCAGCAATCACAAAGTGCTGAGGATTATATGCAATATAGGACAGTGCATGGTCTGTTTTCAAGGAGGACAAACATGGCAGCCAGGTCACAAACGTTCTCAAATTACAGTTTAACAGCAAACTAAAATGTGTGAAAACATTTGAGGCGAGAAATTGGCAAGCATAGAATCAGAATCTTGGTTCATATTTGAACAGCGCTGTCTCAGTTTGATCTGACTTTCATGACTTGTGCTGGACATCAATCATTGTTTCAAACTGCCTTATGCGAGAATGTAAAGGAATGGGATAGTGACCAGACGCATCTACTAGAACAAATAAAACATGAGCTCAGCAGATTCCAATGGTTTCCAGGCTAAAAGTTCAATGTACAGTCTTTTGAATTTTCTACACAGACTTCTAGTATGGGATGGGATTCAAATAGTGAATACGTTGTGTGTTTGCCTCCACTTTCAAATTTGTCTGTGAACCTGTTCCTGATTTCTTAACTGGAACTAAATGTTGTGAAGAAATATATTGTGGATTGGTTTGATCTAACTTTCTAGCAAACAGAGTTGAATTGCTGACCCCCGCCACAGGCAGAAACTTTCTTATACATGGATTGTATGATAAACATCAAATCCATAGGCAGAGTATGCACACACCTACAGATGTAAGTGGAGAATACATTAAACAGATTTCAAAAGAAGTACATTGCATTCAACACTCATACACATACGAAGGCAGGCAGTTTTTTTTCTAATCCCATCAGACACACTCCCATATCAGTACACAAACTGAGATTAATGCTGCTGGCTATTTTCACTCTGTATGAGCTCCCACAACCAAACAAAGTGATGCAAGTCTGTTTACCAGCTCTGAAACTCTGCAGGAGATCAAGTGTGAAGCAACCTAATAGGATTTGCACTTGTACATGTTTCATGATTCTCAGACAAAGAGGAAAATCTATGATGCAATTTGGGATTACTGGAGGAAAAAAGAAATCAAGGAATCAATAAATAATCAGTGAATGAGAGAATCAATAAATGGAGGCATGACTGAGTGAGTCAGTGAATAAATGGGTGGGAGGAAGGAAAACTATGAAAAGATATGCAGATGCAGACTTTAGAGCTTTGTCATCGTCAACAAATCAATCCAGGACAAATCCACATTCAATTCAAAATACACTGTAAAGAAATGGTAAAAAGTTATTTTACAGATCATTTATTTACAAATACAGATAATATTCAGTAAATAAATATATTTATTTAAAATCATACATAATATGAAGAATGTAGAGTTTTTTTTATTCAATATAACATAACTATTTGGCAACTTGTCAGACTTTTGACAGTTGTTTTACAATTTCTTTATACATTTTCTTTTACATTCAATTAGAAAGAAAACAGAAAGTTGCATTCATTTTACACTCAGCAATATGATGTGTATTTTCTGTGTTTTTTTCATAGAATTCACTGTAATTTACCATTCAAAACAAAATCTATATGTCCCATAACATGTGGACATGATGTTCAGATCTGTTTTATGGTTAGTATTTGTGATATAGTAATGTTCCTTCTTTATGGCATTTGTACTTAAATAATAATTGGGGATTTGACGGAAACTCGTGACTTTTATTCCACTTCATTTAAAGGACAAATATTGTACTTCTGAGTCCACAACCTAAACGACAGAAAAGGCCACTTGTCAATAGCACCCAAAATGACTCAGAAAAATGTGATTCACAAACTGTGAGCGTAAAAAATTTAAGTTACATAAAATTTTATACTTTTATTTTACTTTTTTTTAACTTTTGTTCGTACATTTGTTCGACTCATCCACGATTTTGATATTTAAGTTATATCCTGTAGGGTTGTGCATCTCCTTCTATATGTACATGTGTTCATGCATGGGTCACCTTCCTACCCATCTGGGGGTCCCATTAGCCAGACTATTCACTTTCTAATGCCATCTAATGCCATGTTAATGCAATTGCATTAACAGTTATGAACTTTCATAAATCCTTTTTGAAAGGTGCTTTATTAGAAAGTAGTACCAATTGAACTTGCACTTATAGCCTATATTAGTACCACGTTGAGCCCTTATCATGGTGTAATGAGAAATATACAGTAAATGTCCAGGTCATCTGGGTTGTCAGTGGACACAGATTGCTGATACTGAACTATGCAGAGCTCACACAATAGGCCAGGCAGGCCAAAAAAAGCCTTGGCTGGACAGATTCTCCTCATGCCGATGTTATTACTGTTGGAGGTCTGTGATGGCTGTTAGCCGGCTGAGCCCGACAACAAAAGGTGGTTTTATCCTATTAGCAGAGTGCTAACGTGTCTAATTCCTCTCTAGCGGATCAGTCTGTCTCTTTGGATGCAGTAGGCAGAGGAAAGTAAGAGAATACTGACTTCCACCGCAGTGCAACCGTCCAAGACACACAAATCGATCTCATCTTTGGGGGTACGACGTAACAAGGTTGAAGATTGCAAAGTGTTTTGCTCTGCCAGCTCCAAGGTCAGCCAGTGATCCGGGCCTGGGAGGCAGGGTGAAATGAAACCTGCAGAGGCATGTCAGAAATGTTAATTCTGGTTGACCAGGCATAAATAACATTGTCAGAGGAATTAGAGTTTGTTCCTGTGCTCGAGGTTTCATTGACACGGCAAGAAAGGTTTTGGTGGAAGGCTTGCACTTCTACTTCTCCAGGAAAAACAGTTTTCTGAATAGTATAAATATGTGTTTTGACTATTGGTCAGGTGACACATAGGTTGAAGGGCACAATTTAAAAGAGCTTTAGAAAGCTCAGTTCTTTGGTTCTCACATTTATTTTCCATACATACTTCATTGTACTGCAGTTTTCCTCTTACAAACACACACACACACACACACACACACACTTGCAGCCCCAGTATGAGATTCCTTTTTTCTTTGGCACCATAGGGTCTGCGGTGACATCACTGACCCAAGGGAAGCCAATTTTCCTATTTTTGGTGACACACAGCCAGGAAAACCCTCTCTCTTTCCATCCCTCCCTCTCCATATCAAAGTCTCTCCCTCTGTCACTCCCTCTCTTTCTCCTGAGCTTTTAACACTGCAGATAAGATAGCAGAAAGGTCGGGGTGAGATGCATGAAGGCTGTCACAGCTTGGTGGAACTACTTGCCTAAAACAGATGACTGTGAGGTAATGCTGCTGTTCAGTGGCCACGGATAGTAAAGTGGTGGTTCTCTTTAGTGTTTCAGCAGCCCATTATTCAGCAGAGTGAGATCAGTGGTCTGTGCTGGCTAACTTTTGGACCATTTAACTCTCTGGAGAACACTCACTGAGACAACACTGTTTGCCATACAGGGCTGTATAGCTGCACAAAGTACCATAATGAGTTCACACTGCACACTCAAAAGGTTTAACAATAGTATCTCTTCTCAGAGACAATTACAATTCTAGAGGATAGCATTTGTGATGCCCACTGTGAATGGATGTACAAATATTAGAATAAATACCGTATTTTCTGGACAATAGAGCGCACCTATATATATTTTCAAGTTCAGGCCACCTGCTTTTATGTCCTCTGAAAGCTTTTCTCGACTTTTGGCATTGCATGAGCTCTTCCCGCTGCCACCTCCAACGTCTCACCATAGATTCATTGATTCTAAGCTTGCGTGCAGCAGCGCGGTTTCCTTCCTGGATAGCAAGATCGATGGCCTTCAACTTAAAACTTGCATCATATGAACTTCTTCGTGTGGGTTCCATGATGAAGGGGCGAGGATTTGAAAATAATTACCAGTTGGTAATTTATCGTCCACGTTCTATCTGCTAAAGAAAAAGTAGCGTATTCTTCTTTGCATTGATTTTTCGTCTATCTTATTTTTTATTCTAATTCTGGTTAGAGCGCCCCTAGCGGTGGAAGAAAAATCCACAGAATGGCCTTATAAGCCGCATGGTTCAAAACCTAGGAAAAAAGTAGCGGCTTATAGTCCGGAAAATACGGTATATAAAAAAGATGCTTTAATACCTGCCTGAGAATCAACAGGCGTTAACATCAGTTTCAAAGTGATCCAGTGATAGTTGTCTATATAACCATCAACTGTAAACAGGAACTACCAATAACTAATCTGGCATACCTGAAGTAATGCCAATTTGTCAAAAATATAAACAAATACAGGCTAAAAAAGTTAGTTCCTAAAAGAGGTACTCGTATTTCTGACATTACAGCAGCCCATTTAGTGAGCTTTTGCAGGGTCTTGCCCGTCTGTTGGCATAAATTTTATCCTGTCATCTTATCGGTTCATATTGGTACGCATATATGTTGGTCTTAGCATCTTTCCATCAATTGGATAAGCAATAAATGTCAAATTTCATGCATATCATTAGTTTTGCAGGTATTTGATAATAAACAATTACAATTAATGTCAAATTTGATTTATATATTCCATAGATTGTATGGCATTGTATTGTCATGACAATTTTATTTCAATATTTCATTTAAAAATCTAAACCTCATTATGACTCAAGGGGAACAGTCATCAATCATTAGAGTCAGTAAGATTCCTCACCCTGGTTTGCTTTTTTATTTAACAAAACTACAATCTTTTTGTGCAAGTAAAATCAAGCACCACAGTATAACTCATGCATTCATGACATTTAGTCAAGGCACATTCAAGCTATGATGCTTTAACAGCCTGGTCCTTCTACTGAATGGATCAGCTGTGGGTCTTAATGGATTTGAAGAGCCTCTGTGTTGTGAGTCATCATCTGTTACCTTCTGAATCTGGCTGCTTCCTGCATTGTTGTTAGAGGCATCAGTGGTGGGACCAGCAGCAACCCCTAATACATAAATCCAGTATTCCATGTGATGTCGATCCCTCATATTCCCAGTTAATGCTTTAGTATTTTAGTGACGCTTTTTCGGTGTAGTCTCATATTACAGAGCATCCATATTCACATTTCCAGCAGAGGAGGAGATCTTTTAAAATCTTTCAACTGGATTTCTGTTCTTTCTCCTGTTCCGTCCTGGTGTTATAATTCAATACAAATGGATCCTCCGGTAAATAAACCGAAAAGGGTACATGGTTTTCTCTTGCTCCATTCCTTCAAGTTTTAGTCCTCTGAAATGCAATTTAAAACAAAACTGGCAGTAAAGCTAACTTGTTGGAGGTTTCTGTCTTACTAACAGGGTAAAGTGAAAGGTTTCTACCTCTATAAGCAAAACAAAATACATATGTAAGTCACTGACCTTAGAGTAAGTGCTCTGCTTTGTTGTTACCGACTTTATATCCCCACGAGGGGAGACAGTGAAGAACACTCTTCAGCAATTCTGGTTCCACAAACCTGATCAGGTTACATGAAGGTTTTGTGAAGTGATACAGTACGCCATGTTTCGGCTTGTTTGCTGCAGCTTGAGTTGGATCTGAAATGACTGACTTTTTCAAAAGGGGTGGGACACTGTGTACAACATAAACCAAGACATAATTCATCAAATACAGATCAAGTTTATATATTAACAAAAAAGGTTTCACAGTTTTAGCATTAGATATATTATCTAGTCTACTTCATGTTTTAATATTATTTAGTGTGTGGTGTACAGAGATCTTCACAAGTGATTTCCAACTAGTCAAAGTCAAATTTCAAGACTTTGGTTGAATACAGTTTCTAGTCTGTTTTTGGAATAATAGGGGTTAATTTAGCTTTGGATCAGGTTAGAAACACAGTGCAACATGGTTATTTATAAAGAAAGCAACTTACTTTGCATGTTGAAAAGGTTTCTGTTTTTTACAATATGTTACTTAGCCTTCATAGTCTTTTATTGAAGCTTTGACCTGTTATCTTAATATGGAAATGTGGCGAGCCAAGCCACTTGTTTTGATTTGAAGTGCTGCTTATGATTTGCAGAGGTACACAATACATTGGATTTTTATTTATAGATTATTTCCATGGCATTTTCTGCTGCTTGGAGAATGATTGCAAAGTTAAAATATGTTAATGCCAGGTGCTGAGTTGGAGCCCTCATGGTGCGCCACAAAGAAACCTCAGAGAAAGTTTTAAGTTGAAGGTTCAGCTAATTTGAGCTCATCCTGATTCCATGTGATCCAATATCTATTCTGGTTAACTTTTTAGCCTGAGTTATTGTTAGTAAATAAAGGTGATTTTCATAGACGTGTCAGTAGTGGATGAGTGTGTCCTCTGTTCCTGAGTTGATTCGATTGATGGGTAACTTGGACATTGGCTGTTTTTGTCACATCAGACTATACTAGACTGAGCTGATCTTCTGCTGTGTTAGCTCAGTGTGGATATATTTACTGTCACTGTGTGAACAGAAATGATTTCTGCCAGCATGGCACTCTTTCAGCATGTCCGACTGGGCCTTTAAGCTTTTAGCTTAAGCTGTATCAAGAATTTATTGTTGAGTATTTTTCACACCTGCTTGGTCCAGAGCAGTTACTTGAAACCCTGCAGACGTTTCTCTTTTAGTTATGTCTGTTGGTTTACTGATAGCAATCAAACCAAGAGTCCCAAACCAAGCATCAACCATCATATTTGAAGTGATAAAGTGATGTGAAGCCATTCAAATCATTGGAAATGCTGTTCATTACAAGATTCATGATGAGATGATTTCTTTTCTAATTTTTGACTTGTTACTTTGAAAAACATAACAAAGCCAGTGGGCAAACACTTACACTTACATGCCAAAAGCTAACACTGTTGTTGAGTAAATAATCACATCTGTTTTGTTGTATTCTGCTGTCTACTTTGGATGATACACTAACTATAGCAACAACATCTCCCATCTCTAGAAATGGTGTTACGAGGAAGTGAAAGTTATGTAAAAACGTGATGCACAGAAGTTAAATAACGTTTGAATCACATAACGGTTTGCTTTTGATTTCACATGGGACATGGACGGTTCACCTGGGTGAAAGTCTGGGGTTCTGTACCTCTGTACTGATGTTATTTTATTTTTCTGTAGACATCCAGGATGACCCGCTCAGATGAAGACAGGGACATTGGGTGGGACGCCTGGGGCCCCTGGAGTGAATGCTCCCGCACCTGTGGAGGAGGAGCCTCCTACTCTCTGCGACGCTGTCTCAATGGAGGGTAAGCCTCTTTTAAAAGTCAATAACATTTAAAAGCATCTTTGAAATATCACCCAGTTGGGACATTATCCCACTAGTGAATGAGCATTTATCAGCTCTTATCACCCCATAAGTATGGGCAAGTAGGGCCTACTGTACCTTACAATAGGTTGTCATAATTCCATTCAGTGGCTGTTTGCCATTTTAGGCGACAAAAATACTTCTCGTAGGCACAGGGGCAACTTTAAAGTTTGGGTAAAGCTAAAATATCTATGTGATCTGAGTGTTATTAAACACTAAGCCAAATTTGAATCAGAAAGAAAATTGCCAAGGCTAAAAAATGTCTTAAAATAGCAAAAAAGTGAGCAGTATTCTCTGCTCTGAAACTACGCTGAAGTCTTCAGTTGCTAAATCCAGCTTCTCCTGTGACTTTCTGCATGCTGTCACTGTTACTATTACAGGGCTGACACAGATAAACATTCAGACAAAAAGGCCATTCAAGCTCATTTTCACACCTAAAGGTAATAAAGAATGAAAGTGTATCCTGCATGTCTTTGGACTGTGGGAGGAAGCTGGAGGTCCCAGAGAAGAACCACATTGACACAGGGAGAACATGCAAACTCCACAAAGAAGAGTCCAACCAGGCCAATGAAGTTGAACCCAGAACCCTCTTGCTGCGAGGTGATAGTGCTGACTAGAATATTTCAAAAAGTGAGACAGTTCAAAAGTGTAACGTCTGGGGTACAGTACTATAGATCCTCAGGGGACCATGAATCATTGTAAAGATATTTCAGTCTTGACCAAAGTGCTGGACTAATCAACATTAATAGAGCCATGCAACTAATGTGAATGACTTAATGAATCAACAAAATAGAAAAATAGCAGCAAAAGAACACACAACACTGCAAAGAATCCTTCTAGTTCATTACAACTTGGGTTGTCTTATTTGTTTGGTTTTTTACAACAATATGGTGGCATTGTACTCAACAAAGTAATTACTGAGATCTGGGAACAAACTGGCATCACTTAAAAGATGTCACTGGGTTGATTTGAGAAAGAGAGAGGGAAAGAAGGAGCTGGAAAGCTGGAATAAATCCAGACGTCTCTGCGGGCCGGTGTGGATGGGAAGTGAAGGAGACAGTGTCTGGGTCGGGTGTGTTCTGTATCTTCCTCACACTGATAAAAGCATCAAGTGTGTGGGTTTCAAATCTCTGCTGTTTTTAAATGCCACATTCAGACTGTCTGCTCTCACTGTCGGCCCGTCTCTGCTCAGCTATTTGTTGTGCAGTGTTGCTTGTTCAGGAAGTCATCACAGCCAATCTATTTCTGACTGTGCCCTGTGGCATCATTCTATAGCCTCCTGGCAACATATTTGTCTCCATTATATCTGACTGCAGCTCAGTCTCACTTTTCACCCATGCTGCTGCTAAAATTTCTCCCACTGCGTAAGAACTTTTCTACTGCACACAAACAAACAGTGCATGCAATGAATACACAGAGCGGTGCTAAAGCTTGCTAATTGGCACCTTGTGGTTATGAGTTGAAATGAATAATACAAAAACAGAGATAAAAGAGAAGTAAATTCAGGCTGCAAACTGGCTTTTGGGTTTGTCCAGAGGTGGTTTTATGGTGGTGTTTTGTCATATTCCGGCCAGTGTTGCTCCATTGAATGTTTCCTGTGGAGGAAAGGTTTTCTTCTATGTGGTGTACAGTTACTAGTGCTGAGAGACATTTATGAGCCCTGGAAGAGCATGTCAGCTAAGGCTGTAACACTGTAATCCAGGTGCTCATTGCACATTCTCCAGCATAGACACTGACACAATACTGCAGTATAACCAAGACTGTCTCATTCATAGCTCACTGGGACTATTTTGATATGATATACTTTGTAGTTTTAATTCATTTTATGAATTAATTTAATGAAATGTCCCTGACAATTCATTTTGAAAGATGGTGAAGAGTATGGGCTGAAAATGTGCCACCAGAAACTAAATTTGAATCATTTATATTTGAATTTGAGTTGCTTAACTTGAAAGCTGCATTAAAAATTTGTATTTTTGTCAATCAGAACTAAGTTATTTAAATTTGACCGAACCGAAAAATGTAACTTTTAAGAGGACAAAAGTGTATTTTAGCTAACATTAGTTTGCTAACACATAGATAACATTAGTTTAGCAAACATTGCTAACATAAAGCATGTTTCATATAGCATGAAAACATGTAAATTCCAAACTAGAAACACATGCAAGCCTTAGTTTGTTTATTTGAAGAGATTGTATTTATTTATATTATTCAATGTAGTTATTTTTTATGTGGGATTTGTTTTTAAAATTTAAATTATTTTTTGTTATTTAACATAAAGTATTATATAATTGTTATGCAGAGTTTACCCTATCTCATACAAATAAAAAGTGATTCTCTTTAATTTGTTAAAGATAAGAGAAAATGTATTTAGTAATGTTTATATATTTGTATATATACTCTTTTAGATATGGATTCATTGCATAGTTAGTGTTTTGCAGTTACATTCACACCTCAGGAATGTTGTGAAAAATAATGAAGGAATCTTTTTTGTCTGCAAGCTCAAAAATTGTGAGAAAAATCATGACATTCATCTTGGGTCTCCACCTTAAAAACTGTGACCGTATAGATCTTTTGTGCTGCCTGGTTGAAAATGTATGTGAAGCATCTGGTGTTTGGGCGTCATGACAATTTTGCAACCAGTTTGACATCCAGCCAAACACTGGACCAGTAGAGGGAATTTTTACCACCAAGTGTCACACTAAACACAGCAGTTACTCCTGAGTGGAGCACAATAGGGCACTTGGTGGTGGTAATGCATCTCTTGGCTTGTTTGACAACCTCTAATAAACAGAAGAAGACTGAGTGAGTAATGTTCACCTCTTTGGTGCATATTGACACAGTCCATACGTAAACAAAAATGAATCATCATCACATTTTCATATTGCACCATGAGTCTTCTAACATTACACCAGAGAACAGCTCTCTGTGTTATAAGAGATAAGATAAGATAACATAAGATAAGATAAGATAAGATAAGATAAGATAGGACTTTATTTATCCCACAATGGGGAAATTCAATTGACACAGCAGCTCAAGATACAGGCATATAGACATAAAAACAGAATAGAGAATATACAAATAAGACATATATATATATATATTCTATACACATTATATACACATTTCTGCTACTGGCATTGTTATTAATAATATTTATATCTTTTTTTGTTTTGTTTCTGAGAGTACTTTTCATTTTTCAGATATTGCACTTGGGATATAACAGATATAAAAACATATTATCCTATTAGTTAGGATCTATTAGTAAGATTAAGACCCCCTGCAAAATCCTTTGTGATAATATATATTGTATCAGTCTGACATGTGCTTCATCTGGACTGTCAGAAGCCTGGTGAGGTTCATCTGAAGAGTGGCCGTGTTTGGGTGATGCAGGCCTTTATCACTGTAAAGCCTGATCACAGGGTCTGGAAGTGATCGGGGGTCCTGATTTGTTTAGACTTCCTCTGCACATGCAGATTCACAATCCAGCCATTACAGACATGTTTCCCACCAAGCAGACTGACCTGAACTGCGACAGGGTTGCTCTTTCATGAATCAGTATTTCATCAAACTATCAGATTATTGTTGCCATGTCAATCAGGAGTCAGGAGCTCTTTTGCGTTTGTTGCTGCATCTGAAGAGTTTACATCTTACTGCCACTCTTTTATCACGTCTCTTAATGTGTGCATGTGCATGTGTTTGTGGACATCAGTTAATTGAAATAAGAAACAAATCGAGCACACTCTTACGACTTCTCTTTGTGTGTGTGTATGTTTCTTTTACAGCTCTTTCTCCTTCTCTTTTGCCTTCCTTCTGCATTTCTCCCTGTAATTGAGTTATAATCAATGTGCAGACACCCTCCATTATTGGTTAATATGTGATCTTGCATTAATGAACTATGTCCATGTTACAAATGTAACTTGCTCAACACTTACTGTAGCTTATGTATGCATATTGCTTCTTGTGCTACTGGACTAGGTATACTTACATTTGCATACATTGCACAACTGATAGTGAGAGATCAATATCTTTGAATCAAAAATGTCTTTTTGAGCTTTGCTGTCAATGGGAGTATTTTCACTACATTTTAAAAATGTGTGTGTGTGTGTGTGTGTGTGTGTGTGTGTGTGTGTGTCTGAACATAGTTAATTGGGCCTGGAGAAATTAGTCTATGTGTATGTGTTTAAATGTTATCCATGTGTGTGCAAGGCCAGGTATACTGTATGTGTGTGTGTTGACTATATAGATGTTTTATTGGTGTGTACATCTCCGTGGACCACAGAGGAATGCAACATCTAGCTAGATTGAGAACATACAGCTTTTTTTTTCAACTTTATTCAACTCTTAAAAACACACTCACACACACACACACACACACACACACACACACTGGCTCCCTGTCTGGGTCCGCTGTTTCTTTTGGAGTAGAACTTGTCTTTGCCCATTGCTTTGCCTCTTCTGGTGCCAGACTGTATCTCTCTCCACTTTAAAGGTCCATTAACTTCCATTAGCTCTGTCTGACCGTATACAGCAGAGGACATGTCTGTCTGTGACTGAAATTGTTGACACTGTCCACTGCTGTTTCGCTGTTAATGACGAGAATGATGAAAGAAAGATTATAGGAGGTAAATTGTTCCCTGACAAAACCATATAAGATGTCCGATGCTTTTGCTTAATCATGAAAACGATGAACACAGTTGTCTGGTGCAATTGGATTAATTCTGATTCCAAATAACTTGGAACACTGTTTAAAATAAACAGAATGGCAATATTTTTTTAATGTTCAAACTGATACACTTCTGTTTTGCCACTATACCCTCTGAATTCTGAATTTGATGCATTTTTTAAGTCCAACACAGTGTCCCAACTGTTTTGGCAACCTTGCCTTTCCTTCTTAAACCTCAGATCTCGTCTTATTATCATCAAATCTGATTCAAGATTAAAATAATCAATGTGATTTTGTCTATACATTTATGTTCACAGTACACATAAAGTTGTAAATTGAAACTGATAATAAAAAAATCAGCATGACTTTGAACCAGCATGCAATTTCCTGCCTGGCAACAGTCAACACCCCACCTCCACATCCCAGTGCAGCAGGCCTATCTGCTCTGATGACTTTTGACCGTGGTATAATTGATGCTACTTGTTGATGAGGCTTCAGGAATGTTTCCATGAAACACTGCCATACAATATATGGAATCCTCAACTGTACACATGTACAGACAGAAATCTGTCGTTAAAGTAAAACCGAGTGTATTTGTATATGTGGCATTAATTGTGTTTTCATTCTTTTTTTTTAAATGTTTATTTCTATATGTCTTGTTTCATGTGAACAAGAAAACTAACATGCCCTGAAGCCTGACCATGTGCCTAAAGAAGTTCACAGTAAGGAAATCCTCCTCACAGTTTGGTCCAGGATGGTGCCTCAAATCTGTAGAGACTGCGGCCTCTTTGCTTCTTCTCCCCAGACTTCCTGCTTTGAAGAATGTAGCAATAGTACAGATAGGTACAAAAACAAACCTTATCACTGCTTGAATTGACAACTGAATTATAGCCAGTGATGAATGTGTAAAAAAAAAGTTTTTCTGTCACTGTTCCTGAGTTCATTACTTTCATCTCTGCATCAGTCTACTGACAGGTTGCATTATTATCTTTTCCTTACTTTTCCACTGGACGTATAAAGACACCTGACACTAGTTGTAATCATCACTTTCCATTATGCCAGCTGTACATTTCTTAGTGAAAGCTGACAGAAAGGAAAGATATTCATTTACTTTCATGTTGGATTGATTTTAAAAGCATTCTGAA